>OX459041.1:36194223-36197224 GCA_949775005.1 Orthosia gothica | reverse complement strand
CTGTGCCAAAGTGCGGCCACTGTGGCGGTCCTCACATGAGGACGGAGTGCGCGGACTGGAGCGCAGGTTTGCCTCCTTCGTGTTGTAACTGCACGCGGGCAAATTGTGACAGCACCGGTCACAACGCCTTCAGCTCGGAGTGCCTGGTCAGAAGAAGGTGGGAAGCAATAGCCCGATCCGCCATAGCATATTGCTAAGGGCACCCCGGGGGCTCCTGTCCAACAAATCGCAAGAACATACCGAGTGGCCCAAGCGAACTTACAAAGGAAGGAACTGGCTACCACCGAACTCTTTTTAGAGGCCAGTGAACGCAAGATCTCGTGGGCACTGATCCAGGAGCCGTATGTGGGTGGAGCCCGAAGTATGAAGAGCTACCGTGGCGCGAGAGTCTACCAGTGCGAGGTTGATGGAAGTGGGAGGGTAAAGGCGGCTATTGCCGTCTTTGATCATGACCTAGATGTCATACCCTACCCGAAACTCACCACAAACAACATCGTTGTGGTGGGGATCCGGACCAAAGCCTGGGAAATCGCAGTAGTCTCATATTACTTTGAGCCAGACCAGCCCATAGGGCCATACTTGGATCAGGTGACCCGGATCCAATCGGAAGTGGCCACCGGTAGATTGTTGATAGGCGGCGACGCGAACGCGAAGAGTGCTTGGTGGGGCAGCATCCGTGACGACCCCAGGGGGGACGAAATGTCCGCAACTCTTGAAGAGTTGGAGCTCCAGGTACTGAACACTGGTGACGCTCCCACATTTGATACTATCAGAGGTGGTCGAGCGTACAAAAGCCATGTGGATGTCACGGCCTGCTCGCTCGCCCTTTTTGACCACGTGGACGGCTGGCGGGTGGACTCAGGCGTAACTTCCTCGGACCACAACACGATTCTCTTCAACGTGAATCTCAAAAGGGAAAAAGGTACCCATATACAACGGACCACAAGAAGGTACAACACTAGAAAAGCTGACTGGGAGAAATTTAAAAATGAACTAGAGACTCTTAAAATAGACAAGAATATTGATTTAGAAAATTTAGAAAATGTAAATAATAGAATAGAGTTAGAGAAATTTGTTGTTAATTATAGCAAAGTAATCTCCCAGTCATGCGAAGAAGCAATCCCTAAGGTGAGCAACAGGGTAAGACTTACCTGCCCGTGGTGGTCCGAGGAACTTGCTGCAAAGAAGAAGGAGGTGGCTCGCAGGAAGCACCGCATCCGCAATGCCGCACCGGTCCGGCGAGCGATGGTCGTCGACGCGTACCTGGAAGCAAAAGAGGACTACGAGATGCAGGCTAAGAAAGCCCAAGTCGCCAGCTGGAAGGAGTTCTGCCGGAAACAGGATCGGGAGGGGGTCTGGGAGGGTATCTACAGGATCATCGGTAGGACCGCCAAAAGACAGGAAGAACTGACCCTATGCTGCGATGGTGCATTTCTCAATCCGAGTGAATCGGCCTCCCTACTTGCAGATACGTTCTTCCCCAAAGACAGAGTAGACCAGGACAACGCTGACCACAGGCGAATAAGAGAAGCAGCCAGCCGAGTAAATGAATGGGTCCATGATGAAAATCATGATCCTTCATTTACGACGCTGGAGCTGAAGACCGCCGTGGCGGGTTTCAATCCCAAGAAGGCACCAGGAGGGGATGGACTGACGTCTGACATCTGCAGTCAAGCGATCCACCAGGACCCGGAGTTGTTCCTTGCCCTTTACAACAAGTGCCTCGGCCTGGCGCACTTTCCGGAGATCTGGAAAGAGGCCACGGTCGTGGTACTTCGGAAGCCGGGCAAGGACAACTATCTGACCCCCAAGGCATACCGACCAATCGGTCTGTTGCCTGTTCTGGGGAAGGTCCTGGAGAGGATGGTCGTAGCTCGTCTAAAGTGGCAGCTTGTACCGCGATTTAGTACCCGCCAGTTTGGCTTTATGCCCCAGAGGAGCACCGAAGACGCCCTCTATAACCTAATGAATCACGTACAGGACAAGTTAAGGCTGAAGAAGCTAATTGTCCTGGTGTCATTGGATATAGAGGGGGCCTTCGACAGCGCCTGGTGGCCAGCTATAAAAGTCAGGCTGGCTGAGGAAAAGTGTCCGGTCAATATCAGGCGGCTGATAGACAGCTATCTTGACGGTAGGAAGGTCAAGGTTCGGTACGCCGGTGAGGAATGCACGAGAGAGACTGACAAGGGCTGTGTTCAGGGGTCAATTGGCGGCCCAATCTTGTGGAACACCCTCCTAGACCCACTTTTGCGGGAGTTAGAGCGGCGCGGGATCTTCGTGCAGGCGTTCGCGGATGACATCGTCCTGGTCGTAGATGGTGACTCAGCGACTGAAGTCTCGACATCTGCCAATGCAGCCCTCGCCCTTGCTCAGAGTTGGGGTGTCAGAAATAAGTTGAGGTTCGCACCGCACAAGACCTGTGCGATGGTGGTAACCAATAAACTTAAGTACGACACCCCAAGGCTGAGCATGGCCGGGGTCGACATCGGTATGGTTAAGAGTATGAAGTTGTTGGGTCTGACCATTGACGAAAAGCTCACTTTTAGTGAGCATACCGCGAACGTCTGCAAGAAGGCAGCTGATATTTACAAACAGCTATCCCGCGCTGCTAAGGTTAGCTGGGGATTGAATACAGACATCATTCACACCATCTACACAGCCACAATTGAACCCATAGTTACGTACGCGGCCGCTGCCTGGGCACCCGCCACGAAAAAGGTTGGGATACGGAAGAAACTAAGCTCTGTCCAACGAGGGTTCGCTCAGAAGCTCTGCAAATCTTACCGCACAGTCTCTCTGAACTCGGCACTGGCATTGGCCGGGATACTGCCTCTAGACCTGCGCATACAGGAGGCAGCCGCCCTGTATGAAGCGAGGAGAGGGTCATCCCGGTTTGTGCCAGGAGACAGAGAGATCGAGAGTGCGGTGAGGTTTGCAGAAGCCCCTCACCCAGCTACACAAATGCCCCTTGCGTTCATGTGCCTGGCAGATCGAGAGTTGC
>OX459041.1:31951703-32394102 GCA_949775005.1 Orthosia gothica | reverse complement strand
TATTGATCAACAGGAAACTAGTCTATTTTATTAATGGCACGCAAATACATTGGTTGCATAATATTGATTTTAGATAAAATTCTCTACTTAAAAGTTGTTGACATTATAAATGAACAGGCAGCTAATGTTTAGTTGAACTGTTAGAAAAGGCTGTCAGAAGAGAAAGGATGGGTAATTTAATCCATGGCGAATGCATCTTAGATTGGATCAGGACAAGCAGAAGAAGATAATAACTAATTTACTGAAGGAAAGATCATTAGGCTGACAGGGAGAATAGCATAGGAAAGTAAAGAGAAGAAAGTTTTAACACATATACTTCTAAGATAGCTTGTTCTCTGCGACATCTGTCAGTATCAATACAGTAACAATAGCGCTTGACAGGCTAACATTAACGTAACAATAACGTATACGTCAGTTTGACATATGTCGCAGAGATCAAGCTATCTTAAAAGAAGTATAGTAATGCTGATTATGTTAATTATTAAATTTTAATTACCTATTTTATTATTAAATTATTCGCACTAAATTATTTTATGATTGTTATTAAATTATTGGCATGAAATTATTTTCAATAAATTATTCTTATTAAATTATTACTATTTTATTACTAGCTGACCCGGCAAACTTTGTTTTGCCATAAAAAGACCAAAAATTTATCTACCCTACCCTACCCTACCCGACCCTACACTACACTACCCTACCCTACCCTAACCTACCCGACCCTACACTACCCTACACTACACTACCATACCCTACCCTACCCTACCTTTAAACCTCACGGAGCCCGAGACCTTTCCAACGAATGCAAAACCTTGGAAATCGGTTCGTGCGTTCTGGAGTTATATCGTCAGGAAGAAACCAGACTTATTTTTATATAGTAGATTGAATAAAAATTATTGTTCATGTATTTTGATTATTTGGGAAATGTAATATTTTTATTTATTGTCTAACTAATTATATTATTAATATCCTACTATGGTATATGTAATAATGAAATTGTTGACTTTTGTACGTGTTGGGTCAAATTGTAAGTACAGAGAGTCATCATATCAGCCGAAAGACGTCCACTGCTGGACATAGGCCTCCCCCAAGCGTCGCCACATTGACCGGTCCCGTGCATCTCGCAACCAGCGGATCCCCGCAACCTTCACCAGGTCATCGGTCCACCTGGTGGGAGGCCTTCCAACGCAGACAGAGAGAGATTCATTGAGATGAATAAATAAATAAAGCGTGTTGCGCCAACTACCAGTAAATGTAACTCAATGGCACCAGCACAACAATGGCAGAAGAAGGTATTGCCTGATGGATTGGAGGGGTATAATGGATTAACTTCTGGACAGTGGCCCTTGAAGTGTTTATAATAAGTGCCTATTGAATACACCCACAGAGAAGGACGGACTATTATGACTTTTGGATGAGACAACAGAAAAAAGGGGAAATATTTTCAAACTTTACACGCGACAAATTTTAAATATTCCACCAACTGGAAGAATATGTAAATAGTTTCTTTCAATGCATATTATGTTCAATGTTTGTAGGTAGGTAGTCACCTCAACAAACTGCGAAAATTAATTATAATTAATTACGAGAACAAAGTGTTTACTTTGTTCCAAAATACTCAATGAAAAAACAGCTGTATAAAAATGTACGTAAGTAAATATTCATTTGCAAAAACATTATTTAGCACAAAGCCCCTCTCAGACAACGAGACAATGCGACAGCCATTTTTCATTAAAAAAAAATCTGCGTATAATACAATAAATTCTAGAAAGAAGCTTCTCGCATCGTTGTCACACCGTTGCGTCGCGCCTGTCTGCAGTTGCCTTTAATATAAACAGATTCAGTTTCATAATATTGAACCAGATACAGACGAGGCGTTTGGTGACAAACAAAATCGTCAATTTACTAGTTAATTTGTGTGTAGGCAAAGATCCAAAGTACATACATACAAACAAGACATAACAATAATACTAGCTGAATATTCGGGGAAACCACGCGTGTGCTTCGTGAAAAGTAATCTAACGCGTCTAGTCGCACGTCGGCAACGCGCGGTAACGCATTGAGCTTGAGCTGACTAAGCGTAGCACGGAGTTTCAATAGAAAAAGAGGTCAGCTGGTAATGGATTTGATACCTTCTCTAAGTCTACTTTACATGAAGAAGACTTGATGAGAGATAATTATATCGTATAAGTTGTATTCTATTAAATGATTACGTGCACCATATACATCAATCATATTCAGAGTGCAGAAGTTTCTCACACACAATTAGCATTTTTTGGTTGTGAGATAGAAAATTTCCAAAAAATACTTTAGAAGGTTGATAACTCAAATGGAACCCCCCAATTTGCCCTAAGTTATCGGGATCAAATCATTGCAAATTAGCTCTAGAATACCCCATTTCAAGGAACATATGAGACCAAAAATGGAGCTGTTATTATTAGCACTGAGACTAAGCATGACGATGAAAATATCAAGAATGCCTTCCAGCTTTCTACACCTGGACTAACCGCCGATGAGCCCAACAAGCGCAAACCACGGATCGTGTTTGTAAGAGTGCCGTCTTCCTGGCTGAAACTGAAGTCTTCAGGTGCATTTACGAACAGAACATACCTGACAAGTTGCCAGAGATGTCCATGGAGTCATTTTTAGCCTCAGTTAATTTAAGCCAAAAATCTGGGAAGAAAGATGTGTCGAGCTGTAATTACATTATTGAAATTCCAGCCAATATACGTAAACCCCTAATTTTGTCATCAAGGCTGTTTATAAATTGGACGTCCTACCCTGTTAGGGACTTCACTCTGGTTACCACATGCTACAAATGCCCAATTATATGGTAATGCAGCCAAAACATGCAGAGAGGTCAACTCTGTGTGTGCGCACTGCGGTGAAGCTGGACACTCGGTGACCGATTGCACGAAGAAAGCGGACACATCGAAATCCGCAACTTGTTTGCGCATTAAAAAGCCCAACAACCATAAAACGGGAGACTCTGAGTGCCCTGCTAGGAAAATAGCGGAATACAGACACATCAACTCTATAGACTATGAGGGCGTCTAGTACGTCATACTAAAGGTCACACGCGTTGAACGTCTGCTGCTGACACTGCAATGGCCTACTAACCGTCAATGTGTTGCTGGCTAAGGAAGTAAGCACATCAGTTGTTAACTGTAAAATTAAGTGTCTCTGTTTAATTTTACTATGTTTACTTTACATTTCTGCTTAGAAATTATTTCCCAATCTTTATACGTATGTGTAATCAAAATGATCTTGTTTGCAATATAGGTAATGCAAGATATTAAGTAATTATGACCTAGTAATTTAGTTCTATGTTTATAGTTGTTTCTAAATTATACAATCAGTCTATGTATGTTTGTTCCTATATGGCGTTCTATAGACCAAACGCGTTGGCCGATTTTGATGACTTCGGCCAAACCCATCGTGTGGGGTATCAAAATGGAAGGGTTTTATTATATTTTTTTTTTTTATAAAATTGTAAATAAAAAAATAAAAAAAAAATAACGAAAAACCCGACTGCTTAAAAAGCCAACTAAAAGACGTAAACAAGAAGAAAATCATGCTGTGCAGTCGGAGGATACATCTGGTTTTGGTCAGCCAGTTCGCGCATATGTATCCTCCGACTGCACAGCATGATTTTCTTCTTGTTTACGTCTTTTTAGTTGGCTTTTTTGTTATTTTTAAATATTTTTTTTTCTTTGTTGGTTTCTTATTTGGAAGTCGGT
Organism: Orthosia gothica; assembly: GCA_949775005.1. Taxonomy (NCBI): domain Eukaryota; kingdom Metazoa; phylum Arthropoda; class Insecta; order Lepidoptera; family Noctuidae; genus Orthosia; species Orthosia gothica. Next base: position 32,390,362 of record OX459041.1, on the reverse strand, counting down.
AGTATTTTTTAGCAAAAAAGTTTTTTTTTATATATCTAATTTATATCTACTATAGGGATATAATAATATTATGGTCAGAAAATCGTTTGCGAAATGAGGCTAATATAGGTGCGACTTGTTTGCAGGCATCGTCATCAGAACAAGGCTTTAGACAACCATGTTGTAAAAACAACTGTTCAAATATTATTGAATTACACACAATAACTAATACCAAGACATGTCTTTTGTTGTTCATCAAAATTGCGTTGCAATTTATTAAACAATTAAAGAATTTTATTCATACATTCTAGAATAAAAGTGAATAATATGTTCTGAATGAAATTTTATAGACTGTATCCGTTCCACGGCGATAGATAGATGGTGTTAGCAGCGACTTGCAAGAAACAGGGTTTACTCGGCTCGTGAATATTTTTTCCATAAATACATTTAAGATTTGTTTTATAGTATATTTTTGCACTTTTAACAGTTTCAATGCATCAAAATGTGTTACAATACAAATTTAAACAATCGAGTGGAATGCCACAGAAATTTAAAACCGCGCCATCTATGGGCATCAATTTTAAATGATCCGTTCAAATAATCTTTGAAATGTGAATTAAGAGCCCAATATTCAACAAGAATAAACAAGAACAAGATTAAACAAGAACATAAAATGTGTATTGTTCAATTCCAGAAAATGTTATTTTCACACACAATTCAATAAGGATTTGGTGTATATCACGCCATCTAGTGACATTTATTTGAACCAAATTTTCTTGCTTAGCGCTGGAACCCCGTGATTTAGGCCTCCTTACGTGAGTCTCCAATAGACCAATCCTATACCTCTCGCCCTCAGCGGACTCTCACGACCATCACCAGGTCTTCGGCCCACATGATAGGAGACCTTCCAATGTTACAAATTCTGGTTCACGGTCGCCTCTCCAGTAGTCCAGTCCCATTTGACGTCGTGTGAAAGAAGCAGAACTATGTAGAACGAATACCACATCTCTTTTTCACAACGTATTCATGACAACAATGTAATCATAGTAATGGCTGACCTTTTAAAAGTACTACACCGGATAAATGACGGCATTGACACGTCTTATAGTCACCGTCAGATGATAAAATAAATAAAGTCGTTAAGACCTGTCTACCAATGTATTCCATTATTTCAAAACGATACGAAAAAAATGTAAAGGCAGTGTCGCTAACACGATCAAAACAAACGTATCGAGGTAAGGGGCGTCCTTGACCCTTTCTCTTGGCTTTCAGTAATGAGTTATCTTCTTTATATATAAAAGAGAAAGTATGTATGTATGTTCCTTATAGACTCCGAAACGGCTGGACCGATTTTAATGAAATTTTCAGAGAATCTTTAGATTGACCCAGCGGATAATCCTATTTTTGTTAACATAAAAAAAAAAAAACTTTGAACGCGGGCGAAGCCGCGGGCAGAAACTAGTATCTCATAAACGCGTGGACCGAAGGTTTCGGGGACTCGCTGGATGCGGGACGCACGGGACCGGTCAATGTGGCGACACTTGGGGGAGGCCTATGTCCAGCAGTGGACGTCTTTCGGCTGATATGATATATGATGCGTGGACCGACTTACATGGTAAAATGGTTCTACTCCTATTCATTTCATCTGAGACCAAAATTATTTTTTTATTATAGGTAGGCTGGCGCTTGACCACTTTTTGGTACAAGACGGATCAATGTCTTTATTTTTATTGTTATCTGGCGGCAGCTTTAGTACACACGGCTGAAATTTACAACACCACACCAGATCAATCAAAATCCAGGCTGGAAAAATTCGCTGGCATAAAAACATATCCAAAATATTTCTTACCTCATATCAGGAGAGAAATCCACGGAGCAAGCGTACCCAGCCACCATATGTCCAGCGAAGGTCTTCTTCCTGTTCATCTTGAACCGGTTCAGCGCACTGAACACAATCACTTTGTTGTCCATGGACTGGCAGGCCAGCCACTTGCCGTTGGGAGACACGGTGACCGCTGGCAGGGAATGCATGGTAGGGTCGGCTATGTACTTCATGTCTACTGGTATGTCCCTGTGGATGAAACGATATGGTTAATTCATATTCTTTATAATACACAAAACATACAGATACAATTACAATAGGACACTTTTTGGGACACGATTTGGGAATACCTTTATTATGCGCACAGCTCAGTGACCCACGGGGGGAGGGGGAAGATTGGGGCCGAGGCCCAGAGTAAAAAAAAAAAAAAAAAAATTGGCTTACTTGAACAAAAATGTTTTAAAATATTCTCTACGAAATATAATTATTAAATTAACGCATATAATCATTTCCCATATTAAAAGATTGTGTCTTAAATATATTTTTAAGTATCAAAATAGGCTAAAATCGCAATTTTAATCGCGCAATTTCAAAAAGAATCCTCGCAGGCTTTTTACGTATCTTTTGCAAGAGCAAAACGATAGCGATTTTCGAGCAATAATTGCTGTGCCATAAATAAGTTTTGGTTTAGCGGCGTTTTTTTTTTTTAATTAGTGCTTTTGTCAAACAGCGAGCGATTAGCAAACGATTATATAGGACCTACCATACCTACACTGCAGGTAATTCCGACTTTTATAAATTAAAGCGTTTGATCGCTATTGTTTTGCTCTTCAAAAGATACGTAATAAGCCTGTGGTTCTTCCCCTATGGTTAAATTCCCTGGTGATAGCGCCACAATTGCAAATCCTAGGTGCGCCTATGGCACAGCTAAAGAGTTGAATTCCCTACTGGAGTCTGTGTTTCCCGACAGCTACAATCTGGAGGTATTTAGGAGTGAATAGGTTACTTGTAGGCAAGCTTGCTACACCGTCGACCACATCATCGCTTACCATCAGGTGAGATAGTGGTCAAACGGTAGGCTACCAACAATACAAAAATGTATTTAAAACAATCACCCACCATTACAGTTTACTTCAATATTGCGCTGAGAACAGGCCTCATCAAAAATGTCTGAACGTCACTAGCCGCCACTGGCTTCCATTTCAAATCACAGGATAACGCCGCCACTGATTTTAAACATGATACTAAGACTTGTCCAAATGATAAACACTTTGCTATTTTGATATCACTATCACATAGTTAAATAGAATAAAAACGAACACAAAAGAAAGAAAAGGAAAGAATAAAATGAAAGAAAGAAAAAGAAGGTAGAAGTATACAACAACGGCCTAACTCGATCATCTTCAGTGAATCTGCCATACAAATCATATTGAGGTGTTAAGTAACCGTATTGACGATAACTTGAATCTGACATTTTAAAACACAAATTCCTTTGCAAATGTAATAAAAAGGAGAAGTAGGAGACAGCAGTACATATGTCCCTAAGCTGGTCAGTAATCGCTGGATACAAAGCAAAATACTTCGGTAATCCGGGTATCCTCCGTGATATAGTAACACTATAGCGCTGCTGGCCTTCCTTGAGGATCTGGGGTGGATCAAATGACCCCTTTATCCCACTCGTACGCAAAATACGCGCTTCACGGACACCAGCCGGTTTAACAACAACAACACGTGTAATGAAAACTCTTAGCACTCTCACGAAAACTTTGTCAATATTATACAAGAAAATTTGATTCAATAACATGAAGAAATTCACTACACTGTGATCAGCAGAAATAAGGGTCCGTTCTAAATAACTTTACAGCACACTTGATACGAAACACGTTCAATTGTTTTACTTGAGATGTTTTACTTGTACCCACATAAAAGTTAAGCCGGTTTACTGTGTGTATATAAAAGTTTTACATAACTACCCACATTTGTCTTCTATTGGCTGCCAAAGTTGCTAGCACCCTAATTACGCAACTTGAAAGATATCGCGCGCGTGTGTTAGCTTGCATATCATTGCTCCATATGTTTAAAAATACTTTTTCACAAAAAATAAACCGACTGCAAAAGAAAAACACTAAAAAGTGCAAAATAACTTTCATTTCAGAAGTCGGTGTCTTTACTTTTCGACACCGACTGCCGAAACGAATTCGGCTTATTTTTGTGTAAAAGCTTTTATTTCTCTCTTTTTAGTTTGAGTATAGTACACCATCACTAAAAATTGCATCGTCCACTTAAACAAAAATGTTCATAAATAAAAATAATAAATATAAATTGAAAACTACAGAGCCAAACTATTTTAAATATTCATGGGACCAAATGGTAACTATTCCGCATCAACCTAACGATAAATCACGTAAATCGGACCATAAATCTTACATAAAAAAACATACAAAAAAAAACAATCGAATTGACAACCTCTTCCTTTTTGAAGTCGGTTAAAAATCTTTCTGCTCGACAGCGTAGAACACGCCATGAATACTTTTTAATTATCAAAACGAAAGAGTTTGGGGTCGATTCCATGAATTCATTATGTTACGTAATTAGTCTGCAGATCATAGAAAATATCAGTTACAGTTATTTAACCAACCTTATGATAACACTAGCGCCTCGCGGTTTCACCCGCGTAGTTCCCTTGCCCGTAAGAATACAGGGATAAAAAGTAGGCTATGTCACCCGGGGATAGTGTAGCTTCCCAACGGTGAAAGAATTTTTGAATTCGTCCCAGTAATTTTTAAGTTTATTCGTTACATACAAAAATACAAATTTTTCCTCTTGACAATATTAGTGTAGATATAGTAAGTATAGATATAGATTAATAACAAAATTTATCAAATAATTGAGTATTGTTGTTAGAACAATAGAAAATAACCATGACATAAGCATACAACTAATTTAAATACAAATCTTTGTTTTGAATGAGAATGTTTTTTTTTTCTTGAATAGTCATGTATCACTATGACACAGCAATTTCTATATTATTGTTAGATGTTTTTACTATATTTTTATAAAATCATGTGATTTTAGCAAAACATTGTAATGATGATACAACAAAACATCACATGACTTGTCGTGTGTTTGTTAGGTTAAAAAAATACTCGATAAACTGGTGTCGGAAATTCAGCAATTCTCTCTTTCTCTCCTATAAAGTGGCATCGTCAAATATTTAATTGCGAAATAAGTATCCCTTAAATAGACTGCGATCTTATTCAGAACTGATCGATTCCATTCCGATTTGAATGGTTGATGGCTCCCCTGACGAAACAAAAAAGGGTTGTTACTAAGTTAGATGTGTGTATTGTTTGGGGGTTGGTGGTTGTCACATTTCATCAATTTTTAGGGTTCCGTACCCAAAGGGTAAAAACGGGACCCTATTACTATGACTCCGCGCTCCGTCTGTCTGTCTGACTGTCTGTCTGTCTGTCACCAGGCTGTATCTCATGAACCGTGATAGCTAGACAGTTCATGTATTTCTGTTGCCGCTATAACAACAAATACTAAAAACGGAATAAAATAAATATTTAAGTGGGGCTTCCATACAACAAACCTGTTTTTTTTGCCATTTTTTGCGATAATGGTACGGAACCCTTCGTGCGCGAGTCCGACTCGCACTTGGTCGGTTTTTTCTTCTAGGAAATGCTGGTTTCCTCACGTTTCGGTTAATACATTTTTTTTTATTTCATCTAAGGATTTTTGCAACATTATGAATGTATGTTAAGATATTTAACGGTGAGTTTACAAGAACCAATAACTTTAGACAGTGAAGCGAGTTTTAAAATTTGAGCACCACACCACGAATATGTTAGGTTTTCTGATGAAATGAAAAGGGTTGTTATGTTCAGTGCAGTTTGGCCGCCCCTCATTTATGGCATTTGGGCATTTGCCCGGCTCGCAACAATCTGTTTAGCTTTTCCCCAATTGTAGGGGTCAGCTTCCAGTCTAACCGGATTCAGCTGAGTTCCAGTATTTTATATGGAGCGAATGCCTATGATCTTCACAACCCAATACAGTTGTTCTATCTCACGACGGCGGGTTGGTCTCATGCGCATTGTTTCTGTGTGCATAAGCTCGGGAGCGCTCAGTATCGCCAACACAGAACTAATGTCCATGTGCTTCCTAGCGGTTATTGTGATATAAAATTGGTGTAGTTTTGTGTCTTAACTGTCTACGCTACTGGACAATATGTGAAATCATTGACAGAAGCGATCTCGGGATATTGGAGCGGAAAATTTTATTGTAGTACTAGCTGACCCGGCAAACTTTGTTTTGCCATAAAAACACCAAACATTTATCTACCCTACCTTCCCTACCCTACATTACCTTCCCTACCCTACGCTACACTACCCTATCCTATACTACCCTACGCTACACTACCCTACACTACCCTACCCTACGCTACACTACCCTTCCCTACCCTACCATACACTACCCTACCCTACACTACACCACCCTACAAAAAAAAAAACCTGAAAACCATCTTTGAACTTCAACGAACATTTAAAAAAAAGAATTGGCCAAATTGGTCCAGGCGTTGTTGAACACATTTTGCGATTCATTTTTATATTATAGAAGATTGACTACCTCCGCAAAGCTTACTGGGAAGCCTGACTCGATTCAATTTGCTGCCAAATACTCCAAAAAAACATTAGAATCTGTTACAGGTTACATCCGGATTCTAATGCATACTAAAGAATGTCTATTATTATGTGTAAACCTTTTCAATGTAAATTGAATGTACTGTATGACTGTTGGGCTGATGACAATGCCAATAATTAATTAAAAAAACCGGTCAAGTGCGAGTCAAACTCGTGCGCCGAGGGTTCCGTACCTACCCATTATACCGCCATAATACAATTGGTATAATTTTTATTGGTGGCTAAGTTGTAAAGATATAGGCAAATTTTGATTTTCGCGAAAACTTGTAAGTACCAAAATTTACCTTAATTTATTTATTTTTTATTTTTTGGCATTTGTCCTGCAAGACTTTTTGCCAAATTTCGTGATTCTAGGTCAACGGGAACTAGCATAAAGGTTTTCGAGCCAAAACCTATAGGGTACTTCCGGTTGACCTAGAATTGGCAATTTTGGTTAAAAGCAAGGTCTAACAGCATAAGTAAAGAAAAAATTCCGAAAAATAAAAAAGTTAAAATTTAAGTGAAATTTTGGTACTTACAAGTTTTCGCGAAAATATAAAATTGCTTGTAACTTTTTATCGTGTTGACTCATGGCCTTGATTTTTATACATCTAATAAGGACTATGGACCTCAGTATCTGGTATAAATTTCATCTTGTGAAGTAAATCTCCTGAGAAAACCGGTGGTGACACACGAACAGACGGACAAGAAAGCGATCTTATAAGGGTTCCTTTTTTTACCTTTTGTGGTACGGAACCCTAAAAAGGAACAACCGGCCTACCATGAAGGTGGTTTTACACCAGCGAGGCGAGGCGTGGGCGGGATGGCCGAGAATTGAAATCACGCTTACCCTACACCGGAAGTCCATACACCATCATCCATACGGGATAGCCCTTCACTGAATATATTCAGGAGAAGAATTAAGGAACATTTCCTGTCAACGTGACGCATAAATATGTATGTATTTTAGATTTATGTATGTATTATGTTTATGCATTAGGTGCTGTACACGTATTTGTGTAGTGTATTTAGTTAGTAAGAATTCAAATGTTTTTTAGTATTTGTTGTGCACTTTTGTTAACTGTCCTAATTTTGTAAATTTCTCTTTAGCACTGAGGTTTGCTGTCAGAGAACCCAATTATGGGTTAAGCTCGCCTTTGTACATAAGTTTTCCTTTTGTATTTTAAATGTTTATTCTGTGTACAATAAAGAATATGAATATGAAGTGGTCCATCGCTATACCACGGATCCTGGATGGCCGGTGCGAGATTTGTATATCCGTTTCACAAAGTAAATAAATACTCTATTCTTAGAGCAATAAAGTTCAATGTTGTACTAACAAATATTTCAAATCTCGCCTCGCACATCTACTAGACCTTTTAGACCAAAGATGGGTCGGGCGTGGATAGAAATTTTGCCATACTAATTTAATTCTCACCCCTCTTAACGGTGTAACACGCTATCCCTTGGCTAGACTGATGTCAGATCTCTGCTTCTACCTGTGACGACTGTCAAAGATCTTCAAATGTCAGCCGGGACCAACGGCTTAACGTGCGCACCGAGACACGGAGGAAACTCGGTATGTAAAGATGGTCACCCATCCACAGACCGACCTAGGCAAGCGTTGCTTAACCTTGAAGATTTCACGAGGTCTTATTAGAAAACAAGGTGTATGTACTCACCACTCCCAAACCCGCAAGCTCTTGTCATCAGACGTGGTCACAAATCTCCTGTTCTCGTCCACGAACGTGATGGTGTTGACGGCGCCCAGGTGCCGGTCGTACTCCTGCGCTATCTCGCCGGTGCGGATGTCCCACTGTTGGGCAAACAGAGTCAACGTTAGTACTAGAGTAGGTGAAAGTTTGTGAGTGTGGATATTTGTTATTTTTTCGCATAATAACTACTGAATAGATTTTGATGAAATTTTAAATTAATATAGCTTATACATCAGAGTAACACATCAACTATCTTCTAACTGATATTATAAATGCGAATGTTTGGATGAATGGATGTTTGTTAAGCAATCAAGCCATAACAGCAAAAACGAGCCTAGTGTGCTTTAGGAGACTTGATTAAACAAGAACATACAATTTTTATGATCAATTCTAGAAATTGTTACTTTACAGTCACAATTCAATAACAAATCGAAGCATATCACGCCATCTTGTGATATTTATTTGAACCAAATTTTCTTTCTTACCGTCGGGACCCCGTGGTACAGCTAGGGAGACAAATTCATGGGGAATAGGAAGGAAGGAATAGGGAATCTGTGTTTCCTGATACCAACAACTTGGACATCTTTAAGTCAAGAGTGAATAAAATACTTCTAGGCAAATATTTTCCACCGTCGATCACATCATCGCTTACCATCAGATGAGATAGTAGTCAAACGAGCGGTAATACTGAATTAAAAAAAAATCATTAATTTCCAAAACTTGATTCTTATTAACGACACTATTGGATGGTGAAATAATACAGAGTGTTTTTTGCCAAAATCAACGGGTTCGTCAAATGATGCAGTTTTAGTTTTAATCAAACTCAAGACCGAGACACCTTTGAGTGTTTTTCGATAGTCCTCGTAGTTTTGGATTTGGCCATCCACACCCACTTGAAAAATCCTCCCACCAGGTGGACCGATGACCTGGTGAAGGTTGCGGGGATCCGCTGGACAAGAGACGCACGGGACCAATCAATGTGGCGACGCTTGGGGGAGGCCTATGTCCAGCAGTGGACGTCTCTCGGCTGATATGATGATGATGATAAGAGCGCGACTAAGTGAAATAGAATATGATACGTGTTAATCCACGGTGTCAACTATCTGTGTGTCTAATTTCATCTAAATCCGTTCAGTAGTTTTTGCGTGAAAGAGTAGCTAACATCCATTTATCTATCAATACTCTCAAACTTTCACATTGACAATATTATAGTGGAATAGTGTAAGAATAGTAGTAGTTGGATGGTTTTATTATTCCATGTCGTGAATTTCTAAACGTTCAACACTTTGCTGACATCAAATTCAAGAAAATTTTATTGGACTACTTAAAAGAAAAAAACGAAAAAATATTTTACATATTTTTCATTCGAACCGCCAAAATAGTACCTTGAAGCTCGATAGATGGCGTTGGCACGTTTAAAACGACGCTATCGTTTGCTTCACGCGATAAGTTAGGTCGCGGAGAGTTCGCTCGCCGCTGCAGGCAGAGATAAACTTACAAACAACAAACAAACAATTTGTAGGATCTAGCTTTTTCCCGCGGTGAACTTCCTCTCATTTTTGAATGCATGTTGAAGTCGCGAGACTTACAACTTTACCATCATCGTAATCTTTACAGGCTTCAGGCCATGAATGTCCACTGCTGGACAGTGGACATAGGCCTCCCCCATGCGTCACCACATCCACCGGTCCCGTGCGTCTCGCATCCAGCGGATTCCCACCACCCTTCACCCGGATCAACCATCCAGTCTTCTTGGGTATAATGGGTATAAAATATCTCGAATAGTTAATGACATTGATGAAAAAGCAAATTTAAATAAATGGTTCTAACTTTCTAACACGAACTGATCTAGTGATGAAGCCGGAAGATGAACAATGTATCCCAGTCGTGTTTAGGCTTGTTGGAATAATTGTTATGAGAAGCCCTCTGGCTATAAATGATTTTAATGGTAATATAAGGTACCAAACTAAAAAGAGAATAAAAAAAAATATTACAAAAAAAATACAACCAACTTCCAAATAAAAACACTACAAATTGAAAAATAACTTCAATTTCGGCAGTCGTTGTTTCTGTTTTTTTTCTTCGTTTTTTGAAATAATTTTTCAATTAGTAGTTTTTTATTTGGAAGTCAGATGTATTTTTTTGTAAAAAAGGTTTAGTTAGTCTCCTCTCAAAATGGCCAAACTATCTCTTCAATTTTACGCGTTATTGTTTATGGCGCCGATTCCCTTGAGTAGCTGATTTTAAAATGAGAATCACGTCTAAACGGCTAGTCGTAATTTTTTGGACAAAATATATTTTACATTAGACCATTTTCTTCTTAATTTGATCAAAGAAAATGTTGAGTTTTATTCGTATAACATAGTGTAATTAATTTGTAAAACTGACAAAGACACGACAATCGCACCAAAACCGCTGGGAGTATTTTAATGAAATCGACACCATCTCGGAGACAATTTAATTATCTACATTTTCATCTGAAGCTTTTTTTTAATAAATAATAAGGAAAGTACAAAAAACTACTAAATTTTGTGTCGCGCGGGTGTGAAACGAGGGTGCGTTTTGTTCCCTCAAGGTCGTTGGCGTTAGTCGTCGTCTAAAAAGATAGTAATAAGACAATGAGTATGTAAGGACAATAGCAGATAGCATTCTGTAGTTTCAACCTATGTAAAAAGTCCAAGTGTTTATGCATATTTGTATCTAAATGATCTGAAATAGAATAGTTATTACTTTTTCGGGTGCCGGAGTAAAACAACAAGGAACCCTTAGGGCGGTTCCGTACGGCATCCGATCCGAATAAGAGAAATGTCGGTCCGAAGTAGTTGTAGTACAACTTGTTGGATCCGATCTCTGCCCGTCCGAATTCAGAACATTTCCAATTCGGATAAAACTCGGCACATAAGTTCGGTTACGGATTGGATGCAGTGCGTAAACACTCTTATAGTTTCGCCATGTTCGTTAATCCGCGGTTTAACTTAGAAACTATTGTTGCTACAATCTGGGGGTCTTGTCAAGAGTGAATAGGTTACTTCTAGGCAAGTATGCTTCACCGTCGACCACATCATCGCTAACCATTAGGTGAGGTAGCGGTCAAACGAGAGCCTACCAAAATTAATATTATAAAGAGGTTAAGTTTGTGAGGTTTTAGGGAGTAATCTCTGGATCTACTGAACCGATTTACATAAAATTTGGCATGGAGACAGTATGAGACACTGGGAAGGACATAGGATAATTTGTATTACCTTAGGATGACAAAATACATGTTTTTACGCGGGCTAAGCTGCGGGGAAAAGCTAGTCTATATTTAAAAGGTCACTTTAATTCTAAAGGTGCGTTATGTACTCACACAAATAATCTTCTTGTCGGAGGTGCCGGCCACGAACAGGTTCTGCTTGTCCTCGTCAGGGTTGAACTTGGCGCAGTACGGGACCTTGCGGGACGTGAACCGAGATATGCACTCGCCGGTCTCCGTGTCCCATAGCTTGATGTAGCGGTCGTATGCTGGGGAAATAGACAACATTTATTAGACATAGACACAAAAACAATATGTTTTCGTATTCTTCTCAGCGAACCCTTACATTTGATACCCATATCGAGGCAGTGCAAAAAAAAAACTAGTCCACCATCTTAGGCCATCCGCCATATTGGATTTAGAATGACGTCCCTTAGCTGACCATGCACTGTCATCCAAACTAAACATGTATGCAAATTTTCATCTTAATCGGTGGAGGATGCTTTAAAATTCGGTTACAAGATTTGACCCGAACTCACTAACATATATACATACATATACATAAACTCACGCCTTTTTTCCATGGGGATAGGCAAAAATACAGAACGCCGCTTACATACATCATCTGCCTAGCCTTTTCCCAATTTTTGTTGGGGTCGGCTGAGTACCAGTGCTTTACATGGAGCGACTGCCTATCTGACCTCCACAACCCAGTAACTGGGTAACACGATAAGCCTTGGCATGACTGGTGTCAGATCTCAAGCTTCTGACTACACGTAACGACTGTCAAAGATCTTCAAATGACAGCCGGGACCAACGGCTTAACGTGCTTTCCGAGGTACGGAGGAAAGGAGGTATGTTGAAATGTCACCCATCCACGGACCGACCTCGGCAAGCGTTGCTTACCCTTGAAGATCAACCCGTGCGGCTGTTATTATTTAGCCATGAGTTTACATACATACATACATTACAAGTTAAATAAAAGCTTGTAAAAATAGATAAAAAATATACAGTAAAATTGCGCCGACCGTGCTTGAAAATGGTGGAGAACTTATAGGAATCCATAGGAAATTAATCAATACTCTAACTACTGGTCTCAAAATATCTAAAGAGTTTTCCATCGACTCGAATAGAAGAATACTCTAACTGAAGAAATAACTCACTAGCCATACAATCTACCATTGGCAAGACCAGTCACATTAAGGGCTCACTGACGGCATGGCACAGCAAAGGATTTCTCGTGGACATATGATTGTCGACCTTATTTCAATGACTTTAGCGTTCAAATTCCATTATATCTACACGAATGCTGCGCCATGCAGCAGCAGAATGATTTGTCCGCGAATACAATCTTAGAAATAATAACATTTTATCTAAAGAAGTAGAATGCGAGTAATTATGTTTATTTGCCAAACAAGTCACACTCTACCTTTGTAGCTAGCTAAAAAGGCCACAATACCTTTTTAGCCAGCTACAATGGTCATACTCTACCTTTGTAGCCAGCTACAATGGTCACACTCTACCTTTGTAGCCAGCTACAATGGTCACACTCTACCTTTGTTGCCAGCTACAATGGTCACACTCTACCTTTGTAGCCAGCTACAAAGGCCACACTCTACCTTTGTAGCCAGCTACAAAGGCCACACTCTACCTTTGTAGCCAGCTACAATGGTCACACTCTACCTTTGTAGCCAGCTACAAAGGCCACACTCTACCTATGTAGCCAGCTACAAAGGCCACTCTACCTTTGTAGCCAGCTACAAAGGCCACACTCTACCTATGTAGCCAGCTACAAAGGCCACACTCTACCTTTGTAGCCAGCTACAAAGGCCACACTCTACCTTTGTAGCCAGCTACAATGGTCACACTCTACTTTTGTAGCCAGCTACGATGGTCACACTCTACCTTTGTAGCCAGCTACGATGGTCACACTCTACCTTTGTAGCCAGCTACAAAGGCCACACTCTACCTTTGTAGCCAGCTACAAAGGCCACACTCTACCTTTGTAGCCAGCTACAAAGGCCACACTCTACCTTTGTAGCCAGCTACAAAGGCCACACTCTACCTTTGTAGCCAGCTACAAAGGTAGAAGTAGTGATCAAATACATGGACTACTGATAGTAGCGACCTCTGAAGTATGCAAGTGGCAGTTTTATGTCTATAGAGTTTAATCTCCAAAACAACATTTAATATTAGGGCAACTTTTGTAATAGTATCAAATTATTATTATGCTTACCTGCAGATAAGAATTTATCTCCAGTATTGTTAAAGTTCACATCTCTGACAGCTTGTCTATGGCCGAAGTATGTTCGTATGCAGCGACGATCACCATACACTTCCCATATCTGAAACATACAGCTGTCTCTTTAGAAAATGGATAGAATAAATGTTAGAATTTACGGGCAAAGCAGGGCTTCAAAGCCAAAACCTACGTGCGATGAAGCGACGGACGTTGTATCGCGCCAAAACCCACGATACGACGTCGCTTCAACGCAAGTTGCAATATCATGTCGTAGAAATCTAAGTTTTTCGTCAAAATGTATAGTGGGATTTGGGGTTTGGATTATTATTATTATTAGTGCAAGGAGGTGGACAAGCCGGACAAAGTACATTCAAAAGATTACTATCAGCAAATTAATTTGGTGCCAATGAGATTGGCAACTGCGCTATAATTTGTTGGTACTATTTTTACACAGATAAACATTAATATTGTATTTGTATATTGGTATGATTGATAATCATTTTCGATATTATAGAAATGCCTGTATTCCTGTAGGGGAAAGGTTTTCGTTCTTCAAAAGTTGGTATTATATGACACATTCGTTCTTTGATTCTTACTTTATAAGAGAAGTTGCACTTTTGAGGACTTGGTGAACGCCACTGATTCCGCCATAAACGTGGGTGCCTACTGGGCCCAAACTATTTAAGGGTAATATCACAATCGACTCGAAAAGAAGAAGAAATATTAGATGACATTACCTTGACCCTACAGTCCATGCCCGCTGACAGCATGAGATGCGCAGTGCCGGGGAACCAGCGCACTGCCGCCACGCCCTTCGTGTGACCCTTCCACGTGTAGATGTGCGCCTGGAATTATATTACAAAGAATGTATTATGTGCGTAAACTGCGTTTAGTCCTCCTGACCGATTTCCAGTAGCCAATCTCACACGGACACGGCCGATATTGTAATGTACAGATATTTTTGCAGTAAAACCACTCACTGCAGTGCGCCATCTATCTACGTGATTAAGAAAGACTTACTCAACCTTGTGACCTATTGAAATGTGGGTACTTGGACATTTAAAAAAAACGGCATAGGTCTGTATGTTTTATCATTATTAAAATGGATAGTAAACCAAAACAAATAATATCCAGTCAACGACGCAGATACGTGTTAATGTGCAATGGTTTCCACACGTATATACGTGCAACCAGGAAAACAAAAATAAATCTACAAAATGGCGATGTGTAAATAGATCCCTGCATCAATCTGGGTGGATGGCTTCAAATATTTGAAGAAATTCGTATTTGTCGTGTTGCGTGTCTGACGTAATGCGTATTTGACCAGTTGCTTTTCTGTCGACATACTAGAGATCTTAGTGTTCTAGTGCTGAGTTGGTTACCCTTTCGGTATGGGTTCGCTCAGCGCAATTTTACTGTATTATTTTTAACAAAGTACTTCTCTTTTACTTTGTGTTTGATCCTGTTGTGTTGTCTGTGTCAAATAAATGTTTTCTGTTCATTTGTGCACTTTCTTTTCCCTCACTCTAATATTAAGTGCAAAACGATACGATTACAGAAGACAAATGGTGAATTAATTAAAAGCATTTGCGCAGATGAAATAAAACTATCCATCATCTCCCTACATGTTGGGGTCGGCTTTCAGTATAACTGTACCCAGCTAAATACCAGTATTTATTACATACGAGTCACCTATCTGACCTCCACAACCTAATAACTGCAATAGTGATGTTAACTGAAAATATTGTTTTTGTCCGTCAGGTAGATTAATAAAAAATATTGGACACACACATTGATGTATAAAAAGAGGTAGATACGGGACTGCTCACAGCGCTTGGTCCTACTAATCTAAGTGAATGCCCGTAGCGGGTACTTAGTCGCGCACACGGCACATTGTTGATCACACAGCTCATTAATTTCAGTGTTTTTATGTTTTTTTGCAATAAATACGCACCAAAATGACTTATTGTGTAGCTAAACAGTGTTTAAATAATACTAGGAAGAAAAATAAGTCACACGGGATCACTTACCACTCGTAAATACAGTTAAAAAGGTTAATTTGTTGAAAATTACAATAATATTTCATGTTTGCTTCGCCATATTTGTGAGAGCGAGATAGATATTACAAACATGCGTGAGAGACACGATACGCACATATTGCAATGTCATTTCATTCATAATAGTAAACATTCGGCCAACATTCGGCGGCTAACGCGATATCGCTCGCACTACAGCGCCGTATCCTATCTTTGTCCTTGTCTATCGGTAACTGTAGGGTTGGGACTGGTGATGACACTGAACACAGATGTGTGAGTTTCGGTGCATGTAGTCGTGCGCCGAGCCTAGGTTTTCTGATCGCGATGTTAGTGCGTAACGCATCTTCCTCTTTTTAATACATCAATGGACACACATATTTTTTTTGACACAAACAAAAATGACGACGATACGACGTCACGCCGTTAGTACACTTTATACTAACATAGTGACGTCACAAGCCCCCACTCCTGAACTTTGATGTGTTTTACCTTTTCAGTTTTTATTGATTTAGTAAAGCAAAAAATACGTATTCAATATTATTTGATAATCTCTATAATGAAATTTTTCTACCTAGAAAACATCCCTATAAATCGACTAAATACTGGGTTATTTAAAATTTGGTACATATTTGATTCATTTTCGAAACACCAAAAGGTTTAACACATACCTTAGGCAGGAAGCACTTATCAGGCGGCGTGTCGCTGCGCAGCTGCGTCTCACTGCGCGGCGGACTGATCCACGACCTGCCCTGGTAGTCTGTCGGGTTGTCAACTGGAACACGGGGAAATGTTGCTTAGGGGATATTTGTAATGGATGTCGAATTATACTTGCTCATCTACATTGAAAATGATTTATTATAAAAAATAAAATAAAATATTATTATTAATTTTATTATTTATTATGTTTTTAATTTTTTTTTTTTTTTTTTTTATATAATAAACAAGCTGACCCGGCAAACTTTGTTTTGCCATAAAAAGACCAAACATTTATCTATCCTACCTACCCTACCATACACTACCTACCCTACCCTACCCTACACTACCCGACCCTACACTACCCTACCCTACCCTACCCGACCCTACACTACCCTACCCTACCTATAAACCTCACGGAGCCCGAGACCTTTCCAACGAATGCAAAACCGTGGAAATCGGTTCGTGCGTTCTGGAGTTATAGCGTCAGGGAGGAAAACCCGACTTATTTTTATATAGTAGATTGAAAATTACGACCCTTCCTGTGGAAAGTAAAGACGAAAACTCAGTTATGTGTCGTGGCGTGGCGTGACGCAGGATCCATCAAACAAACGACTATGTTCCAGCCTACGTCATAACACAACGAGTTTTGTAGCCATTCAACCAACAACAACGAACCAACCAACCAATCGTCATTGTCTATCAATCTCAAGATCAGGGTTAGAAGGCGCCACGCCACGACAGGTAAATGTGTTTCCGTCTTTAGTCTTAGACAATCTGAACAAGATTGCCGACGCTTCTCCATAAATTGTTTAACTACGTAAAAGTACCATCGAGAGAAAACCAGAAGTGTAAAACATGCTGTTGCTACTTGCTACTGTACAATACCCTTAGGGCCGATAACACCAATGAAACTAATCGCGATTAGTTCAACTAAACTCAGTTTATTCAAATACAGCGTTCTGATTGGTAGTTTCTCAGTGGTCTCAATCGCGTTTCATTGAAGAAATCGTCCCTTAAAAGGAATATTCAAACTCAATAGAATCCCGCGCAGGATGCGGAACAAGACTAATGTTATAATGATCAAGAAGTCACATGACTTTTTTTTCAGCTTAACAAAAACTCAACTTATCCCGCATGGGTTTAGCCTCAATTTAACCAGTAATAATAATTCCAGCCAGTAAATATCCTAGTGGCCCATGATGAGCAGAGGGCTCGCCTAAAACAGAGAAGATAGTAACTATTTCTCATTTTGATAATGAGGACTTCCATTTTTGTGCTCACCAGTTGGCGCCACCGGCGCGTAAGGTCCTTAAAATATAGTGCTGCAGTTTCGCGCAGCGCATTTTTCCAAAAAAAAAGGAGGTTAACATTTTCCGAAACATAAAACTATTAAAGCAGTGGTTGGTAAAACCCGTACCTATCTTAATCTGCCATATTTGGAAAATATTCACAACAATAAAAAAGGTGTGAGTAAACCCTCGATACAAGCCAAAAAACTACGAAATTTGACATTTTGAAGACCTCACTAGCGCCCCTAGCGGCAAAGTCAAATGAGGTAGCCCTCATTATGTATTGACATCAAAGGTTGTTTTCATCATAACTAAGCGTATTTGCAATATAATTTAGATTATAGCTCTACCAGCTAATCTTCTGCAAAATCTCAATTACAATAAACTTTTATTAAAAATTACATATACATAAATTGATTAGATAGCGCATGTAGCATTTAAACTCACTATGGAATATAGATTTCTCCTCCAAAGGTTTGTCGTCGTCAACTTTGCCCTTCTTCTGTCTCTTGGCGACGATCTCTAGTAATTCTTTAGCCTCGTCGCCTTCTGGCCTCATTACCCTGAAATTATTTTAAAAAGATTATGATTAAAAGTACCGTAAATGATTAAAACACTGGCCTCTAAACGCTTATTTAGTAGAACACTTTCTGAAAACCACTCGCATTTTATTAAAATTAATAAGCTTCTAAACTTTAGGATAGGATAGGATAGATGAACCCCCTTTTCTGCACTTTCATTCACTCTCATTCGGTCCGTTGTGCGTGCAGACCTCCTCAGTGCGGGTTGGTAGATGTCACATGTCTTTAAATTTTTGGTTCTAAGACATGCCGGTTTCCTTGCGATGTTTTCCTTCACCGTTTTGAGAGCAGTGGTGATGAAATAATGATCACAAAGTAAAGCGCCTGCCTGGGTTCGAACCCACGACCAAGTCGCAGCTGTTACCAGTGGGCCACCACTGCTCACCACTTCTTAAGTTTATTATTTAGCAGAAGGCTTTACACAAGGTGGGCTGATGACCTGGTGAGAGCTACGGAAGTCCGCTGGATGCGAGTAGCATAGTACCGGTCGATGTGGCAACGTGTATTTGTTACTTTAATATTACACTTAGGTACTTAAAACCAAAAAATCTGGATGTTTTACCAACCAAGCGAAGTTGGGGAGATCGGCTAGTTAGCTTTAAGATAGGTTTTAACTAAAACCCTTTAAGGGGTTAAAAGCAGGGATGTTACGGAGCTCCGTAACTATCGGCTATCCAAAATAAAAATCTATCCACAACCGAAACCGATATATATAAGTTTCGGATAGGGATGGAGTATAAATGAGACACGTTATGACTGGTTTTGCAGCCCGACCGAGCTGACGCGCTAGCCGCGCGCGCCACTTGTAAAAATCTAATATCTGTAACCGAAACTAATGGATATTCCAAAATAATTTCATATCCGTAACCGAACTGGTATAATATTATTTCTATATCCAGATCCGAAATTTCATATCCATTACATCCCTGGCTAAAAGCTGTTTCTCAGAAAATTAGTATTATTTATTTATTTATGCAGCCCGTTCTGGCCCACTGCAGTATGAACGAGTATGTTAGTATGCAAAAAAGATTACAAATGTTATTTTTAACATATTACTACTGTGCAGTCTATGTCCCAATCCCATTTGCTGGAGTGCCCCAAATGTATTTTAGCTGCTTCCTAGATGATCTAAGTAAAGCTTCTAGCACTGCAATAAATGTGACTATATACTGGGCCTACTGATTGGAATTGTGTTAATGGTTCCTTCTTCATTGTACCAATGATCCAAATAAAATGTATTATGACCAGAATTCAGCCACATTGATAGTTTGCAGCGCACATTTGCCTCATGAAGGTCTTTCAGAGTGCAACAAGCATGGTAGTAAAACAATTAGTTTTGCTGTTAGCCAATAAAATTATAGGATACTTTGCCTACCTCTGTTCACCAACATATCCTCCCCAGGGTCCTAGGAAGCCGGTGATATCCTCAGGGTTGTCATTCTTTGTCCTCTGCTTCTTGTCCAAGGGCCTTTTCTTTATTGTTTCGAAAACGGATTTGCCTACTGCTTCCTCAGGTGGCGCCACCATCGCTGATACTGAAAATGTAAGTAGTAATTTAGAGCCATTACTCTGAATAAGTAACGAAAATAATTTTTTCCACCACCTTGTCTATTATGTAACACATTGCCTAAGAAATTCGTTTCGAAATATGAACATTTAGATACAAGATTATAAAATAAAAATTACATACAAAATGACTTTTGTATGGATCATTATGTAACTGGCAGAATGATACTGAACCTATAACCTCTCGAAAAAGCGCGCGTTGATTGTGTGTATATAGTCTGAACGTTTCTAATAAACTGTTGTTGGAAATTATTTGCATTGAATTAAGTAAGCTGTCGCTATGTCGCTATTCGACGAGTCAAAGTTCGGCATAATCCTGCACCATGGATTACACCACAAATTAAGGAGTATATGGCCCGTAGGGACAAAGCCAAAGGCAGGTATAAGCGCAGACCTTCAGACCTGAATCTCGCTTATTACAAATCTTTACGTAATCGCTGCAGTCATCTGTGTCAGGATGCTAAGAGGCGCTAATTCCATGAACAACTCAATAACCGCAGTTCTTCCGATATATGGAGATTCCTTAAGTCTGTAGGCATAGGCAAATCGCCTATCAATCAGTGCAAGGATGTGAACCTTAATGATCTCAACAATCATTTCTCTCGTCTTCCGTTTTCTCTTGATAAGCGTGTTAAGGCAGCAACTTTAGAGCGTCTTTCCAGTTTGCCGTTGCCACAATGCCCGACCTTTAACCTTAGCGATGTTACTGAGGATGACGTTAAGAAGTCTGTTTTGGCAATAACTTCTTCAGCAGTCGGTAATGATAAGTTATGTTCCAGGATGATTAATCTTATCCTTCCATCAATGCTTCCTGTTCTAACTCACATCTTCAATCACTCGTTTACCTCTTGCTCTTTTCCGACGGTCTGGAAGCAGGCTCACATCATACCTTTACCTAAAACTAACAATCCTTCTTTATTAACGCACTTTAGACCTATTTCTATTCTTCCATTTCTCTCTAAAGTCTTTGAACACTTAGTTCATAGACAAGTATCATATTTCTTGACGTCAAACTCATTAATATCTCCCTTTCAATCCGGTTTTCGTACGGGTCACAGCACTGTTTCTGCACTTTTAAAAGTAACTGACGATATCCGCTGGGCTATGGAGAATAAGTCCCTTACTGTACTTGTATTGCTTGACTTTAGCAGTGCCTTCAACTCAGTGGATTTCGACATTTTGCTTGGTGTTCTGGAATCCATCAATTTCTCTTCTTCCGCTGTAGCATGGTTCAATTCTTTCCTTGGGGGACGTTCTCAGTGTGTTCGCCTTGATGAGTTCTTCTCTGATTGGTGTAGCCTCACTGAGGGGGTTCCACAGGGTAGCGTTCTCTCTCCTCTTCTTTTTTCAATCTTCCTTAACTTTGTTACCAGAGTAATCTCATCTAGTTTCCATCTTTATGCAGATGACTTGCAGCTGTATCGAAATTTTACTTTAAGCGACGCTGGTTCTGCTATTGCGGCTATGAACCGGGACCTGGCATGTATCAGCTCATGGGCTAAGTCATTTGGTCTACAAATTAACCCAAGTAAATCACAGGCCATGGTCATAGGCAGCAAATTCGTTCGCAATGCGGCTAACGTTGCTTCTTTGATGCCTCTCTATCTCGACGGGGTGCGCATAGAATTTACCGAAACCGCAAAGGATCTGGGGGTAATCATTGACTCCAATCTTTCGTGGCATGCACAGGTCAACGAAGTCAGTCGGAAGGTGCATTTTTCATTCCATTCGCTAAAGTGCTTTCAGAGTCTATTGCCCTTAAAGACGAAAATTTCTTTGGCGCAAACACTTATTCAGCCGATTATAGACTATGCCGACGCCTGCTACCTGGATGCCACAGAGGAGCTATTAAACAAGCTTGAGCGCCTGCAAAACTTATGCATTCGCTTTGTTTATGGTCTACGTAAGTATGATCATGTTTCTCACCTTCGCAAGGAACTCAAGTGGCTCCCAATCCGTCTTCGCAGGAACGCTCGGATTTTATGTCTCCTCTTCAACATCTTACACAACCCGTCTTATCCTTCCTACCTGCGTGAGCGATTTTCTTATGCTCGCCCTAGAGATGTATTATGTAGGTCACATCTTAGATCCCTCCTTAAATCCCATCCTCATAAAACTAGCTATTATTCATATTCCTTCTCTGTCCATGCTGTAAGATTGTGGAACTTACTTCCGCCTAGCATTAGAGATCTAGATACTATCTCGCTTTTTAAAAAACGATTAAAAGAGCATTATCTTTCCTCTCAAATCTGATCTTTATAAGCATATGTATATATATTCAGTATCTATCTATTTTAGAGTTATGTATTTATTTAAGTATATATCACTTATACTATATGTGTATGTTTTTATATCTTAGGTTAGTCGTTCACTTTTCTACTCTTCTTGCTCTCACACACTATTTGTCTACATTTCTTCTTCATATCTCCTTTTCGCGGGTCTGCTGGTAGAAATGTCTAAAGAAATAAGCAGTACCCTTGTACTCCTCTGTCATGATGTGTTTTCTATGTGTATTTTCTGTGTGTACATTAATAATAAAATAAAATAAGCTGATCAGGTAGTGGAAAAACAATTGTTCATGTCATTGTTTATGCGAATAAAAAAGGCTTTATTTTAAAACTCGCATGTAGATATTGGCTACATCACTCGTGTTTAAATCTCGACTTTTTATGCTCGACATTAAATGTAATATTACAATATAAGTTACTTTTAAATTTTTCCTTCTGCCAATCTGTTAAAAACGAGTCCAGATTGTCACACCAGCGGCCTCGGTTACAATGCTCGTTTTTTATTTAAAGAACATTGGAAGGCTATGGGGGAGGGCTTTGCACAGCAGTGGGACAATTTAAGCTAATTAAAAAAAAGTTACTATCATTTGGTTTAGTTTATTCTCTAGATTCTTTTCTGCCTCAGGAACCTTATCCGTTTGCCTTTCATTGTTAACTGATACTCTGAATTACCTAATTAATATTACGGATTGTAATCCTTCTTAGAAACGCACAGGACCAATCAGTATGGCGACGCTTGGGGGAGGCTAATGTCCAGCAGTGGACATCTTTCAGCTGAAATGTTGATGATGATGTTGAATTCCTTTTCCCAGTCAATTCTGGAATTTCAGAGGTAACTTAAGAACAAAGGAAGGTTCCTTGTCCTTTTCAATATTTTCACGAATCTGTCTAATTACTGCTACTAATTATCATAAGGTTTGTAACTCCAACATGCAACAGATTCTGGCAAATGTATTCCCATTCAAGCATTAAAGCCATGTGACCTTTTAAAATTAATAATTATTTGAGTTTAAGATTGTTTCATGGTATCCTGACAAACATCCTATGGACTTGCTGTGTCCAAAAGAGAGTTACACTCAAAACTACAATAAAAGTCTGGCTAAATTCTGGATAGGCCTTTAGAAGGCAAATAACTGAATTGGGTATTATTTAGTAAACAGTATTTACTTACCAACTATAGCATCCCCACTCCCTGTATCACCATCTGTAGATGGATCAACGGCATGTCCATAACTCGTAAATGTTCTCCTCTGATTTTCAAACTGAAAGTCACTGATATGTGCCTTTTCTACATAGCCAGATAACATATTTCTATTGGCCCTCATTTGTTGCGTTTGAAACGGATTCTCTGGTCCGAATGTGGGGGCAAATAATTCTTCATACTTAGGATTGTGCATTAATTCTTGACTGTTTGGTAATAGTACTCTAGTGTCATCACTGTTCTGGAATAGAATAAATGAATAGAGATGTTATTGTTACACTTCATAACATTATTAATGGGACTACATAATCAATATCAAATTTAAGTTACTCAACAAAACATTACACAAAAATATTGCAAGATACCCTGATTTAAGGAATAAAATGTGTTTATTACGTTCTTATTCAGATTCAAAGTATGGTTCACGTCAATATTGTGCAACAAATAGGCCACTGAAATATGATTTTTGATTACTCACAAAATAACCTCATTTGTTTGTAAACATTAATAGCATTATTACCCCCTATGGAAGTATTATTGCTTCTAAATAAGTAACAATCAAGTAACCATCTAAAAATGATCAATATGATGAGTTTTCATGAGTTCAACAGTAAACCCATAGGTGAAATACCGCGAACATCGCCTGAGAAAATTCAATCTCACAATCGTACTTGGAATGTTTGGAAGCTACTTTTAATGAAGTAATGATACTTACTGTAGGCATGACGACAGGAGCAGCGCATATTTGCATTGATTTTGCTACGGAGAAATTAGAATCAACTGGTTTCAAATGCGCTAACAACTTTTCATTGCTCTCTCCTTTGATAGTTTCACTTTCATTTTCTTCTTCGTCCTCAGAACTACTACCGTAGTTTTGTATGTTTAACATTGTTATGAGAGCCTAACTGTCTAATTAACTTAATTCTATACTAATATAATAATTATTTCATAACAAAACAATGTGGGATTAAATAAAGTTCAAGTTGCGAAGTACGAATTGATTTGGCATTGGCAGTTGGCACTTAAGTGATGACAGTTTAGGAATCCGAAACGTCTACGGTCTAAATTTGTCATTTGAATGAAAACAAATGTTATACAGACAGAGATACAAGATCTGTACTCAAAAGGTGAAACAAAGACACGATTTTTATGCTAGTATTATGATCTAAAAATTATAGGTATGGAACGTGATTTTCTAGTGACAGAACAAAATCGTTCAGAAACCATCATTAACGCGCAGCAAACATTTTACAAAAGTTAGGTATTATATATTTATTTTCAAATTATCTACATTTTTAAATAATTAAATATCAAACAATAATTATAAATGAGGCCCGCCGTATCGGGAACAGGGTCCAAGCTACTGGCGCGCGGCGGGTGGTCAGGGCTCCAAAGAGAGGAATCTACTGATAAAACGAGCCGTGGCCAGAAGTATTGCTTTCTTATATCAAGCCGTTGACCCAGCCACCTAACGAGAGCCACAGAGTACATTATAATACGAGAGCCTTCTAAGGTGTTGGTCGAGACTCGTGGCTATTATGACATTGGCTGACACGACTATCGGTACACAATGATCGCTCAGTTACCACATGTCGACTTTCTCGCGAGCTAACTCAAGAAAATAGGTACTTGATTTGCGTATCGTTCTCTAGGCTTTCACGTTGTTCCTGTAATGTGGGACGGTTTTCTAGCAAAAGTTTGCTATAAAATCATTCCTAAACGTAAAAACCGGTAAAGTCAGTAAGACCGCCTAGAATAGCAGAATTTTATGTTCTTTTTCTATAATTTGACAAGCAGCCATCATCTGTTAGGCAGTTGTACCAACCGAAGGCTAGAAAAATCTATTCAAGTCAGGTGACGAGCCCTTGTGACAGTTCACGGTATTCCTCTGAAATTAATAAAAATCCAGAAAAACACTAAACATGACTTCTATGCACGCGCTAGCAAACAAGGGAAAACTAATCAGCGTCATCGGTGACGAGGTAAGAAAATCGTTTATCTAGCCATGTCGTTGTCTGACGAATAAACAAACTTCTCTCTCTCATTTATCATGCACTTAGTTCGAAAATTACCCTAGAAACGTATAATTATCTGATTCCAGGACACCTGCGTTGGATTTCTGCTGGGCGGAATCGGTGAAATCAACAAAAACAGACACCCCAACTTCATGGTCGTCGACAAAAGTAAGTCATGATTTCTTGCTACCAGAATGAAATAATCATCTAAGTTCCTATTAGAATAATTTTATACTTCACTTATTTAAAATCCTTGTGAAAAGTATGGCTATGAACTTTAGTGCTTTACAAGGCCGAAGGTTCCAATTTGATTATTTTAATATTCTTCGGCTTATCTGTTTGAACTATAACAAATTTTATCTAAATAATAATAGGTCCTCGCCTGTTTCACAGTATTCCGTAACTAATCATGGTTAATATATGCTATTGGATTCCAACAATAATGTCTTTGCCCGACTGCAAATACTGGGTTAGGATTTTGTCTTTGTTAGCTCTAATAATAGGACAAGGATGTTAGGCTATTTTGTATGTGTTGTAAGGTCAGCATGGGCGCTGGGAGAGGGGTGTACAAATTGTCTTGCCAGTGCCGTTTTAAAAAGTTATTATGCATTACGTACCAGCCAGCCAAAATGAGATACTGAATTCGGGCTACAGAATCTCTATAAAAGGGAGGGAGTAAGAAAATTGCATCAGAAGAGTAAAAATGATCCAAAACTATCAGTTGATAATGATGTTTTTATTAAATATATTGCAGACAGAGTAATTTTTTTTAATGCTGGACATATGAGGTACCAAAAGTAAAAAGAGAAAAACAAAAATATTTTTAACAAAAAAAAAAAAAAAACCGACTTACAAAGCTACAAATAACTTTCTTGGTTTAACTTGGTCTTAAATTTGGTGTCGAAAAACGAAAAACAACAGGGGTAACATAGACACCAACTTCGGAAAGGTAGTTAGTTACTTTTGCTTTGGAAGTCAGTTTAGTTTTTCCTCTCTTAGTAGATTTGTATTAATTTGTTAATCTAACAGAATTTCTATTTTACAGTTTTATCATTTATCTTAAAACTCCATTCTATATTACACTTTATGTACCTATCTAAAATAAATTGTGACAGATATGCTAATTGCCCTTGCAAATCCTAGAAGTCATCTTATTTTGATAAAAAGATGATTTTGGCATCCAAGGTTATAAAGTCAAATGACTAACTTTTGCGAAGCAGCAAAACAAAGTGAAATTTTCTTTTATTATTTCGTTTATTTATCTTTACTCTTATTTTAATATATTTTTAAACATTTCTTAAAAAGAAACAATATCAAAAACAATTAGATATATAAAAATAGAGGCCCACCGGTATCGGGAACAGGGTCCAAGCTACCGGTGGTTAGGGCTCCAGAGACAGGAACCTCCTCACAATGCGAGCCGTGTCAAGGAGTACTGCCTTCTGTATCAGGCCCTTGATCCAACCGCGCAATGACAGCCTCGATAGATGGTCATCGAGGCTATTAGCCATCAGGCCGTTGGCCGTAACGACAATCGGCACAATGATCGCTGGGTCCACATTCCACATGTCGACAACCTCGTGTGCTAAGTCGAGATACTTGATTTGTTTCATTCTCAGCTTTCACGAGGTTTTCGTCATGTGGGATGGTGACATGGATTATCATTGTGCGGCGCGCTAATCGGTCTATCAGCCGAGTCGGATTCGACGGTTGATCTCTCTCTCGAAGTTGGCCCTACCCAACTGGATCGTTTGTCCCAGGTAGACATTGTCGTCCACAACTTCGAGTGTAGAGGTCTCCAACCTTGATAGGAGTGGGTGTAACATGGGCATTCAACATCACCTTGGTTTTGTCCATGTTCATTTTCAGACCCACTCTTTCGGAAGCTCTACTGAGGTCATCGAGCATTGTATTGAGGCTCTCCATGGTCTCAGCCATGACAACTATGTCGTCGGCAAACTGAAGGTGAGTGATGTACTCGCCATTAACATTGATGCCTAGGCCCCTCCAGTCCAGAACCTTGAATACATCCTCCAGCGCAGCAGTGAACAGTTTCGGAGAAATGACATCTCCCTGTCTCACGCCACGCTGGAGAAATATTGTTTTCGAGGTCTGATCCTGAAGACGGACTGACATGGTGGCGTTTCTGTACAAACACTTCAACACCTCAATGTACCGGTAGTCGATCTGGCACCGTTGGAGAGACTGCGTACAGCCCAAGTCTCAATCGAATCGAAGGCTTTCTCGTAGTCCACAAACGCTAAGCAGAGAGGCAGGTTATACTCTTCGGTCTTCTGTATAACCTGCCGCAGCGTATGTATGTGGTCTACGGTGCTAAAGCCTTTTCGGAATCCGGCTTGTTCGGGAGGCTGGAAATCGTCAAACCTGCGTGCGAGACGATTCGTGATGACTCTTGAAAACAAGTCGTAGACATGGCTAAGAAGTGAGATGGGCCTATAGTTCTTCAGCCGGGCATTGTCACCCTTTTTGAAGAAGAGGACCACCACACCCCTGCTCCATGCCTGTGACGTTTTGCCCTCGAGTATGACGGAATCAAACAGCTTCTGAAGGGCCTGAAGGACCGGTTTGCCACCCGCCTTCAGGAGTTCAGCTGTGATTCCGTCGTCACCCGGTGCCTTGTTGTTTTTAAGCTGTTTCAGAGCCATCCTAATCTCGTACAGGCTGACGTCCGGGATATCTTCGGTATAGTGTCGGGTAAATCTAGCTCTT
The DNA here is from genome assembly GCA_949775005.1 of Orthosia gothica. Taxonomy (NCBI): domain Eukaryota; kingdom Metazoa; phylum Arthropoda; class Insecta; order Lepidoptera; family Noctuidae; genus Orthosia; species Orthosia gothica. The sequence continues at coordinate 32,362,288 of OX459041.1, read as the reverse complement.
GGGTCGTTTGCTAGATTCGCAACGGGTTTACTGGTTGACGTGTACAACTGCCCATAGAAACTCTCGATCTCCGTCAGAAGATCCGGTTTGGCGGCAACAATCCAGCCATCATCGGTCTTCAGTTTTGTGAGCTGGCTCTGCCCAATAGACAGATCTCTTGCAAAGACCTTGGAGCCCTTATTCCGCTCGATAGCATCTTTAATGCTTTCGGTATTAAAGCGGCGGAGGTCGGTTTTCAAGGACTTTGAGATCCGTCTATTTAGCTGCCGGTATTTCACCGCATCGTCTGAAGACTGCAGGATCATCTCACGCCCTCTCCTTCATTAGCTTGAGAGTTGGATCAGAGAGCTTTTTATTTCTATATGTACGGCGGGTCTTGAAAAACTTAGACCCGACCGTATGGACAGCTTCCACGAACCCATCGCTGTATTCGTCCACGGAGCTCCCTAGGCACTCGAAACGATTCTGGAGTTCGAGCTGAAAGGTTTCGGGGTTTTGGATCTAGATCTGTGCTGGACGGAGCGTGGACTTCATCAGTCGAGACCTTTTAAGCTTGATATGAATGTTCAATGTGCCTCTTACCATACGGTGATCGCTCCCGGTTTTCACCGAATTGATCACAGAGACATCATTGAACATTTCCTTCTTGGTTGACATGATGAAGTCGATCTCATTTTTAGTTCCACCATCGGGGCTTTGCCATGTCCACTTCCTGTGCTCACGCTTTTTGAAGAAGGAGTTCATCATATAGGGGCCTTCCTTCTCCATAAAACTGGCCAGTAGGTGACCCCGGTGGTTCCGACGTCCAACTCCAAATTGCCCCACTTGCAGCTCATCCTCGTCTCGTTTGCCCAGTTTTGCGTTGAAGTCCCCCATGACAACGGTGAAGTGAGTTTTGAAACCATGCATGGCTTTAGAGATATCCTCATACATGGTCTCTACCTCGTCGTCGGGGTGTGCCGAGGTTGGGGCGTAAACCTGTATGACCTTCAGCGAATATCTTGCCTAAAATAATCATTAATAAGAATAAAATACAAATTAAGACAGATTTCATCAATAATAATGAGTAATCAATTAATAATAAAAACATACAAAATATATAATTAATCATACAATCAATAATAATCAGTAATGATTAAAACAAAAAAAAACATAAACATAAAACTTCAACTTTAATAGAAAGTTATAAAAATTATGGAATTAGTCAATGATGGAATAAAACGGTTAATTAATTTCCTCAAGAAGTCGAGAAAGATGTCTTCGAAATTGAACCAGGGTGTTGGAGAAGATGTCAATGCCATTGGTGCGAAAGTGGCTCTCATTATAGGTCCTCATGAAACGGCTCAATGGCGCTGATTTGTTCGAGGCCCTAGGTTTGTTCAAGCTGCAGGTGGTACAAATAAATCAACTTTACGGTCAGGCCTGGGTTGACTACTACGGGGGATAGATATATATCGTCTATATTTTTCTATGGGTTTCTAGGGTAGTTAGTTAGAAGTGATTTTACCTCTCAGGATAAGTAGCAGTGTAAGGAAAACTGTTCGACTTAAACCGCAGATACCTGATTTAGCCTCTTTGGACACGAAGGTTAGGTTAGGTTAAAAGGGCTGGTATCCGCAACTCCACGACCAAGCGCGTATTTTGCGTGATATGGACCTTACAGGTAGGATCACCTTCAATCCTTAGTCCAGTACACTTCTGAAGAGGGTGCGAAGTTTAAACGTGCGTACAGACTTAAACCCTTGGCAGATGCGCTTTAAATATCCTAGCATTTTGGTAACCTTTTTGACGATATTGGCTACGTGTGGAACGAAAGTGTGCTAACGTTTCGAGGCATATTCCTAGATCGCGAATTGTGTTAACCTTTCGTAGCGTTTGACCGTTCAGAGAATACGAGGATGGAAGAGAGTTCCGTTTTTTGTGAATGTCACGTGGTGACAATTTTCAGCATTAAGGGACATCCTGTTCAGTACACACCAATTGTGTACTGAGTCTAGATCCTCTTGCAGTAAAGAAATAATATCTCTGGTCGAGTTTAATTGTCTGCAGAACTTGACATTGTCTGCAAATTTTCAGTCTATCAATCTTTTATTCCGATGTGACAATTCTGTCTGTTTTTATTTGCCTAAGCAATGTCAATGTCTTATCATATAATCTCAGATAGTAGTGATGAATTGTTGCTCAAATTAGTTTACATAAGATAAGATTTTTTGCTTTCTTTTTATTATATGTATAAAGAAAGACCTATCCTGCAGCTGACTGCCTCATTGGTTCTGTGGTAGCAATTAACAACGCAGATTGCTGAGCCAAAATTCATGGGTTCAATCCCCAGGTGTTCTTGGGTTTTATTAAGTCACTAATTGATGAAGATAGGCTTTCTTATTGCAGAACTCAGGTTGCTCGGTTATAAAGACCCCAACATACATGTTGTGCCGTGTATGTATAACCTTGGTACCCAGGCTGGCATTTTGTGTTATTTATTTCATCATTGGTACTCGCAATAAACAGTGAAAACATACTGGAGGATCAGTATACTCAAGTATCGAATGCATGTGATGTGACATCCACCAACCTGCACTGGGTCCCCGTTGGAATATTGTAGGCTGGTTATAAGATTATGTTAGTGTAATGTGGGTGTCAGTCAGGTGTTGCCAGTGATCACCTATGGGACCGAGACATGGTCGCTCACAATGGGCCTTATCAGAAAGCTTAAAGTCACCCAAAGGGCAATGGAGAGGGCTATGCTCGAAGTTTCCTTGCGTGATCATGTCAGAAATGAGGATATCCGCAGGAGAACCAAAGCTGACTGACATAGCCCGAAGAATTGCCAAACTTATGTATCAGTGGGCAAGGCACGTTGTTCGCAGAACAGATGGCCGATGGGGCTTAAAAGTTATGGAATGGCGACTGCGAACCGGAAGACGATACGTTGGAACTGGCCGCCCACTAGGTGGACCGATGATCTGGTTAAGGTTGCGGCAAGGCGCTGGATGCGAGACGCACGGGATCGGTCGATGTAGCGACGCCTGGGGGAGGCCTATGTCCAGCAGTGGACGTATTTCGGCTGAAATGATGATGATGAAAGTAGATGTCTAGGTATACCTCTATGTAGGGCTTAAAGGGAATATACTTACCATCCTCCACTCCTTATCTCAATTTATTCGTGGTTGTGGCAGCATGTTTTTTTTCCATATATCTTAATTTGCCTCGTTGGTCTCGCGATTGCAAACGCGACTGCGTTCCTGGGTTCTATTTCAAGGTTCGGCAAAGCGGTATTGGGTTCTACCATTAGGGATTCTTCAACAGCAGCCTAGAGTGGCACTCCCAATGTCTCAGAAAGCACGTAAAGCCGGTGATCCTGCACCTAATCTCTCGCCTGTAGTGTCGGACTTTCGTTCCATCGGACAATGGCAGTAAAGGAACAGATATTGCACCTGTTTACGCACTAAACAATTTCTTGCGTGCTTGAGAATCTCCCATGAGAATGGCCTTCGTGGCCAAAATCGGTTGGCAGGTATTTATTTGCCGCCACCTCCATCAGGGAATACAGTATACAATGTTATTATACTTCCTTTACTAACATAATTTAAGTACTTACTAATACTACCGATGGTTTTAATTTAAGGAAAAATCAAAAATTGTATGTCGTTTTTGTGGCGAATAAACACTTTTTCTTCTTTCTTTCTTTCTTTCTTATTAAACCCTCCATTACCACAATCCACAGACACACCGGTCAGCGAAATCGAAGAATGCTTCAAGCGTTTCGTCAAGCGCGATGACATCGACATCATCCTGATCAACCAGAATGTAGCGGAGCTGGTCCGACACGCCATCGACGCCCACACCGCGCCGGTGCCCGCTGTGCTCGAGATTCCCTCGAAGGACCATCCGTATGATGCTAGCAAGGACTCCATCCTCCGTCGTGCTAAGGTAAATATTTCATTTATATATTGTACTAGCTTCTGCCAGCGGCTTCGCCCGCGTGCAAAGAGTTTTCTTATCCCAAGGGAATATTATACCGTAAAGTAGCTCATGTAGTATTCCAGTCTATAATCTATCTCTGTGCCAAATTTCATCCAAATCCGTTCTGCTGTTCTGGCGTAATTGAGTAACAAACATACATTAACATTAGAAGCGAGATATTTACCATGTTTACTGTTTGTTCCGAGTTTCCGATATTTCGGTGCTAGCAAGCACTATGATCACGGATAAACGGAAACTTAAATATCGGAAACAAACAGTAAACATTGTAAATATCCCGCTTCCAATGTTAATGTTAGTAACATACATACATCCATCCATCCATAAAAACTTTCACATTAATAATATTAGTAAGACTAGCTTCTGCCAGCGGCTTTGCCCGCGTGATACTCGAAATTTATCCCGAGAGAACATATTCCCAGGATAAGAACTATCCTATAGGCTATACCAGATTATAATCTACCTCTGTGCCAAATTTCATCCAGATCCGCCCCTCCGTTTGAGCGTGAAGAAGTAACAAACATACAAACACACACTTGCAAACTTTCACCTTTATAATATTAGCGTGATGTGATAGTAAGTTGACTCCTTCGTTGGTCTAGTGGTCGCAAGCACTACTGCTGTGCCTGAGGTCCCGGGTTCGATTCCTGAGTCGGTTAAAAAAGTGTTATTAAGTTTTCCATCTGGAATTTCTCATTAGCAGCCCGAAGTCTGGATTTATGCTCAGTTGATGGGATGAGACTCTTGAGAGAAATTTTGAGGTACCTATTTGGTCCTTCCTAACCCTTCGGGAATACGACGTGTTTTTTGGGTTCCGTACCTCAAAAGGAAAAAACTGAACCCTTATAGGATCGAACGCGTGGAGGTATCGAGTTGAAATTAATATCGTATACTCAAGTTTGCAAACCCTTGCAGCCGTGAAATCAAACTTCTAGATCAACGCAATCAAGAGATACAGGAAGAAAGAAAAAATATTTATCTGTGACCCGCATAGGAGACACGAGATAAGCAAAACACAAACAAAAACAATAATAAAAATAAATAACCCCGTGGGAGACCAAAAAGATACAGCCGTTAATGACTCATATTTTACACTCGCAAGGGAATCAAAATCTACCGGGTACTTCCCGTTGACCTAGAATCATGAAATTTGGCAAGAAGCAAAGCACAAATAAAGGAAAAAAATCTGAAAACCGTAAATTTGTACCTACATAAAAAAAAAACATCAACTTATTTGCAGTTGGTAAAATGACCGCGACTTATGTCGATGTATGGGGACTACAGTTTTCCAACGGCAAAGTTAATTTTATTCCTCAATTCTGTTTATCTTATCGTTAGGGGAATGTTCAGTGACCTCATAGTTTATGAACTTAAGTAATGTTATTAAATTATTTTGGTGAATGTAGCTGTTTGTACGAAACCCTAAGTGCGCGAATTCGACTCGCACTTGGCCAGTTAAGTGATAACTTGATGTCACTTCCACGTGATTAGGTATAAAAAAGAAAAACAAAATCACACTTCAAGCCCAAACGGCTAGACGGATCTGGATGAAAATTGACACAGAGATAGATTATAGTCTGGAATAGCACATAAGATACTTTTTACATTTATCCTAGCAATATATTCCCTTGGGATAATTTTCGATGATGGCAGGATTGTATCCGCCAAACCGGAGCTTCTGAGGGAGATCGAGAGATTCTATGGGCAGTTGTACACGTCAACCAGTAAACCCGTTGCGATCTAGCAAACGAACCAAGATCTAGATTGACCCGACACTATACACGAGATTAGGATGGCTCTGAAACAGCTTAAAAAAAACAAGGCGCCGGGTGACGACGGAATCACGGCTGAACTCCTGAAGGCGGGTGGGTAACCGGTCCCTAAGGCTCTTCAGAAGCTGTTTGATTCCGTCATACTCGAGGGCAAAACGCCAAAGGCATGGTGCAGGGGTGTGGTGGTACTCTTCTTCAAAAAGGTGGTTCGAGGTGTTGAAGTGTTTGTACAGAAACGCCACCATGTCAGTCCGTCTTCAGGATCAGACCTCGAAACCAATCCTTCTCCAGCGTGGCGTGAGACAGGGAGACGTCATTTCTCGCAAAACTGTTCACTGCTGCGCTGGAGGATGTATTCAAGGTTCTGGACTGGAGGGGCCTAGGCACCAACGTTAATGGCGAGTACATAACTCACCTTCGGTTTGCCGACGACATAGTGGTCATGGCTGAGACCATGGAGAGCCTCAATACAATGCTCGATGACCTCAGTAGGGCTTCCGAAAGGGTGTGTCTGAAAATGAACATAGACAAAACCAAGGTGATATTGAATGCCCATGTTACACCCACTCCTATCAAGGTTGGAGATTACACTCGAAGTTGTGGACGACTATGTCTACCTGGGACAAACGATCCAGTTGGGTATGGCCAACTTCGAGAAAGAGATCAACCGTCGAATCTGACTCGGCTGGGCAGCGTTCGAAAAGTTGCGCGGTGTCTTCTTCTCGTCCAACTTACCACAGTGTCTCAAGACAAAAGTCTATGACCAGTGTGTGTTGCCAGTGATGACATGGCTCTGAGACGTGGTCGCTTACAATGGGCCTCATCAGAAAGCTTACAGTCCGTCAAAGGGCAATAGAGAGGGCTATGCTCGGCGTTTCCTAGCGTGATCGAATCATAAATTTAGAGATCCGTAAAAGAACCCAGGCTACCGACATAGCCCGAAGAATTGCAAAACTTAAGTGGCAGTGGGCAGGGCACATTGCTTGCACAACGGATGGCCGATGGGGCAGAAAGGTTCTGGAGTGGCGACCGCGAACCGTAAGACGTTACGTTGGAAGGCCTCACACCAGGTGGACCGATGACCTGGTGAAGGTTGCGGGGTTGCGAGACGCACGGGACCGGTCAATGTGGCGATTCTTGGGGGAGGCCTATGTCCAGCAGTGGACGTCTTTTGGCTGATATGATGATGATGCTGATATACTTTTGTGGTGTACTAATAAAAAATATAACAAATAAAAATAAAAAACAATTCTGGCATTTTATATGGAAATGTCAAAAGCGTTTGATCGCATAGACCATAAAATATTGATAAGTAAACTTAACGCATACGGAATAAGAGGAAATATTTATAAAATTTAATATAATCTCATCTTTGTGGTAGGTAACAAATAACGACAATTAGTATAATAAAAAAAGGAATAGCTTATAAATCTAGCCGGAGAACGGTAAATTATGGAGTGCCACAAGGTAGTGTACTCGGGCCGTTTCTATGTATTATTTATATTAACGACTTTCCGACAGCATCATCATATCCTTTGACAATGGTTGCAGATGACAGCACTTTACTTTTTAATAGAGTCAAGTTAAGCACAGTAGAAGCTAAGATTAATTCTTCCTTACTATCAGTTGTAAATTGGCTGCAAAATAATAATTTAGTTATAAATCTTGATAAAACAATATTAATGAAATTTCAACAAAGAGTAAATCACAATTTGAACTTTTGGGGCAATGCCTCGGGTAAAGATATAATAATTATGTGCCAAAATGGTGCATAAGAGCTATATATATAATTTGCAGATCACAGACAGCAGCAAACCGTTTTTAAAAATACGTAAATATTAACTATGCCTTCGTTGTATATCTCTGAAACGTGTATGTTCGTCTAAATATTTTTAAGCTTTCCATACTTGTCTTCCATCGTAAATGCGAAACACGCACAAACTGACCCAGAAAAGCTATCTAACAGGCTACACAAATATTAGTTCCGTGCGTTTGTGTGGGCATCGAACCCTATACACCGTCAGCTATTGCGCCATTCGTGCCAACTCTTCACTTACCTCTACTACTTCATATTACCCAGGCAGTTAACCCTTATATCGAATATCTATGGATCTAGCCCAAAAAACTAATTTTATTTTTCTTTGTTCCAGGGCATGTTCAACCCCGAAGACTTGGTACGCTAAAACTAATTTATTGCATGATATCGTTGTCTGTGCATCAGACGGCACGTGTATATAAGCCAGCTGTGTACCAACGTTACAAAACTAACCACTAATGTGACCATCCATTCACATTTCGCCGTTTTTTCACATGACAACATTTGACGCTAAATATTTTCTTTAGGCCAGCATAAATATTATTAAAAGTTTGTCCAACCACGTGATTAACGGATAATGTGATGATTTCAAAGCACGTAGAATGGCCATTAACAAAAAAAAATATGTTCCGTTTTCCAACATTCGCGCGCTTTTATTCAAATATCGAACAACGTTTACTGAGATTTGAGCGTCAACAGTTGTCAAGTGAATACAAGGCCAAACAGTTTTCAGTGTGCAATTTTATTTTTCAACTAAAACAGTTAACTAATTAATACATTCCACTTCCCAGAAACATTTATTTTAACTGTTACATCGAAAGATTCCCTTATTAAATGTGATAAAATTATTCAAATATGTAAGGTTGGAAGTTCAGTAAAGTGGCCAGTTCTATTTTCAAAATATTTTGTGTCATAAAATTATCCAATATAATAAAAATAATTATATCGTCGGCACTAAATATTTTATAATTTATTCCAATGCGACTTTAGTGTGTTTCCATCCTAAATTTTACAGAGTATTAATCAATCATATTGTATAGATTTGTTGAACTTGTATTATAGAATATAAAATACAATTTGTTGTTTTATTTTTTTGGAGTTTTCAGTTTTTTGAGTGATTGTTTGCTGCTTGACTAACAAAGAAATAAATAGTGATTTTAAAATATTTATAGTTATGGCAAATTTTATATTTTTAGTCAGAAAGTAGTAGCTCACATTGAACAACAAAATGCTCAAGCATTTTTCATTGATAGATTGATAATGAACTCTATTTTAATTACAAGAGAGTTGAAAGTAACGTGCAAGAAACACTGTGAGTTGTGGTCGTGCGTGCTATTTTCAACTCACTAAGTTGTTAATATTAAGTTGATTTATTAATTTACCATTGAAAATTGCTTGAAGATTTTTGCTGATCAGTGTGTACAAGACAAGTTCTAACTCTCGCAGCTGAAACATTCGGGCCTGTTAGTGTATTTCGAACGTTATTCCTATGCTTGTAAAGATCTAAACTAACAACTTGGATTTAGATCTAAAATCAGTTTTTAGTATTATGAACTTTATGTCAATATGAATAAAGTTTAGAATACAATAACTGCCTCGAAGGCCTTAAGTTAGAATTCGTCATGTGTGACTAGGTTTTCAAGACGGACTCTCGATAATGACCTTTAAGAATTATAAAAAAACTTTTTTGCAAAAAAATACTACCGACTTCCAAATGAAAAACTACAAAGTGAAAAATAATTTAACTTTTGGAAGTCGGTGTCTTTCGTAGGAACCATTTTTTTGCCATATGGACACCGACTTCCAAAAGTTAAATTATTTTTCACTTTGTAGTTTTTCATTTGGAAGTCGGTAGTATTTTTTTGCAAAAAAGTTTTTTTATTTTTCCCTTTTTAGTTTTACCTACCTAATAGCAAGTTGTTTATTAAGGTCCCTATAACTCTAGAATAGATTAACCGAATAACATGAAACTTGAAGTTAACCGGTGAAATGAGAGATCTGCGTACCCCTTTAGAGCGTACTGGCGTGATGTTATGTTATGAAATGGTATAAACAACAAACAGACATGCGATTGCAGCAATCCCGAGAATTTTGCCGTTATTTATTGAAGAGTTATGTTGTGTATCTCCGAAGTTCTTCAACAAACCTTCACCAAATTAAAATGGGACCAATTTCGAAACATACTCTGCCAAACAAAAAAAGAATTTTCAAAATCGGTCCACAATTGACGGAGATATCAGTGAACATAAATAAAAAAAAAAAAAAAAAAAAAAAAAAAAAAAACATACAAGAAGTCGAACATAGAACCTCCTCCTTTTTGGTAAGTCGGTTAAAAATTACCGCTGCAGATAGATCGTTATCAACCGGCACTCGCAATGTTGAATCTAATTCAATAGGGTTTGGCATTCCTTGCGAATCATGTATTGAATTTTAAATGAGAGAACTATCGGTTGCAGTTAATGAGTGTATCTTGGGTAGTGACGTCACGAACACGGGGTTGTGTTTTTCAGTTAGGTACAGTCAGCAAAAAACGATGAACCCTTCATTTACATAATTTAATCATACTAATTGTTGGACCGACTATTCAGCTTACTTGAGAAGTTCAAAATATAAACTGGGCGCACGCTTGGCGCAGTGGTTGAGCGATTGACTGCTGCGCTGCGTGTCGCAGGTTCGATTCCCGCACGGAACAAATATTTGTATGACCTACAGATAGTTGTTCCGGCTCTGGGTGTTTGTGTATGTGAGTTTATTTGTTTGTAAACGCACCCACGATACAAGAAGTAATTCTTAGTGTGGGGCAATTTAAAGAAAAAAAAATAAAAATAGTAAAGATGTTGAATTTGATAAAAATAATTTTAATGATGAAAATACGTTTCACCTTAGTATTTGTAAATAGGTGTTTCATGATATGCTGTAAAACAGTGTTGCGAAAAATGTGGTCTTTGTGAAGATAATTACTAAAACTATTTTTCTGACTGTATCGTCATAATTGCGTCCTAAGGCGTTAGGCAGAGATGTAGTTACTGATATTAACTCAGTTTTCTATTTATAATAGACCTTAAAAATAAAACCTTTGCCATATTATTATTTATTTCATTGTTATATAAGCAGTAATTATACCATCCATTCCATTATCTTAACAGAAGCATGTTCAGAATATGCGAAATTGGTTTTCTGTGATTCTTGGCATTATGTGTGTATTTCGGCTTCAGGAACATAGAATAGTGCTGCGCTGTTGTCCAAAGAGAATTGTTACCTAGTCCTGTGTGGTTATATGAAAAAAAGTGTGGATTGTATCATTGTCTATACCCAGTGTTTTATTCTGTTGTTTTACTAATGGATACTTTTTGAGTTGTTCAGTGTGTTTTGTGAAAATCTGAGTGAGTATTGCATTGTTAATATTTTTATGATTTGAATTCGTGTTAAAATGTACCATTAAATTATATTATTTTTTTACAGTCAATGTTTGGACAAGATAACTACGCAACATAACTACAATATTCAAAGAATTATTGTAACAATTGGCCTGTTCACTTATTTATATTATATGTACCTTTATAATATTCTAATAAAACCAAAGAAATTTTTATAATAAATTTTATTTAAAAGATTATTAACAAACTTATTAACACTATAATACTTCTCACACAAATATACATTATACAGTGCACACAACCATATTTATATTCAAATAAAAAAAAATGGTAACATTTGGTATCAATAAAAATCTACTTATATACCCGTATTGAAAACGTCGTGTTGATTAGTACAGTTGGGATAGAGGATGTCGATGTCATAATTTATTTATTCATCGAATTCAGCGACGTCATTTTCGGCCTTTTTGTGACCAACCCAGTCCCACTTGGAGTAGTGGAGCTTGGTCTTCTTGAACTTGGGGTTCTTGGATGTGATGCGGACGAAGATGCGTCTTCCGAAGAGTGGCTGAAGCTGCCTGAAGTTGTCAACAAGAGGCAGGTTCAGGTTGGACAGGAGGCCGCGGAAGTTGTCCATCTGTAGGAGTTAATGGTATTTAGTAGATGCTGTATAGGTATGTTCAGTTGATGGTCTTTGTGTAGTTTGAAATATTTTTAAAATTTGACATATCGGAGACCTCACGCTACACCAGCGCCTCTAGCGGCGAATACATACGCGGTAGCCCCCAATTGACTACTTAGGAGACACGATACTTCTAGTTGACTGAAGTGACTTTAAGAACTTATTAATATAAATAAATCTTCAAATATCTTACCTGGAACACGGAGATGGGGAGGTAGTCAGAGAACACGACCCATGTGACGGCTTCGGCGCAAGGGGGGGTGGTGAGGGATCCCTTGTAGGTGTAGAACCTCTCGGTGTCGAGGCCGGAGAGGATGGAAGACAGGGAGAAGGTATGGGGCAGCTGCATGGAGGTGTTGTAGTTCTCGATGGCAGACAGGTTCTTGACGATGGGAGTGAGGAGCTTGGCATCGAATTCTACGACCTGGAACAAAGATGGCGGATTATGAAGATGATGTTTGGGAGCTGTGTAGTTGTTTTCAGATGTAACTGTAGGAGTTATGCTGGCGATTTCTTAGCACGCTTTTTTTTAGAACCTACCAGATAGATATATAGAACTGATCGATGAGACCTTTTGAAATTCATGCTATAGTTTTCTAAGGTTAGCTGTAGTCGATTTGACGTGAGAAGTCTTTATACTTCAGCGTGCTTGCAGTTGCAGTTCCTAATAGGAGCTTTTTTGTTGATCAAGGGCTTGTGTTTAGTGAGAGGTATTTTACACCCTGAAAATAATAATGTATTAGTTAGGTTGACCACTCTTACCTGGTAGAAGAAAGCCAGCACGCAAAGACCATCGGGATGCTGAAGAGCTTCAGCGAGGTTCCTGTACTTCTTGTTCCTGTGGATGATATGCATTTCCAAAGGCAGGCGCATATCATTAAGAGTATGTTCGGAACCACGGTTGTTCTTGTCTCCCCAGTGGAAGTGGAGGCCTTCGATCTCGTACTCATTGTCCAGGGGTCCTCCGAAGATGTAGGGCAGACGGAAGCCTTTCTTTTCTTCTTCGGAACTGTATTTGGGGATGGTTAGGGCCACTGCAAGGAGAAAGGAATAGTTGTGACCGAATTCGAATGTGTTTTGTTGTCAAAAAAGGAATCATGAAATCTGATGTAGATTGTGGTATAATAAGATACCGGTGCAACCGGTTAAACTGGAAGTCGACTGCATAATATCTGGTACAAAACTAGGCTGCCGATGTAAGTATGAAGATGCGATTAAACCCCTTTTTACACTGAGTTACATTATCATCCCGTATTGAATGAAGCGAGTGAAGCTATCAATCTTTACCTGAATGTCCATTATTGGTGGTCGTAAGAGGACCAGGCAGAGGGTTCTGGTAGCCGATGAGTTCCATAGCAGGGATCGAGATGGGAATGGCTTGGCGAGCAGCAATGGCGATGGGGGACTGTTGGCGGCCTCCGCAAGCGGGATGGAGGACAGCCCAGCGCCTCTGGTCGGAGGCCCTATAACCCCAGCCGAAGACATAGGATACTGTGGAAGAAAAAATGCTGTTGATGATGTGCGCTACAACTATAGGCCTTTGAAGCGAAGATGACGATTTGGTGAGTAGATACCTATCTACATCCTAAAAGCATAATATTAGATTAAAGTTACGAAATACAGTGAACCCTTTCAATGCTGACAGTAGGTAATTTGTAATACAATTCTATTCGTTCCGCTGCAAAAATTGAAAAGTTTATTTGAAGTTTAATGACTCGCAGTAAATGTTCCCAGTGTATTGTTTCCATACAGGCATAGCATGTTATGATAACAAGATGATATTAGTAATAATAATTGAATGATCTCAAGATGTTATGATAATACAGATACATTGTTACAATATTGCCAGGTGATTGAATAAAAAATATAAATAAATCGGTATTTATATAAACAATCTTTTCGATGTTTTTAATACGATCCTGATACTTGCATTGTGACTGTCAAATGATTCATATTTATTCATTTGTTTGATACAATGAAGGTAATCAATGTTTAATGAGGGCGCGATTAAAAAATGGGTCACCCTGTTGAAGGCTTTGACATTTTACCTAGTAGCACCCTATCATAGGACAATACAAAGCTGTCGGACGGAAAACATTTGGTCAGTCAATTACAATTAAGTTTGCCTAATTATTAAAAGCAACATTTTTTTTTCAAACCCCCATAAAATGGTCATTTAACCCAAACATACATTGCTCGTTAGAGGCCATTAAAAACAAACGCAAAGAGACTACTAATCGTTGGATGATAAATAAAAAGTCGTCAATAAATTTTAAATCCTAAGTAGTCTCATTATTTATTCTATCTGCGATCGGGAGTATCCTTTTTGGCTGCGATAATCGTAAATTTTTTGTACTACAAGAATGTCGAATTATGCAAAACAGGTTCATGCATATGTGTGAATGGTTATTTATTATATCGTAATTCACTTGCGATTTTAATATGCACATGTAGATTAGTTCCACTGTCAATCAAATGGGGATTTTAAATATATTCTAGAACTAGATTGGTAGGTTTAATACATGATACTGAAACATGTATAAGCAATATGCTAATGTTACAAAACAAAAAATGTCGTTATGACCCAAAAAATATATCAGTCGTATCGATAATAATTTGCATGCAAAATTATACAATAACAGAAGTAGGTAATAGAGCTGATTTTGTGCGTAATTAGGTGTCGAAATTAATACAAAATAGACTCGAGAAATGCTATAATTTTGCTAGGCTGCTAAAAAAGTTTCGAAATTAAGCGTGATGTGTGCGACTCTACCCAAAGGCCCATTAACTCTCTCACAGAGAGGATGCCTGTGTCCCAGCAGTGGGAACTTTACAATGCAGATGATGGTGCAAGAAAACTATAACTAATAAATTACCCGTTCTTGTTGGTGGTGTGTCACCTAAAAGGGAAGAAGAATCTTATCATTTTTATCTGGTTATGAATTTGAGCGGCTTTCCGAATAAAGGCGCGATATAAATGCATATATGAATGCTCGCATTGGAAATATTATCGACGACAAATACAAAGTCGAGTTTTTGTCGCATTATTATAATCTAGCGTGTTAAAAAGTGCCTAGATCAGTGTATTATTAAGATATCCTTGCCCGTTATAAAAACTTATCTTTTGCTAGATAAATTCGTGACTAGTGGGTTGAATTCCTTTGTAAATTAATAACATTACATGTTTTTTTATCGATATATCTATATATATTTATTTTATCTATAGTAAATAGATGCACTTAGGAGAAAATTTATTTGTCAAATAATAGCTTGACCTCAGTTAGATTATATAACTTATAGTTGAGGTCAAGTCATGCAGATTAAGTTTGCACATGGTGTTGCAATTTTGAATGCGATCAATTAAGATAAAGGCCGTACCTACGTATCGTATGGCCGTGGCTGTTTATGCATTTTTCCCAATACTAGAGTTGACACGATATGCTCACAAAATGTTTCTACGCTCGCAAATCGCGTTTCAGGTTACCAAGCGGAAAATTTTATCCTGCAGTCCTGAAACGCTTTTACCTTATAAGGTCTGGGGTGTTGAATTTACAAGAGAATGTATTATTTCGTGTTGAATATTTGCTTTATTTGGTTTTCACACGATGTTCCAAGTTATATTTACCATTAGCAAAAACGTCCTTCAGCTCTAATTATTTTGGCTGTTGCGTGCTAAAGTGCCATAATATAAGTTCAGTAATCTATTTTAGGCTGTTGACCAGTCACCTATCCTAGGTTTTCGTTTAATGCGGCTGTTCTATTAGAGTTATGGGCTGTGGTCTTTTCCCGTGTTCTAATATTGTCTTTTTAGTTCTCGCGATGTTAAGTCTTTATACAGTTTAGTTTATCAATCTATCCTAGCTTGTTTTCAGTAAACACATGAGATGTTATTGTTTTGATTTGCGCATTCCAATTGTATGTTGCCGCGGTATACATTGTTTAATTCTACTAAAATTATTGTGCGTTAAAAATTATGTTATTTTGTTTTTCTAGCTGCTTAAGGCATTCAAATCGTGAAAGACAAAAAACAGGTAATTATTAGGTATCGATATTTTTAATAGTCGATAGAAATTTCATCGATTTTTTATGCATTTTTCAGGTAAGTAGTTCAAAGTGATATCAAAGTTTGTTGCATACATATTGGTAATTAAAAGTATCTAAGTTTTGATTTGTTTGGAGTAGTTACGTGGCCGAGATAGAATGCAGAGCGAATTATTTGAGTTTTGTATTCGCTAAGGCAATGTTTGCTGCGATTGTCGGATGTTTGTGCGATCCGGCGCACCAGAGGAAGATACTGCGTTTTTCGCATGTTTCAATTACCTAGCTGTTGATTATCTTTACGTGCTATACCTATGCTTTATGATAGCCTATAATTATTCGGCCTCACTCTACTTATATTTTAAATAATGATTCAATCTTCCAATTAAATGCAGCCTATGATTGGCCGACAAATTCGCGGTTTTTAATAGGTAGTAATTAATCCCGATATGTTTTCCTTTTTTATCCTCTTGCACTTACTGGAATGATGATTTTCTGTTGCACAAAAATATTTTTTTTTAATTATTGGAGTTCATCATGATTTTTGATTCGATATGGCACTCAATTATATTTTAATTAATATTTACTTAGAATACTTTGCACTTTATTTTTAATTTAGAGTTCTTATTACTATTTCTTATCACCACTTTATGAGTGCTTTGAAAAATCACTTGAAAAAAATATTTTAATATTTTTGAACTTACCGTTTACCGCCAAAATGGCGAAGACTGTAGTAAGCACAGCAGATCTCATGTTTCACTCTTTAGTATTTTTTGTAATAATATAAAATAAGAGATAATTAGAGGTGGACACTTCGATGCTTCCTGCCTCGCAGCCCGCAGTTTATATACTACACATCCACATCTCGAGCACTGCGTTTTCAATGGTCTAACGCGTCATCAACGTGAGAATTAACCCTCCAATAATGACACATTTTGTTTCAGTACTGTGCGGGCGTATTTTCCTCTGGACTTTAACGAAAATTTGTCCTGATATTTAACTACTATCCTAACATTTTGAAATCACGTAAATTGAGGCAAATAAAAATTCAATAACTGCGATTTGAACCACAAAGCGTGGTACAGCAAAATGGTATGTAATTGATTTGAGAACATGTATTTAAAGCATATTTTTTTATTACATTTTCACGGTTAAAAATTAGTCTTACCGAAGCAATTTTGTCGACCTCGCAGTTCCAATGTTAAACGAGTCAGCATGAAAAATTTCTCCAAGCATAGTACTCATTTTATTTTGTCCTGAAGTTATGAAAAGATTTATGTAGGTATACTGAAACTACTAAGCAATGCCAAGACACGACAAAGGTCTTCCGCCTTATTAGTATTTTTAATAGTATTCAGGATACTAATCGCATATTTAGTGACTGCATAATGTTGCGATATCAGTATTCAGAGCATAAAATATCTGCATTCAATGGGGTTTGACGAACGCTGTTGTTTTGGATATTTCGAGTACCTGTCGTATTTCTTATAATTAATTGAGTAGTATTCCTGTAGGGTGCATATCGGTCAATTTTGGGACTTGTAAACATCATTTATTATGTGCAAGACAACACAACTGCATTCATTCATCGCTTTTAGCTGCACATATTTTTATTTAGGAATTCTTATAAGAAATTCAGTTCGCATACAATGCTAATTTATTTTTAAACTAGCTTCTGCCAGCGGATTCGCCCGCGTCAAAAGTGTTTCTTATTCCAAGAGAACATTAAACCGGGATGAAAAGCCTCTGTGCTATTTCAAACTATAATCTATTTTTGTGCCGAATTTCAGCCGTTTTAGCGTAACTGATTAACAAACATACACACATCCATCCAAACATTCGCATTTATAATATAAGTAAGATAACAACATCTAAATTCTGGCTCAAATTGGATACATTCATCGTCTCTACTGACTTATTATCTTCGGGGTATATTTTACCCCGCATCCACTTTTCGTGAACAGTTAAAGCATCAGCATTCACAGGGTTAAACGATCGCTACCTAACTAAACGAACGTACTAGACAATAGATGAGAACATAACGGAGGGATGATGTCAAATATTGGGCTGGTATTCATAATAAGTTCATTGATTAAAATCAAAATATTATAGAAAAGTTTCTAACAAAAAGGTTTTACCGAACTGGTGGTGCCATTCAGTGGCTGATTGCCGAGGTAAACGCTCGGGTACCGTTGTATTCAATCATCATTCATCCTAGACTTGAGAACTATTTTTTAATTCATTCATAAATTTTAAAATTGCGTTCGAAAATGGCTTCCATTTGGATAGGCGCGTAATCTGTCTAACTCGGGTGGTTAGAAAATCGGTTTTCGGTTTTTTTGCCAGTATGGGATGGAGTGTAGGCTGTCCATTGAAGCCTGCGTCCCATCGTGATGAGATCATGGCTTAAGGCGGTACCCCGAGCAAAACGCCGCGCAAGCCGTTTTTTGTGCTGTTTTTAGGAGCTATCTACTCGTTATTTAAAAAGAAATATCAATTAATAAAAATACGTTAAATTTCTACATATTATTGATTCTAAAATGGTAGATTTAGTTTTTTTTTAAATGTTGTATATATTTCACTAATCTACTTCCAAAAAAACATAAAAATGAGAAATTATAATTGATATTATACATCTCCTCGTAAAGTGTTCATTGATTATTTTTTGTAGTAACACTAATGGATAGACAATTTAATAACGAACATTTTTGTAGAATTATTTTTTTCAAAAGACCAAAATTCGATTTTATAAAGATTTTATTCTAAAATCTGGGCGTATTCACTACTGTAATTAATGCGCCACCAGTGCCGCTAGACGAATAGGAACGCTCGTATCTCATGCCGATTTTTTGGTCAGGGTACCGTCTTAATTTCGGTCGACGATAGATTAAATTGTAGGACAAAGTTTTTATAGTTACTGGGGAGAGTGGGATAGTTGATTAAAGGATCAGTAGCGGGTTGAGATGGTACAGCGGTACCTTTATTAAATTAAATTAATTTCAAATTTAGACAATTTTAGAGTCCATTCTTTGTTAGTACACCAGTAGTAGTTAGACACAAAAACAAATGAATTTATAATAATTACAGGGATCCAAGTAGATATAAATTAAATAAGAGAAGACACAATTTTAAATAACAATTAAAGTTGTCAAAAAGTAAAAATGTCACAGAATTTAAATGTCAAAAAATTAAGATTTATAAAACTAGAAAATACACAATACATAACATAAAATTAAAATGTCAGAAATTTGCAAATTAAAATGTCCAATTACAAAATTTCATAAAACTAAAATTACACAAAATTTAAATGTCAGAAAATTTAAAAACCAACTATAAAGTAATTTTGTTTTGTTATTAGTCATAAGATTAGAAATATTCAGTTGTATATTTTATTAAGTTAATAAAAACAATTCAATACAAATCCAATGGTATTTAAGTCCGTTCGCCGAAAGGTGAATTGGAGGATACAAAGTAGCGCGCGTAGTTTTGTATCAGGAGAGCTGGGTAGTTGATTAAAGTATTGGGGTAGCGCAATTTGATAATTATTTATTACTTTTTGCTTTCTTTTCGATGGTGCATGGTTATGGCATCGAAAACTAAGTGTCTTTTTGAGAAGTTTCCTCTCTAAAAGTTTATGTACCTTTGTGGTGAAAATCACTAATCACCCATTTGACTTTGGCCAGTATTCGGTCTTTCAACAATCTAATTTCAGTTATATTGTCAAATGAAAGGGGTCGTATTCTTCGTCTTTTCGAATAGATGGATATAGTTTGGACAAAGTTGGTGGCCAAGTTTTTACGGCATCAGTAGCGTTCATTAAGTCCTTAAGAGGAAATATAGGCAGAGAGCGCGGACTGAATTTCCTTAGTAAAAAGCCACAATTCGAGGTTTGGCTCTCGTCTATTTCCTCGGATTGAAGTCTTAGTAATAGGGTCCCGTGTTTACTCTTTGGGTACGGAACCCTAAAAAATCTCTCATGTCTTACGTTTCCAGTATAAGGCATATCTTTTAAATTGGTCCAATATTGGTGGAGGAAATAGACGAGAGCCAAACCTCGAATTATGACTTTTTACTAAGGAAATTCAGTCGGCGCTCTGTGCCCATATTTCTACTTAATGGAGCAGGTTTACACTACTCCACCATCACCACACTCACATTGGTTGCCAGATCGGATCTATAAAACCAATTCCCAATTTGCCAAGTTGTCATTCTGTACATGTTACGAAATTCATTTTGTCGAGTAGACAATCATGAAGGTACTGAACAGCTGTGTTTTTTTCACGATTTCGGGGTTATTTCCAGTCTAACGTTTGTAAAGTTAAGTGGTATTCAGTTATTTTGTTTACACCTTGTATAGGTAACCTAACTTCTTTCAATTAGCCTCGGGGTAATTTACACCGTTTATGGGGGGTTGTCATCCAAAGCTTGATTATTTACTGTAGCAGTTTGGTGTAGTGTCTAGCAGGTAATAGAAGAATTCGCAACTAGTAATAACAGCTGCAAGGGTCGGCTATGTAGGTTAAGAGGAAATATGGGCAGAGAGCGCCGAATGAATTTCCTAAGTAAAAGATTAGACTCATAATTCGAGGTTTGGCTCTCGTCTATTTCCTCCTCCAATATTGGACCAATTTAAAAGATATTTCATAAACTGGTAAAGTAAGATAAGTACTATGTCTCTATGTTTTCCTTTTTTCATTTATATTTGTCAAGTTTGTACACTAAGCCTCTGTTGACAGCGCAATTTTGTGAATTTTTGAGGGTTCTAGTGCTTCTAAAGATAATGTATCATCAAAAAGGAAAACATAGGGACATAGAATATGTCTTTCATTTTCAGTTTATGGAATATCTTTTAAATTGGTTCAATATTAGAGGAAAAAAATAGACGAGAGCCAAACCTCGAATTATGACTTTTTACTTAGGAAATTCAGTCGGCGCTCTCTGCCCCCGTTTCCTCTTAAGAAACGCTTGCTGTGCCCAGGGTTGGGCGGTATTTGAATTACTTGCCATTAATATACGTAATTGAAATACAAATACGTATTTGGTATTGGTAATTCAATTACTTCTTAAAAATATAATTTGTGATTGGTATTTCAAATACCTGACGCTGAGGTATTTTGTAGTTAGTATTTAAAATACTTATGGCTTCAAAATACATTTGAACATAAATGCATTTAGCGATCTTATTAATGGGTGCGTTCTGTAGAAAATAGCGCTCGATAGCTTTCGTAAGCAAAATGGCAACCGCTAAAAATGTCAATCTTTAACACTGCACCTGTTATTTGACGTACTGTACTGTAGCTACGTCAAATTGTCAAGTATCTTGTCATAACCTAACACCTGACTTGACTGTATTTTATATTTCGAATAAACGAGTCTTTTTATTTATTGGTATTTTAAATACTTTTAATTTTTGCCTCTATTTAGCCTACTTTGTCCCACTGCTGGGCAAAGGCCTCCCCCACATCTTTCCAGACTACGTTATCTCCTGCCTTCTCCGGCCAATCCGGTGGGAACGAGTCCAGAACGTCACGCCAGTGTTTTTTAGGCCTGCCTCGGTTACGACGTCCGTCTCCAGGTACCCACTGCGTGGCGATCCTGGCCCATCTGTCCCACTGCATCCTGCAAATGTTACCCGCCCAATCCCACTTCAGCCTCGCAGACTAGTCTCCAACATCAGCGATGCCTGTCTTGTAGCGTATAATTGTATTGCGGATCCGGTCGGTCAGTTTTATTTGTAGAATGCTACGCTCCATCGCTCTTTGGCAAACCTTAAGTTTGGACTTCTGATACTCAGTCAAAGACCAAGTCTGAGCGCCATAGGTTAGGATACACTTGTCGACGAGCTTACGCTTTAACGAATTTGGGAAGTCGCCCTTCATGAGCGCCTTTATGGACCATAGCTCCTCCAGGCATTTTCGACTCGACGGTCGATTTCTTTGTCTTTTTTTGGAAGGAAAGCAGCTGACCCAGGTCAAAATATTCGTCAACATATTGTATCTCCTGTCCATCCACCTCGACTCTATATTTGACGGCATTGCACTCCAACCTCGAGGCTTGCAGCGCTCAGCCTAGTAGATCCGATAGTATATTGCAATTTAATTAAAGCAAATAATGTATTTTGTCCAGTTCTGGCCTTGCTGTGGTCGGTGGTTCGGAAAGCACATTAAACCGTTGGTCCTAGTTGTCATTTGTGGATCTTTTACAGTCGATAGATCAACTGGAAGCCAGAAAATGAGTCCTGTCTTACCAAGTGTTACCACAGATATAATTCTAACTAGATGACCCGCTTGTAGGTACGTCGTGTCAAAAAAGGGAGTAAAATTTCGATCAATGCTCGTACTTTGAGCTTTCGTTTAGCATTATCGGCACCAGAAAACCACCGAAATCTAGAAAAATGCCTAATTATGCCATAACGAGCTTTAAAGACTGTATAGAAAAAGTTGGCCGAGGCATTTGAAATGTTTGTTTTCATTGGTAAGTAAATTTGTTTTTAAATTGTGTGTGAAAAAGTGATACGCTTGGTTTTCATACAGATGGAGGGATTTGCGTTATCTAGTTATATTTATGTCTGTGAGTATTACTCATAGTTACTGGGTTTGCGTAGTCAGATAGGCATGTAAAATACTGTGAATTAACTGCATACGTTTAAACTGGAAGCTGTACAGACCCAACATAGTTGGGAAAAAAGTGGGCATCAGGTTGCTTGAGGCTACAGATAAGGATCTGTTTTTCTTTTGGATTGTTACAAGGTTTCAAGCTCTTCCAGTTTTCTTCTGGGTGTAATATAGTATATACGTCAGTTCCAAGTTTGGTTAGACTCTCTGCTGCACTGCACCTTGTAGTCATTGATGTAGCAGAAAATAACGTTATTGGATGATCGAAAGGACACGTAGTACAATGATACCATGACTTTTTCAGGTGTGTGCAGGCTAACTAATCCATAGGTAATTGTAAAAAAATCTCGAAGGTCTCTTGTGAGCATCTTCCACTACTTAATTCTTACATTTTCGTATTTGGGAGTCCACGCATGTTTTAAAATTTCATCCCGTTATGCCAAGATAGTAGGTAGTAGCAACAAAAGTCGATTATCATTTCAGTGTTTTTTTTTCTGTTGTTCCTGCCTACTAATACGTAAAAAGGCCAGAGTTTATGTATGCACATTTAAGTGTATGCTTAATTTAAATCGGAATTTAAGCAAAAAATAAAGAATAAAGCATTTTATCGATTCAAGTTGTGTCAATTTTAATAATAATATGTTGAAATGACGTTGCTTGCTAACCAGTGGCCTTACCCTAAGTGCCCATCCGATATCGTTGTGGTCTTATAAAATCCATAAATTATCCGTAGTCTAGTAGTACCTACTATTGTGTGTTGTTCTATTGTTTGGTTTTTTATATCGGCAACCATAAAGGTTGCCGATATAAAAAACCGGCCAAGTGCGAGTCGGACTCGCGCACGTAGGGTTCCGTACCATTATTGTAAAAAAAGGCATAAAAATCACGTTTGTTGTACCAGAGCCCCACTTAAATATTTATTTTATTCTGTTTTTAGTATTTGTTGTTATAGCGGCAACAGAAATACATCTTATGTGAAAATTTCAACTCTCTAGCTGTCACGGTTCATGAGATACAGCCTGGTGACAGACAGACAGACAGACGGACCGCGGAGTCTCAGTAATAGGGTTCCGTTTTTACCCTTTGGGTACGGAACCCTAAAAAACGGCATCCCCACTTAAATATATTTATTTGATTCTGTTTTTATATTAATAGATTTATTTGATTCTGTTTGTATTTGTTGTTATAGCGGCAACAGAAATACATCATCTGTGAAAATTGCAACTGTCTAGCTATCACGGTTCATGAGATACAGCCTGGTGACAGACAGACGGACAGTAGAGTCTTAGTAAAGGGGCCCGTTTTTACCTTTTTGTTACGGAACCCTAAAAAGTAATGCAAGACAGTTTGTAGACCAACTGTTTGTCTAATACCGACCGCACTTAAAAGTTAACTAGGACTGCATAAAGTGTAAGGGCCAGTTCACACAGAATCGCTTTAACGGATCCGTCGCTACTGGGGGTTGGCACGCGCCGCGTGGCTTCTATCCGATAAAACGGATCAGTATTGTTACTGGCGCTTGTAACAGTGCCGAAATATCGAGCTCTCAACCAAATGCAAAATATACATGGTAAATATCCCGAAACAAATATTAATTCTAATGATTGTGAACATGTCAGCTTAAAAACTAGTATTGTTACTGTCGAGTGTGTGAACTCGCCCATACAACTACCTACGCCACTGCTGAATAAAAACATATTTAAAACGGACTGTTGTATATTTGGTCGGATCGGTACTTTTTACAGGATCTGGAATATTGTCATGTTTGTGAACTCGCTCATGCAACTACATTCGTCAGCGCCGAATAAAAACATATACGTTAAAGCAGACCTGTAAAACGGACCTCTGTGTAAACGAGCACTTACAGAGTACCTAAACGTAAAACCTGAAAGTGATTATTGTACTTATTACTTGATAATGAATAAATAATTCTAAAGTATCAAATTAGGTTATTCCAAGTATTTCATACTAGTTTTATGCCGAGATTTTTTAAATTTGCCGCGCTTTTTCAGTCTCTACTTTCGTTTGCCAGACTCTATGAACAACTTTTACTATGCGAGCAAATCGCAAAAAAAAATACGGTTCAGTATATTTTGTCAATTTAAGCAAACATAAATATGGGCAGTTGATATTTTTTGTGTAGGAGAGGAGCTCGTGGCTAAATAATACCAGCCGCACTGGTCGATCCATCAAGGTTAAGCAACGCTTGACGAGGTCGGTCCATGGATGGGTGACCATTTCAACATACCGAGTTTCCTCCGTGCCTCGGAAAGCACGTTAAGCTGTTGGTCCCGGCTGTCATTTGAAGATCTATGACAGTCGCTACGAGTAGTCAGAAGCTTAAGATCTGACACCAGTCTAGCCATGGGGTACCGTGTTCCCCAGATACTGGGTTGTGGAGGTCAGAGAGACAGTCGCTCCATATAAAACACTTGTACTAAGCTGAATCCGGTAAGACTGGAAGCCGACCCCAATATAGTTGGGAAAAGGCTAGGCTGATTGA
This sequence comes from Orthosia gothica, assembly GCA_949775005.1. Lineage (NCBI taxonomy): Eukaryota > Metazoa > Arthropoda > Insecta > Lepidoptera > Noctuidae > Orthosia > Orthosia gothica. Next base: position 32,337,505 of record OX459041.1, on the reverse strand, counting down.
TTGATTGATATTTTTTGTGCGATTTCAGAGTTACTGTTACATTAAAATTTGTTCATAATGATGATTACAATCTCCCCTTTTCAGGTTTTGCGTGTTTTCTGTTCCACGTTACGTACGATTGCATCTAGATGCAACCTAGCTACTGCAGTGACTTAGTCTGAAGACAAGTGTCACGATTGGGTCAGACTCGTATCTTTAGTTCCGACAGACATATTGTCTGCTATTGTCCTTTGACTCTATTCAAATGAAAATGACAAGGATTGTTCAGTTTTGATGTATAAATGGGGTTAGTTATTGTTTCTCAGCTCCTAGAGCTAGACTGAGCTTGGGCAACCCAAAATTTTCAAGGAGTTGTGTTGAAATTGATCGATTTTCGTTGGTTGTGAGTACCCGTATAATATACTCGCTGCAGGTAGCTCTCCGTAGCTAGATTTGGAATATTGGTTATATGTTTTTAAGCAGCTCTTGACTACAGCAGTGAGGGACCTGGGCCTGCAGTCTCGACATAGCTAACGATCGTTACGTTAACTAACATTCGTTAACTCTTACCACAAAATAGTAAGTATACAGAAGGGCCACTCCCGCCGTTTGGAAAATTGACAGCTAAACTTGACAGATTCACTAGGGTTGTAGTGTTCGTGAAATTAAATGGATATTTGATGCCCTGTCTACCCTCTAAGGCATGTAAGCATGATATGATGTATGTTTAGACGAATCTATGTATTTATGTTTGTAACTTGGGCAACCTACCCTTTTTTTTTTAATTCGGAATCAATATAGTAGCAACCCTAGTGAATCTGTCAAGTTTAGCTGTCAATTTTCCAAACGGCGGGAGTGGCCCTTCTGTATACTTACTATTTTGTGGTAATAGTTAACGAATGTTACTTAACGTAACGATCGTTAGCTATGTCGAGACTGCAGGCCCAGGCATTTTTCTATAATCGTCGGTCCCAGCTGTCATTTTCTGCCAAGATATTTGCACTGAGACGGTCGCGTTCCGTCCCCTTTTTAAGGTATTCCTCGAAGTGCAACCACTTTGAATACGCTTCATGAAACGCACCTAAAGTATTCCTCGAAGCGTACTTACGATGAAACATAGAGAAGAGCATGAAGGATTCGTAATAAATAATATCGATAAAAAAATTAAAAGTTAACTCTCCTAATTATTTATGGATAGTATTTAAACGAGCGAAAATAAATTCAAATTAAAGGTGTAAAAATACTGAATATGGCTTACTGAAATACTTAGTGGGCGAATACAAATGTTTAAAATAGCAACTTGATAATAAATGTTTTTCGACGGAGCCCCACGCAGCGGGGCTCCTTTTTCTGACTGTAGGGTCTAAAGTAAACTAACATGAAGGAGATGACGGGAGCAGTGCTTCGAACCTAACCTATCCGTGTCGGGGTTCTCTAAGCTCCCTAGCTCGCTTCGCTCGCTCTTGGACTAATTCGTTGAAGACACTATACACCCGAACTCCCACGCTGCACAGCGATGTCGCCTCGATGGTTGTTCAGCTATTTTCAAAAGCTTCTTCTACTGGTCGCGTCAAAGCTCCAGAGCCTCGAACATCGACGCCGAGTTGCCAGCCTGTCGGTTTTTTATCGTTTACATTTCGGGGAGTGTGCGACGGAACTGCACAATTTGATTCCGCCTAGCCCTTTCCATAATCAGACTACAAGACGTACGGCCATGCGTCATCGGTTCATGGTGGACATCCCACCCATACGCACAAAGCGTTTTGCGAATACTTTCATTGTGCGCATAGCTAAAGAGTGAAATTCCCTTCCGGAGTCTTTGTTCCCTTATAGCTACAACCTTGGGGTCTTTAAGTCAAGAGTGAATAGGTTACTTCTAGGCAAGCGTGCTTCACTGTCGACCACATCATCGCTTACCATCAGGCGAGATAGTGGCCTAATGCAAGCCAATCGATAAAAAAAAAAAACCTGTTGATTTATTTTTTATTACCCTATTATTGTGGGAAATGTAGTGGGTATAGTATATGTTATTCGCCACATAGGGAAAAACTTACATACATACCTACATAGACTGATAAACACATTGCCCTCCTTCGTCAGTCGGGTAAAAACTTAACTGCGTTTAGTTTACTATTTTATTATGTTTATTTATTAAAATCTTTGTATAGATATTATAAATTAAGCCAAAGTTCTCGCTAGTTAACTTACATGAAAATAAATGGCTTAGTTACCACAATAAGTGGTACAAATTCTATAACCGAAAAACAAAAAAGTATGCTGTACAAAATCTGCAGTTCACCTTTCTCAGTAGCAGACAGAAATCTACACTTTTTTTTTTGTTAAAATCCCGTTAGCGCGATGGCTATCGCGCTATTCCCAAACCACTGCAACTCCTGAAAGCCAGAATCAACAGAGGCACCCCCAGAAAAGCGCCGAGGCAATGAAGCTCGACGAAGTCCCGGAGAAAAATTTTAACTGTCTTGGATCCCGCACCAAAATTAATCAGAAAAGAATAACGGAGAAGTAGAAAAAAATTTAAATGTCCACTTCCCTCCATATCAAGCAGGAGAGAAAAAACAAGGCCAATACGCACAAAGGGTCGTTTACAACTGGGATTAGCCCAGTTGCCTAGCACCACGAATAAAAATTAGGATAAATATTAATGGGTCCTAACATTGTGAGCTGTTATATTTGATTCCATTAATAGGTATGGCAAAAACGCTTGAACGCACGGAAATTTGTTCTAGTTTCCACAAGGTTTCTAGACTTGTGCTCTCTTGATGGCATAGCCTCGCTCCCTAGTACATGGCCCCTTGGTAAAATGTTGATGTGCTCCTCTGCCTAACCTATCGGGGGATACGGCCGTGTTGTTTAGATTACCACTTTTCATTGCCTGTGAAATTTGCCGTAGTGGTGTAAGTATTAGAGTGGTTGTCCACAATGAGGGACAGTGTAAATGTTTGTACAAAACACACTCTTTAAGAAGGCTTTGTTATTTAAATATTGTAATTCAATGTACCTGTAAAGTAAATTGGTGTAATTTTAAACAATAGTGTTGAGATGTCATTGTCTGAAATTATAAACTATATCATCACTATTACTACGTATTATTAAACAAAATCCCCCGGCGCGACTGTTTGTCTGTCTACTCGCGAGAAACTCAATATCTATTAAACGGGTTTTCTTGTAGGTGTATAATTTGTTAAGGTTTTGTGTAAATTGGTTGAAATATGACGATAATTGTTGAAAATGTCGAAAAAGTTACGCCGCCTGGGAGCTTAAATTGAAAACGGTGCCTAATCCCTTTGATATATAACTAAACAATGTATGTTGGAACTGACCCCTTTTTAAAATGTCTAGAACATTTCAGGATATATCTATCTTTTAATATATAGCTTACTATATAATACCCATCCGAACTTCAGTATTAACTTTTTTACAAAAAAATACTACCGACTTCCAAATAACAAAAATATTTTTTTTTGCGTTATGGACACCGACTTCCAAAAATAAAGTTATTTTAATTTTTTATTTTTGTTATTTGGAAGTCGGTAGTATATTTTTGTATTTTTTTTATTTTCCACTTTTGTGTGGTAGATACCTACCTAGCAAGTAGTTACGTAAGGTACCAAAAATGCCAGGATAGATTTACCGAATATCATGAAACTGAACATAACCGGTGAAATGAGAGTGTACCAAGGTGAACTGTACACATCTGCGTACCCCTTTAGAGCGTACTGGCGTGATGTTATGTTATGAAATGGTATAAACAATGAACAAACATGCGATTGCAGCAATCCCGAGAGATTTGCCGTTATTTATTGAAGAGTTCTGTTGTATATCTCCGAAGTTTTCATCAGATCTTTACCAAATTAAAATGGGACCAATTTCGGATTATACTCTTTCAAATAAAAAATAATTTTCAAAATCGGTCCACAATTGACGGAGATGTCGGTGAACACACATAAAAAAAAAAAACATACAAGAAGTCGAACATAGAACCTCCTCCTTTTTAGTAAGTCGGTTAAAAATATGGTCACGTGCAATGCGGTAATTGGAAAGCTATTTAGACGGATACAATATTACTTGTCAACTATATATACGTTAGTTAACTTTTGAATTTTATGCACATTATGATATTTTTTTTAAAATTCTGTATAAGTAATTTAAATTAATATCTTAGGAGTTATCGCAAAATAAAAAGAAAAGCGCGGATTTCACACCGTGACACCGATAATGGGTCCCTCCGATAGAAAAATACTTGTGGGCGCTATTAATTTAAAGTCTTTTTAGGTTGTTTTTGCCTTTTTGTCACTTTCTGTGACTTGCGAAGCTCTTTTGTAGTAGGAGACGCTTCTCAGTCACCCCAGGGCTGTGCCTTATCAGGCGTTGCACAGAGGGGGTGGTTTTTTAAGAGGTGACTTGGTAAGAGGTAACCCCTTCCATGTGCTGATGGTGATCACCGGGGTAGTTTTAGTCAACTATAAATCCCAAACTCTCTGGTTTATTCTCCAGAAGTCCAAACGCTTTTGAAGATTTATCCCCGAAAAAAACCGGCGAAGTGCGTGTCGGACTTCGCACATTAGGGCTACGACCAAATCGCAAAATCAAGTTGGTTGTAATAGGAAAAATCTGGTTATTTCAAAGAAATAATCTGATTTATCAATATATTGGTGTTTGTTAGTAAAATTTAAGTAATAATAAACATTATCACCAAATTTCAAGTTCCTAGGTCAATGGGAAGATAAAAATTGAACGGAACAAAATTTTGTAAAAAAGAAAGGTGACTTTGATGGCATCGCATTCCTTGGTTTTTCAATAGTTTTAAAACAAAAAATACAGTATTTATCTACTCAACGAGCTCTAAACAATAGATGGGGCAGCCTTGTTTTGTATTTTTTTTTGTTGTGCCCCTCTGTAGCTGTATGGGCCCACCTTTAAAATATTTTTTAAATAATCTTAACAATTTTTTTGGCTTTGGGTCAACAAGATGCGTACCTAGTCTGTGAAAATTTGAAGACTTTTATTCTAGTTTAGTTGTAAAACCTGTGTGACAGACAAAGGACAGACAGACACGTGTGTGACAACAATAGGGCTCCGTTTGGACCCTTCGGGTACGAAACCCTGAAAAAGGTAGGGAAGCTTGAATTTTAGCCATGACTGTAGGAACTGGCTTTTAAATTTTTAGCAAAGCATTGAAGGGTTTTTTAGAAAAACAACCGTAAAATCAACCTATTTTAGTATCAGTAGATAAATAAACTTTTTTGCAAAAAAATACTACCGACTTCCAAATAAAAACTACAAAGTGAAAAATAACTTAACTTTTGGAAGTCGGTGTCTTTCGTAGGTACCATTTTGTTGCGATATGGACACCGACTTCCAAATGTTAAGTTATTTTTCACTTTGTAGTTTTTATTTGGAAGTCGGTAGTATTTTTTTGCAAAAAAGTTTTTTTATTTTCCCCTTTTTAGTTTTACCTACCTAATAGCAAGTTGTTTATTAAGGTCCCTATAAAGCCAGAATAGATTAACCGAATAACATGAAACTTGAACATAACCGGTGAAATGAGAGATCTGCGTACCCCTTTAGAGCGCACTGGCGTGATGTTATGTTATGAAATGGTATAAACAACAAACAGACATGCGATTGCAGCAATCCCGAGAGTTTTGCCGTTATTTATTGAAGAGTTCTGTTGTGTATCTCCGAAGTTCTTCATGAGACCTTCACCAAATTAAAATGCGACCAATTTCGAAACATACTCTTTCAAACAAAAAAAGAATTTTCAAAATCGGTTTACAATTGACGGAGATATCGGTGAACATACACAAAAAAAAATCAAACAAAGTCGAACATAGAACCTCCTCCTTTTTAGTAAGTCGGTTAAAAATAAACATGGAAAAGTAATTAACGAGAAACATAATCATTAACTTTTTTATTTGGTCGATCAGAACATTCACAAATAATGATTCTTTTTTACATTTAAAAAATCTATTTAGACCACTTTAAAGATAGCAAATGTAGACTGGTATATAGTGCGGGACACGTAAGTTGACCCGAAATGTATTATCGTTGTCCTGAAATTAGACGATTTAAACCGAAATGAATCCTTTCTATGTGACCTACCAGTTGGCAATTTGTGTATTGTAAACGATTAGGTCGTAGAAAAGGGATTTATTTCAGTTATAATTGTTTAATTTAAAGAGAATGATAATACATTTTGGTTCAACTTACGTGTCCCGCACTATACGTCATTTAAAAAACGTCTGGTCATGTGCGAGTTGGATTCACTCGCCGAGTGTAGGTGCCGCACCGTAGCATTTCTAATCTAACCGAAAGACAAGAAAAGTCCATCGGAAAGTTCCGCTCCGGTCGAGTTTCGGCAAAAAAACGAGTTTCGGTTTCGGCGGCAAACCTGCCGAAACTACGACCGAAACAGAAACTGCATTTATTTCGTTAAATTCCATCCAAGCGAGTAAGCGACGAAGTCATTTTTCCGCGTCCAAGTGCCAGATCATGTCGTGACTAGCTTGTGTTTGCAGTTCGTTTTGTTTGTTGTGAGTTTTCGTGTGATTTATTTTGATGTAGATAAAAAAATAAAGCCTGACTGATTATAATAACGTTTTCATTATTTTTCTCTCAAAACATGATCCTTGTAAGGAAGTTTCGGTTTCGGTCGGACACTTATATTATTTAACCTTTATTATCCCACTGCTGGGCAAACGTATCCCCTATAGACTTTTTCTGTCGTCGTCGAAGCTCCAATTGTATGACGACTCTGGCTTATTATCAGTTTTTTTTGTTTTTATTTTATGCTCATTCATGCTACGCTACCACGGAGAGATAGCGCAGTTATGTGGGACTCCAACTCACTAAAACGCCACGGTGTCCGCCTGTGCCGCTTATGGCGGGAACACGGGCACGCGTTAGCACTCATCCGTGATCCCGCCGCGGCTGTCCGTCACGGACCCTACTTTGGGGAGTACCCGCCATCACCGGCGCACCAGAACACATGGAACGCCGTGACCACCCCAGGGCAACCAGCCCATCGGCGCCAAACGAGATCCTGACCTGCCCGATCCCATTTCAGCCCTTTTTTTTGCGTTGTGAAATGCTCATGCATTCTGCGCTACCACGGGGAGAAAGCGCAGTTATGTGGGACTCTAACCCACTAAAACTCCACGGTGTCCTCCTGTGCCGCTTATGGCAGGAACACGGGAACACGTTAGCACTTATCGCGAACGGGGCGAACGCGCCGTGGCTATCCGTCACCGGACCCACCTCTGGAAGTAAGTACCCCCATCACCGGCGCTCCAGAACACACTGTGCGCCGATACCAACCCAGGAACCAAACCAGCACATGAGTGCCAGACGACCCCGTGTATTGCTCCCTTGGTCCCCTTGTGACGGGTCAAGGTCAATGGCCCCGCCACCTACCATTTTTCTTCCGCAGGGGATAGGGAGAGCGGCCAACTCTATACCAACAGTCCTCCTCCCCAGCGGCCCCACCGCGTCCGCCATCAGACGGTGGCGACCCCGTCCAGGCCGCGGAAGGTAGGGAGAGCGGTGCATCGCAATACCGGCACACCTCTCCTGCCGCGGTCTCCAACCGTTAGCCGCGATATCGTATGGGTTTGGGAGACCACATACGCTACGGCTCACCGTATGACCAGGTAGCACCGCAACCTACATGTTGGCCGCTATGTCGTCGGCTTATCGGCAAAAGCCCTGACGAGCGGCCCCTCCTCGGGTTCCTCTTCGCTTCACCGTGGGTGACCAAACCACGATTATTGAGCCCCCCCGCCTCGACAATGCGGGAACCCACTGGGGGATCCCATTTCAGCCTAGCAGACTTGTTATCTGATGAAGATCTTTTCACACCTGCTCCTGCTCGAAAATGTCAAATTATATGTCAAGCAACCTTAACCTAAAGTGAGTCATTAGTGGCCGGGGACACAGCCGGTCAATAATGTTGTATTTATAGTAAGTATTAATAGTAAGTTTTAAATAAAAAAAATATTTAAAAATAACAAAAAACCACACTGCTTAAAAAGCCAACTAAAAAGATGTAAACAAGAAGAAAATCATGCTGTGCAGTCGGAGGATACATATGCGCGAGCTGGCTGACCAAAACCAGATGTATCCTCCGACTGCACAGAGTGATTTTCTTCTTGTTTACGTCTTTTTAGTTGGCTTTTGTTATTTTTCGGGTTTTTTGTTATTTTTAAATATTGTTTTATTTAAAACTTTAATAGTTATTTTTTTTAGAATTAGTTACATTTAAACATATAAGTATTATATATTTTTGTAATCACCTCTTAAAACCCTTCATTTTGATACCTCACACGATGGGTTTGGAAGAAAAGAAAAATTTGGGCCCCCACAATATGGCGCCTAAAATCCGCCATTTCTCTATTTTGCCATTTTAATGTAGCCATTGGCACTCGCAGGGTTAAGACGAATCGATTGGCGTAAGAATCATCAAAATCGGCCAACGCGTTTGGTCTCTAGAACGCCATATAGGAACAAACATACTTACATACATACTTTCATACATACATACATAGACTGATAAACACATTACCCTCCTTCGGCAGTCGGGTCACCACCCTGAACCCGGCTAGGTGGGCAATACCGGCCAAAAACGTCAGTGTTATGGGAAGGGGGGGGTCATTTCTGCGATGCAAACAAATTAAAGAGACGGTTTTATTACAATATATCTGATATTAAAAATGTACATAGGTTTCGTATAACGCCATTGACTGTATTATGGCTTGACATAGGTAGAGCAGTGGTGGCTCAGTGGTATCGGCCGCGACTTACAAGATGTAGGTCGTGAGTTCGAGCCCAGGCAGGCGCTTTACTTTGTGTAAATTATTTCATCACCACTGCTCTCAAAAACGGTGAAGGAAAACATCGTAAGGAAACCGGCATGTCCTAGAACGAAAAATTCGAAGACATGTGACATCCACCAACCCGCACTGGGCCCGCGTGGTGGGTTACAGCCCATTCCCTCTCACAAAGAGGAGGCCTGCGTCCCAGCAGTGGGAACATTAATTAGGCTGATGATGTGATGTGATAGGTTAGGTAGCTAGGTACAATTTTAAGTCGGCAGCATTCATTTTCTTGGTGGGTTGGTATCTTCCAGGGACTACGCCAAGGACTACCATTTTAATTCGGCAGCATTGTATTTCTCAGAAGTGATCACGGGTAAAAAAAATACTCGTGGTACCTTCCAGGAACTACGGAAAGGATCACGGGGAAGGAACGTCGTTATTTTGTTATGAAAACTACCTAATAATTTGTCAAAGATAATAAAACATATAGGCAGGTTTATAATTGACATGATTCTTGTTTACAGCTGTTTATCTTTTTTTATATATAATAAGTTAAAAATAAAAATTATCTATAAGCATTTTCTTTTATTTTATTAACTTATCCTCACACTGGAACGCCTTGCAGCAATTACACCAAAGGAGCACAATCTTATATTAAACTCACTATAAGTCCAGCAGCCTTATTGCGTAAGTAAACGGGAACGCAAAGGGTTAGACCGCTATCAATCGACCAATCACACAGACGGAAATCCACATCGCGTCATTCATCTCGCATGTGATTGGTCAATTTGATAGCGATCAAACCCTTCGCCTTGTCGCGATTTCCAGGATAAACTAAGAAAGTACAAATAAATTGAAAAGTCACACTGTTATTGCCCGGATTCGAACCTACGACCTCAAGCACGAGAGGCGAGGTCTTAGCCACTGGGCCACCACGACATAGTATAAGTATATATTTGTGTTGTTTCTAAGCAACACAAGCCTAATCAGCCAATATTTTCAGGACTGCGACACAGACCTCTCTGTGAAGAAAAAAGAAAGAAAAAGTAATAATATTTATTTGTGACCCGCACAGCCCGGCGAGCATGGCCTACTGTGACATCGCTTAAGTCACACTTTTAATCACAGTTTAGGCGATAAACTTATTTTGTCTTAAAAGCTAGCACGGCGGCGTGAGATATTTTCTTGACTTGTGGCATAACTTCTTGACGTTTATTTTTTTCTTTTTCGGAAATATTCCAATTTTATTGCAGCTTCGCCTTGGCCATAAAAACCATTTATGTTCTGAGAAGCATAGCCCTACGACGCACTGTTTCCGAATTATGGGCCTCCGTATCTTATTTTATTTTGCATAAAACGTTCTATATTTCCAAAATGATATCTCGAAAACGGTATGTCCTAGGCAAAAAATAACCAAAATTTACCCCCCCCCCTTTGCTACCCCCACGTTAGCAGCATCCCAAAATGAATTATAAGTTTTTTTCTTTTTACATTGCTTGGTTTTCGACTTGAACTACGATCATGACAAGTTATGATAAAATATGTCATGTCTTACAATTTGTCTTAAATGCTAGCACGGGACAACCATGTGACATAGTTTACAGGCGTGACTTGCTTTTCTTGTTGTTGACTTCATAGTGCGACATAATTTGAATAGACGACCAAATAAAATAATACGTAAAAAAGTATGCCGTTCATACAGCTAAACAACTTTTTAATTTTGTTGGGAATAAATTAATATTTGACCCACGACCATAGACTTATGCACACTTTATTTTTCTTTGTTTGTTTGATAACAAATTAAGTGTTTGTTAGAAAGATATAATTATTGTGAAAATTTTAATAATTACTAAAAAATATAATAGCTTGGACCAATACCGGTGGGCCCCTATTTTTTATGTTTTAAATGTTTTTTGGGGATTTTATTTAAGAAACATTTAAAAGTGTAGAAAGTAAGAAGAATATGGTATAAAAGAAAATAATTATAAAAAAAAAATAACAACAATAAAAATAAATACATTTATGAGAAAGTAATGATATAAAATTAATTAATAATCCTGTAACATTTCAATTAATTAATAAGCATTGATCACCATACACACAAAATGAATTTATTGCCATTTGGAGCAGTAATTAGAAGGCAAATATATATTTTTTTAACTATAAAATTTTATCACCATCTCCGAACGAAAGTGATACATTTTTCTAAATCATCTGTCAAAATGTGACATTTGTGACAGAATGGGTGCGCCCGTATTAGCAATTAAGACCCGATGAGTCCCAAACAAACGTCAGGAATTTTTTTCACGCCGCCCGGTGCTATTATTTAGGATAAAATGGTGTTATCGCCCAAACTGCGATGAAATGTGTGACTCAAGCCATGTCACAGTAGGCCGTGCTCTCCGGGCCGCAACAAGAAAGGCATGTTGCGCCTTTAAAATATGTCACAAGTTTGACCCGTGCCAGCATTTAAGACAAGTTGCAAGACATGACATAATTTATCATGTCTTGTCACAAATGTCTTGGGTACGCCCATGCTCGCTAGGCTGGAGACACGAGAAATAAAGCCGCACTGGGCCCATGTGGTATTCTACCAACCACATGTGCCCAGTGCGGCTTGTTAGATGTCATGTCTTCGAATTCTTTGTTCTAAGACATTTATTTATTTAAACTTCATGTACAATAGTGGTACATAGGCGGACTTAATGCCACAAGGCATTCTCTACCAGTTCACCTTTGTGAAGACATTCCGATTTCCTCACAATGATTCCATTCGCCGTTTTGAGAGGAGTAATATTGAAATAAATTAGACAAGTAATGCGCCTGCCTGGGTTTGAACCCACGACCAACGACTCGTAAGTTGGTGCCGTAGCTACATAGGCCACTACTCTAGGCAACATGGCAGTGCTATGTAAAAAATAACCCAGTTTTCATCAATGACTTGGAATAATGAATTATTTGCCGCTGGGCTGATCAACAAAGTATTTATGCATAACCTGAAAGATCATGCGGGCGGGAGTAATAAACCCTTATTTTACTATATTTTTTTATCGCAGCTGTCAGATCCATCATTTTAACCCAATTCTAAATAAATAGCGAACTTTTGTATTCATTGAATTTTACACTACAGCGCGTGAATTTCTAATGACAGGAGAGTTCGATGCTGAGATTGAACTTAACAGATGTTCCAAATAGATAGCATACCGACTCTTTATTGTACACAATATAATAAAAAATTACAATTAAGCGCTTAAAACTTAAGGTTGCCCTAGTCAGTCATTCTTCCATACAAAAGTAGTATGGCGATTACGCCACTATTTTACGGTGTACGTTCAAAATAAAAAAATATATGAATTTGTCTAATCATTATCTTGCCCTGAATGGAAACAAAAAAGATGTGTATTTTTATGAACGTCGAAAGTCCATGTTTCAACACTAATTTCAACGCATCTTTGGGTGGAGATAAATACCATAAAAAGAAGGACACTTGCAAAAGAGTCATCATACAGGGATAGATTAGCAGTAAAAAAATGCAAATAATTTTATTTTAAACACATACATTCAGGAGTTTTTTCATGATACTCATACTCCCAAAGAGTCTGTTTATAAAATATCGCGCGTTCCTTTTCGTTCTAAATCGTCATCCATTAATTATTTTTATACCATCAGAGTGTATTCGTACGCGCACTAGCTTCTTACTGTTCATCACAGCGTCTATCCCTTTTACGTGTTGTCGGTTAAGATAGCATGTATTTTAACCCCTGCCACAAATTCATTCAGTCATTGCTTTTTTTTTTTTTTTTTAGAAATTGACTCACACACTGTTCCGTTGTTGTTGAATTAGGTATTTTACCTATGTTTGTAATATTTGTAAGTATGTGAAAACCATGTTCCTACTTATCAAATTAATTAATTTTCCTGTTAATGCTTTTTAATACTTTATACCTGTGTGTAGAGCTATTCTGGGTGCATCGTCCTCACATATATTAATGTATGTACGTATGTTAATATTGTAAAACACCAATTTTTTTTTTAAAAATAGTCAGTATGGAGTTTCTTGTGCGTTCTTCTCCTTAACAATCTACTTTCCGAATGCACGGTAGAATCATTTTTTTTTTTTTTATTACTTTTAAATTTTAATTTATGTGACGTTCAAAAGTGCCGTTTATTGGCCTAATTGAATAAATATATTTGACTTTGACTTTGAATTTAGTTCGTGCCGCTGACTAGGGCAATCTGAACAGGTTTTATCAATGGGCGGCCGTCGGATATTATCTGATTTCGTCTCCTATAGAAAACTGTTTTATACTAAAGATGCGTAAGAGCCATCTCTCGTCCGGGAACAGGAGGTCCCTTCTATCTTCTATCTGACCTCCACAACCCAGTAACTGGGTAACACGATACCCCTTGTCAAGACTGGTGTCAGATTGCAGGCTCCTGACTACCCGTAACGACTGTCAAAGATCAGCAGTCCATTCGACAAGGTAAAGGGTTTGACTGCCATTAATCGATCAATCAAATAGATGGAAATCCACATCGCGTCTTTAATCTCGCATGTGATTGGTCGATTGATGGCGTCATAACTTTTTGCCTTGCCGAATTCACTTACGCAATTAAGCTGCAGGACCAACAGCGCCATCCATGGATCGACCTCGGCGTTGCTAACGACCCGTGCATCGACTATTATTCAGCCACGCACGGACTGCTCTCGAAGCCGCCTCAACGTAGTAGGGGGAAAAGGCTAGGGAGATTTATTAATCCGTCGACTATTTCGTTCCCACTTTTTTTATTTGTATTCTTGATATTGCGCTTGACCACTATCTCACCTGATGGTAAGCGATACTGTGGTCGAAGATGTGGCACGCTTGCCTAGAAGAAACCTGTTCACTCTTGACTTAAAGACTCCCAGGTTGTAGCTATCAGGAAATACAGAATCCGACAGGGAATTCCACTCCTTAGCTGTAAGCATAATAAAAGTGTTACCAAAACGTTTGGTGCGTATGGGTGGGATTTCCACCATGTAGCGATGACGCATCGATGTTCGTCTTGTAGTCCGATGATGGAACGGGCTAGGACGAATTAGTTCATGCAATGCCAATGCATAGGTACTCCCCGAAATTTAACTGATAAAAACCGCAACTCGGCGCCGATGTTCGAGGTTCTGGAGCCTAGATTCGACCAGTACTTCATTGCCGATGAGCCTCTTGGCCCGCTTTTCATCCATCCCAGCGATGAGAGCAGTACTCCATGCATGATCGAACTTGTGCTTGATACAAGTTGAGCAACTGTTCTGGCGTGAATTACCGCCTCATCTTCGAGAGGATCCCCAATTTTTTACTTCAATTCACTCAACCACGTCTGCATGCAGTTAATCTGCAAGCTAGGTAAGTTTTTTATTTTTCTCTCCTCTACATTTTATCAAAGTGTTAGATATCTTCGATAAATAATCTTTCATGGTGATTATGATAACAAATAAGCATGGAAATGACGAGTATAGAAAAATGAAAATGACATTTCCTAGTTTAATATAGGTATGTATAATGTACCTAGCTGTAGGTTATAATACCACCAATACTGATAACTTAGGTTCATGAGCCGCCGGAGAGTGTTGCTTAAATAATAGCGGCAGGCAGAATTCGAGAACGTCCCTTGAATTCTTGAAATTATATTTTTATAGGGAATCTTGTACTTATTTTATAAGCTTAGAATATCGCATTGCTGGGCAGAGGTCTCCTCCATATCTGGGCTATCGGTGGCATCGGCGACACCATCCATTCTCTGGAACCCACTTTAAAAAGGATAGGTCTAATTGAGAGCAGTGGTGACCCAGTGGTAACGGTCGAGACTTACAAGTTGTAGGTCCTGTGTTTGAACCCAGGCAGGCGCTTTATTTTGTGTAAATATTTCATCACCACTGCTCTCAAAAGCTGTAAAGGAAAACATCGTGAGGAAACCGCCATGTCCTAGAACCAAAATCTTTGACTCTTTGTTTAGGTGATGGGCCGTGAAGCGAACTATCATTTCGTCAGTTGTTCAGAGAAGCGCACTTCACCTTAGTTTTGCTTCTGAGATATTTACAGAAAACTACTAGTTACTGATGCACCACTCACCAAGCGAACCTCCTGTGGGGAATCCGGGACGAACTTAGCAACGAATCAAAGCAATGCAACGTCACGTACAAAGAGTATTTTCACTCATTCCGTAGTTCTCATTAATTACGTATTTAATGAGTCAGGCTATAGAGAAGATATTATGCAGAGCGAGTTAGCGACAACGTCATGAAAAGGAGTAATTTAATAGCACTTATTTAATATCTACGTATTCAATGAGTCCTCCCTATTACTTAAGTGTGTGTGTATACGTGTGTAATGTGTATAATTTTATGGTGTACAATAAAGTATATTCAATTTTATTATATGTAAACACACCCTCAAAACTGGTCTGGAAAGGGTAGGTCCAACTAAACCAATATAGCAATTCTTGTGATCTCTATAAACTGACATCCTATTGGTGAAAGCGGTTATTATTGAAATGCCAAAATGTTCCGACTTTTTGGCAGATTTTTTGTGATGAAAGAATGTAACTTTGTCTAAATTCTAAAGGCTCATAGAACATGACGAAAGAATTGAAAGGTGAACAATATGATTCACCACTCACCAGACGTAACTCCTGAGGGGAATCCGGGACGAACTTAGCAACAAACCGTAATGAGGCAACGTCATGAAAAAAGAGTAATTTCATTGTTTTAAAGTGTTAAATTATTGCGTATTTAATGGGTCAGGCTATACATTAATTATTAGAGAAGATATTATGCATAGCAACGAACGTCATGGAAAGGAGTAATTTCATAGCAATTATTTAATATCTACGTATTCAATGATCCATCCCTATTACTTAAATATGTATCCACACCCTCAGTCGAGGAAGGGTAGGTCCAACTAAAACAACACAGCAATTCTTGAGCTCTAGACAAAGTCATATGCTGTCGGGGAAAGATTACCTATTATAGAAATGCCAAAATGTTTTCACTTTTCGGCAGATTTTTTTGATGAAAGAATGTAACTTTGTCTAAATTCTAAAGTCTCATAGAACATGACGAAAGAATTAAAAAGGTGAACAATATGATTCACCACTCACCAGACGTACCTCCTGAGGGGAATCCGGGACGAACTTAGCAACAAACCATAATGAGGCAACGTCATGAAAAAAGAGTAATTTCATTGTTTTAAAGTGTTAAATTATTGCGTATTTAATGGGTCAGGCTATACATTAATTATTAGAGAAGATATTATGCATAGCAACGAACGTCATGAAAAGGAGTAATTTCATAGCAATTATTTAATATCTACGTATTCAATGATCCATCCCTATTACTTAAATATGTATCCACACCCTCAGTCGAGGAAGGGTAGGTCCAACTAAAACAACATAGCAATTCTTGAGCTCTAGACAAAGTCATATGTTGTCGGGGAAAGATTACCTATTATAGAAATGCCAAAATGTTCCGACTTTTTGGCAGATTTTTTGTGATGAAAGAATGTAACTTTGTCTAAATTCTAAAGGCTCATAGAACATGACGAAATAATTAAAAACGTGAACAATATGATTCACCACTCACCAGACGTACCTCCTGAGGGGAATCCGGGACGAACTTAGCAACAAACCATAATGAGGCAACGTCATGAAAAAAGAGTAATTTCATTGTTTTAAAGTGTTAAATTATTGCGTATTTAATTGAAGATTGCGTATTTAGTAGAAACGGATTGCATTTATCTTTCTGACTGATCCTGTCGAATAGAGTTGGTTCGATACCTGGTTCAGTCAAGCGGGTTTAAAAAACCGGGCAAGTGCAAGTCGGACTCACCTACTCAGGGTTCCGTATCATTATCGCAAAAAAATCACGTTTGTTGTATGGGAGCCCCTTTATTCAGTTTTTACCCGACTGCTGAAGGAGGGTAATGTGTTTATCAGTCTATGTATGTATGTATGTTTGTTCCTATATGGCGTTCCAGAGACCAAACGCGTTGGCCGATTTTGATGATTCATACGTCAATCGATGCGTCTTAACCCTGCGAGTGTCATAGGCTACATTCAAATTGGACAATAGAAACATGGCGGATTTTGGGTGCCATATTGTGGGGGCCCAAATATTTTTTTGCTTCCAAACCCATCGTGTGGGGTATCAAAATATAGGGTTTTAAGAGGTGATTTCAAAAATATCGCATGTTTCAATGTATCTATTTCGAAAAAAAAACTAACTAAAAAGTTATAAATAAAAAAACTTAATTCAAAAAATCAAAAAACCGACTGCTTCAAAAGCGAACTAAAAAGTCGTTAACAAGGAAAAAATCATGCTGTGCAGGCGGAGGATACACCAGATTTTGGTCAGCCAGCCCGCGAATATGTATCCTCCGACTGCACAGCATGATTTTTTCCTTGTTTACGTCTTTTTAGTTCGCTTTTGAAGCAGTCGGGTTTTTTGATTTTTAGTATTTGTTCATATAGCGGCAACAGAAATACATCATCTGTGAAAATTTCAACTGTCTAGCTATCACGGTTCATGAGTGACAGTGACAGACAGACCCGCAAGTCTTAGTAATAGGGTCCGGTTTTTACCCTTTGGGTAAAAATAATAACTCAGTTTTATTATTTTTACGAAAAAAAAAGAAAGAAGGTTTCCTTTGAATACAAAATGGTAGAACAGTTGGTTATAACATCAATCATTATGGTACTTGTCCTAGTGGAACCGCTTCAACTTTCCACCATGTAAAATGAGTCAATTTTTAATTCATTGAATTTTATTTGAAACACTATAGACTATAATGAATCCATAGCGGTCCGAACTAGTCCGAAGCGCCAATTATGACGTAACATGACGTATCATTCGCGTCACAGGAAAATCAACGGAGTCAGTGAGTGGGCATGCCTTTGTCTATCTCCTACACATTGTCGATGGATATAAGGGACACAAACAAAAATACTGTGAGAGAGATGATACGGCTAGAAAGTTTAAAAAGGATGAACTTCTGAGACTATGTATGACATATAGCAAAGTAAGGAAGAACACAAATGATCGACCCAGCAATTGGAATTAGTATAGGGGAGATATTATTATGGACCTAATATTGTTGGGAGTCATGCCATAGGTATAAGTCTTAGTGATGATAAGCTTAGTGAAATAGCGGCATTGTACAGTAGGGATGTTGCGGAACTGATGATATCGGAATCGGAAGTTTTAAATTTAGTTTTCAGATTCGGCATCGGAGGCGAGGCTGAAGAAAAGAAGAAAAACGTATTAAAAGAAGCAAGCAGGTTTAATAAAATACAATGTAAATCAGCCTTCTTTTTATTTCAGCTCAAAAACAATACCTGACTAACCAGGCATTAAAAAAACAAACAAGTTTTTAAAAATCGTATTCAGTTTAATATTAAGTTTACAGTTCAACTAATAAACTACTAAATTTATAGTAGTTTATTAGTAGAACAGTAAAAAAAAATGTGACTCCAAATCGACCTCCGATAACCTCCGATTTAAAAGTTTCGGAACCGAAATCAAAAACGGAGGTTTAAAAACAATCGGAAACTCCGACTTTACGGAATCTGCATCGAATCTCCGTAACATCCCTATTTATTTATTTAAAACTTCGTGCAACATACAGATACATAGGCGGACTTAATGCCTGAGGCATTCTCTACCAGTCAACCAAGGGTGGTGGAGAGATAACATGGCAGGTGCATATTTTTTTTTTTAAATACTGAAGTAAAATTGAATAATTATGTATATGTACTGACGATTAGAATAAAATATGATTTAAGCAATCTTGAAAGTATGGTCAATCTGAATTAGGTTGGGATTGGAATACACCAGCACCTGTAGCAAAGTTGACAATCTACAATCGATAACGCTTGTAGAAATCGAATCAATGTATGGGAATGAGAATGACACATCTGAACGTTAAGTCACGTGATCGGAGGCCTTAGTGCGAGTTTTTTAACTACTTCTTACTCACTCGTGGTAAACGATATCTTATGTCAAAATGTAAACAAAAAAAGAGGTTTCTCCTCACCATCCCCAGACGGCGCATATCCAATTTCAATACAAATTGACGTTTACGTTTACGCGGTTGAGCGTGAGTAAAAACTCGCACTAAGGCCTCAGACCATAGAAATATAAGACGTTAACGATTGTAGAAAGAGATTCGATACGGAACGTTTGTAACTTGGCTAGGGTGGCTGGTTGAGGAACCGGTACCGGAAAGTATGGCAGAAGATAAGGCAGGCCTATACCCAGCAGTGTGTTACTCCAGGCTGAAATGATGATGATAAAAATGGTAAGTACCTAAGGTATGAAAGATAACCTAGCTTGCTAAAACTTGATGTGAATATTACTAACTTAACTTATTTCATGGAAAGTACCTATCCCTCCAATTTAGCAAGATATTAATGAGTCACTTAATTACTTGCACCTACTTAATTTAATAAAAACCCTTCGTCGGTCAGAAGTTCATAGTGACAGTGATGACACTGATGACGTTTTAATACGTAACAGGAAATTCAAGGCAGTCGTCGAACTGAGTTCTTTTATAAATAGGAGGTCTAGGTACTTCATGAGTGACTCATATAAAAAGGTAACAATGGCGCAAAATGAACTAACATTACCTATTGCACAGATAATATAATACTACCCTATTGCTTCGGATTGGAAAACTAATGTAGTTGCCGATATATTGCATCGATATAGTCGAAGGGGTAAGTATTTATCCTGTAGGCCCCTTCCTAAGCAAGTAGATTCGGAAAGGCAAAGAGTTTGACCATGGTTTGACCCCATGAAAGAGTATTAAGAATTGACCAATCACTTGCGAGATGAAAGAAGCGATGTGGATTTCCGTCTATGTGATTGGTCATTTGTTCATTCTCTTTCATGGGGTCAAACCCTATGCCTTGCCGAATTCACATAAGCGATTATTCTGCTGGTTGTCCTATGTAGTTGAATGGCATTACCCACGTACACACAAATGTTAGCTTACCTAACAACAAACAAAAAACAATGCTGTAGAAAAACTCAAATAAAATAAAAAAAATCAATAACCCGACTGCTAGCGAAGCGAACTCATCGAAAGATATAAGCAAAAAGAAAATCATGCTATGCAGCCGGAGGATACATATTCGCAGGCTGAGTGACCAAAACCATTTTGTATCCTCCAACTGCATAACATGATTATCTTCTGCAGCCGGAGGATACATATTCGCAGGCTGAGTGACCAAAACCATTTTGTATCCTCCAACTGCATAACATGATTATCTTCTTGTAAGTATACATATTTTTAGTTCGCTTTGTAAGCAGTCGGATTTTTGACTTCATAAATTATTATTTTTCATCATCATCATCATCAGCTTTTTAATGTTCCCACTGCTGGGACATAGGCCTCCTCTCTGTGAGAGGGCATGGGCCGTAATCCACCACGCAGGCCCAGTGCGGGTTGGTGGATGTCACATGTCACATCGAGTTTTTTGTTCTAGTACATGCCGGTTACCATACGATGTTTTCTGTCTGTCTGTCTGTCTGTGTGTCTGTCTGTCCGTCTGTCACCAGGCTGTATCTCATGCACCGTGATAGCTAGACAGTTAACATTTTCACGGATGATGTATTTCTGTTGCCGCTATAACAACAAATACTAAACATAGAATCAAATAAATATTTAAATGGGGCTCCCATACAACAATTTTTTTTTTTGCCGTTTCTTGCGATAATGGTACGGAACCCTTCGTGTGCGAGTCTGACTCGCTCTTGGCCGGTTTTTTATTTACAACTTTCTAGTCATCTTTTTTTTTTCGAATTAGTTTTAAACGTAAAGGTAGTACAATTATGTTTTTGTAATTACTTCTAAACCCTTCATTTTGTTACACCACTTGAAGGATTTCAAATAAAAAAAGAACTGGGAGCTGCGACACTCAATATGGGGCCAAAAATTCGCCATATTTGTTTCTTTTTTATGCCACCCATCTGAGAGCACTTGGGCGGTCAAGATGTATCTATAACGATGTCTTAATTATATAAATCCGTCTAGTGCTTTGAAAGATATGAAATAATTGGTTTTTACACAAATTTAATCGTTATATATCCCAAATTTTTACTTAAAATGAAAAATGTTGAAAGGAACCTAATAATGTTTTTTTAATATCTATTCAACGATACCATTTAACTTAGTTCGCCGATTAATTTTATTTCATTTTGACTTTAAGGCGTCTAGTTGTCGCTGTTGTAAACTTTAATTACTGTGATGTCTTTAGTGACACTGGCAAGCTTCAGAAGAATTGATTGACGTAAGTATCATCAAAATCCGTCCATGCGTTTGGTCTATAGAACGCCACATAGGAACAAACATACATACCCTCCTTCGGCAGTCGAGTATAAAAAAACCTATAGTTTTTTAATTTAATTTTTCCGTACATTACAAAATCATTATATAGATATAGTTTAATAAATAATTTAAAAAAAAACGTAACGTTTACTTATTCATGAAGCCCGCAATTTATATTAAAATTGTTAAACAATTTATAATTATTTAAAACCAATTGCGGTTTACTTAGGTATTAAAGGTGAACGGCAGATTACGTACCGCATACTTTTTTTGTTGTTCGTTTATAGAATTTGTATCACTTATTAAGGCAAGTAAGCCATTTATTTTTATGTAAGTTAACTATTTTTAGAACTTCGGATTAATTAATAATATCAGCAAAAGATTTTAATAAATAAACGTAATAAAATCGTACATTAAACGCAGTTATGTTTTAGAAGTTGCCTTGTGTAAAATAACACAAATATAGAAATGATAATTAATTATTTAGAAATACAAATAACACTAAATATAATCAAACTCATCGTTATCAAACTGTTGCAATCCGCTGCTGGACATAGGTATCTTATAAAGCCCTGGGTAGGTACGATCCTCACCTCAATCTACCTACTTAATGGTAAGTAACCACTACAAAGATAATAAAAAACAATTTAGAACATTTACTTTACCAATTATGTAACATTTACGTATATGTAACATTGGTACACTAGTACATAACCTTAAAAAATAAAACTGGTTATATCTTATACGTCCCAAGGTCTAAAAATCTAAGAATTTAAAAAGGGATTATCTATCATATAAAGTACCAATTAAAACAAAAAATATCCCAAAACACGAAATTTTATTAGCGGTACGAAATTCCCATACAAGCCTGCCATTCGCCTTTAATGTACTAATTGGTCTGCTGTGATTATTGCTAAGGAAAGTCAGTGATAACCCAGTACCCATATAAACCACAAACATTGTTCATTTGTGCGCTATTATGTATAGAAGCGACATTATTTAAATTTTTTAATAAAGCGTTCGTTAGGTATTGTGACGACACATACAAACGTAAACGTCATGTCGGAGTACATAGATTTTGCCTTATACGGCGCTGTATAGTATTTGGATGCCTTTTTTCCCAATTGCGTGATGTAAACATTCAGCCTTTGTGTAATTTAATATGAGGATAACCCTATTCGTCCGTAACAACTGTACCAAATAAGGTATTTTTGTATCTGTCTATGCATGACATGCCTGGATTGATTGGAGACCCACGTGCACACGATGAAAGGGTGCGCGGGCGGCGCTGGCACGTCTCCCGCTCCACGTCATCGCGTCACTCAAGATCTTACCACGACAAAGACACTGCGTTTGTTTGAACTTGTATTCCTGTAATTACACCAGATTCCAATATTTTATTTATTCGCTCCTGGAACCGAGAAGTCTACGTATCGTCAACAGTATCTATTCATGTTAACACATCAATACAGAAATCTACATCATACTAGTGCGTAAAGGAACGTCTACCTACAGGTTATCGGGGAATGACGAATGTTGAACTGAAAACCTTACGAGGCTGACATTATAAACGACACCTACGTGAAAAACTAAAAAAAAAACATTAATATATATACTTGCTTGTAGGTAAGCGTGCTTTACCGTAGACCACAACATCGCTTACCATCAGGCGAGATAGTGGTCAAACGCGAGCCTATCGATAATAAAAAAAGAAATGATAATCCAGAATTTGAAACATTTCATAAAGGCTTACGCACTACGCCGTAGGCCTTGTATCGTCTCAGCGTATAACTCGAAGCATCCCCGTAGATACAAAGCATCCCTGTAGCGACAGCCCGTATGAGTGTTGTAGCATTCCCGTAGCAGTATAGTATCCCCGTAGTGCCGTAGTATACCCGGCCGTGTAGCAATCCCGCAGCGGTGTAGCATTCCCGTAGCGGTGTAGCATTCCCGTAGCGGTGTAGTATCCCCGTAGAGCCGTAGTATACCGGCAGCGGTGTAGCATTCCCGTAGCGGTGTAGTATCCCCGTAGCGCCGTAGTATACCGGCAGCGGTGTAGCATTCCCGTAGCGGTGTAGTATCCCCGTAGCGACGTAGTATACCGGCAGCGGTGTAGCATTCCCGTAGCGGCATAGTATCCTCGTAGCGCCGTAGCATGCCCGCAGCGGTTGAGCATTCCTGTAGCGGTGTAATTTCCCAGTAGCGCCGTGGCATACCGGCAGCGGTGTAGCATTCCCGTAGCGGCGTAGTAACCCCGTAGAGCCGTAGCATACCCGCAGAGCGGTGTAGCATGCCCGTAGTGGTTTAGTATCCCCGTAGCGGTGTAGTATGTCCTTAACGCCGTATAGCATCCCCGCAGCAGTGTAGCATCCCTGTAGCGCCGTAGCATCTCCGTAGCCCATCTAGGAACCCAGATAAATTGTACGACACATAGTCCTAGGTTCGATATTACAGATCGATTCAAACATATGATTGATTCTGAAGATCGCTACTCGCTGCAAATTACCCCACCCTCCGACGTTCCAAGTCGCTATTCAGTTTGAATCGTGCTGTATTTGGCAAGATAAGATCTTTATTTCTTGGTGTATTTGTAATATAACAACGTGTGTTAAAAATGTCATGGAGGACATCTATAGGTCATGGCCACGCAATAAGCTTTTTGCTGCTTGCAATTTTTGCGTTTTAGCCACATATTTAAACGTGCAGAATGATATTAACTGATAAGATCAAATCTTGAAATTACTATCAGTGATTAAAGCGTATTTAAAACAAGACGCGTCGTCATTTTCATACAATGATGTCAATAAATACTTCGCTTGGGATGTGGTGCAAGTCAAAAACTTTGCTGCTACTTTTTTTTAAACAATAACTTACTTTTTATTTATATGAATGCCTCAGACATGCCGTTGGTCTTGGCTGATATTCGCAAATCTTTGACAGTAGTACGCATGATAAGAAAAACGTAAGTTTAGTTTTATTAGTGAGTAATATACCCAATTTAAGTAGGTACCCATTTACCCAGACACAATTAAGTCGATAGGCATTCGCTTAATTTTAAAGAATGATATTCAGCTGCATCGATACAAACAAGACCTAAACTTACAGAACTTACGTAGCATATTTAAGCTTAAACCGTACCGGGTATAAAATGGAGCAGAGCACACAAACCGCCGCTGGCTCAGTATCTACTAATACCAAATGGACCTGAGAGTTGCGTCAAACGACGTCCTTAAACAAAAAGGAGGGTAATGTGTTTATGAGTCTATGTATGTATGTATTATGTTTGTTCCTATGTGGCGTTCTAGAGAC
Source organism: Orthosia gothica (assembly GCA_949775005.1). NCBI lineage: Eukaryota > Metazoa > Arthropoda > Insecta > Lepidoptera > Noctuidae > Orthosia > Orthosia gothica. Next base: position 32,313,021 of record OX459041.1, on the reverse strand, counting down.
CAAACGCGTTGGCCGATTTTGATGATTCTTACGTCCATCGTGTGGGGTATCAAAATAAAGGGTTTTAAGAGTAGATTTCAAAATATATAACACTTATATGTTTAAATGTACCTAATTCTAGAAAACAGTAACTAAAAAGTTATAATTAAAAAAAAAATCTAAAAAAACAAAAAGCCCGACTGCTTAACGTAAACAAGAAGAAAATGATGCTGTGCATTCAGAGGATACATCTGTTTTTGGTCAGCTAGCTCGCGAACATTGTCCTCTGACTGCACAGCATGATTTTCTTCTTGTTTACATCTTTTTAGTTCGCTTTTTAAGCAGTCGGGCTTTTTGTTTTTTTTTAATTAACTTTTTTTTATAATATATTACCTGATGATGATTCTATGTTACCCGGGTCATAAAAGCGAATCAATAGACACCTTATTCATCAAAATCAGATGAATAGTTTAGGCTCTACGGAGGAACATACGTAAACACATAAATATATAGACTGCTAAAATCATAACCCTTCCTTTTGGCTTTGTCATAGTCGGTTAAAAAAGAAGAAACCTCTGTGTAGATCAATGGAAATAAATAGCTACCAACTCACCTCTTAGACCACATCAAAACATTCATTGTCCGTCGAATAGAATCGGCGTCTATCACACCGGACAGGCGGAGTCTAGCCGCCAATAAATCATGCACCCAGCTAAACTTAATTGTTAATAGCACCCATAGACGCGACACGAATACTAATTTATCTGTGGACGGTGTAAACGCAACCAATATTATGGCGCATGGCGCGAACATTCCTAGAGGTGGGCGGGGACCGGGGTCTGATTGTTATAAACTTTTTATGATGGATGGGTGGATCGGAATGACATAAGAGGATAATTTGGTCGATTATTTGTTTAGCTTCTAGCTACGAAGAAAAGACAAATGTAGACTTAATTGTTTATTTGCCTAAGCTCTGGCATTAAGTGAACCGAATACAAAAATTCTTGAATGTATTTAGCGTATCTCAAACCTACATTTTAACACGGTTCCTGATTAAAAATTGGTACCTGCCTGTAGTAAGATAGGCCAGGTGACCAACGCTGCTAGAAAAGGCTTCTCTATCATATTTATGTGCTTGCAAATTACTGTAGGTAATATATTGGATTAGCAATCGAGAATGAGTTGAATAGAATCATCGATCAAATTAAATAAAGCAATTAAAATTCTAAAACAAGCTTAATGTCTCCATTGAACATAGTTCTATTAATCAGCATCCTAAAATAGGATGGCAATAATGGCCAATCATTTATTTATAAACTTAAATCATTTTCTGATTTAATGACTCGAAGGCAGCCAAAAATGTGATTGTCTGGCTGAAAATGCAACAGTACCTTAAACTGTCAACTAGTTTGATTACGTAAGTACATTTATGTTCAATGTTTCAACCTAAAAGTAGGTATTATAATCTGTTATCAATCAATTTAACCTCAGTAGAGCTTCCGAAAGAGTGGGCCTTAAAATGAACATGGACAAAACCAAGGTAATGCTGAATGCCCATGTAACACCCACTCCTATCAAGGTTGGAGACTCTACACTCGAAGTTGTGGAAGATTATGTCTACCTGGGACAAACGGGTAGGGCCAACTTCGAGAAAGAGGTCAACCGTCGAATCCGACTCGGCTGGGCAGCGTTCGGGAAATTGCGCGATGTCTTCTCGTCCAACTTACCACAGTGTCTCAAGACGAAGGTCTATGACCAGTGTGTGTTGCCAGTGATGACTTATGGCTTTGAGACGTGGTCGCTCACAATGGGCCTCATCAGAAAGCTTACAGTCACGCAAAGAGCAATGGGAGGGCTATGCTCGGCGTAACCTTGCGTGATCGAATCAGAAATGTAGAGATCCGCAAGAGAACCAGGGTTACCGACATAGCCCGAAGAATTGCCAAACAAATTTTAATTAAGTGGCAGTGGGCAGGGCACATAGCTCGCAGAACGGATGGCCGATGGGGCAGAAAAGTTCTGGAGTGGCGACCGCGAACCGGAAGACGATGCGTTGGAAGGCCTCCCACCAGGTGGACCGATGAACTGGTGAAGGTTGCAGGGATTCGCTGGATGCGGGACGCACGGGACCAGTCAATGTGGCGACACTTGGGGGAGGCCTATGTCCAGCAGAGGACGTCTTTCGGCAGTTATGATGATGATGATCAATCAATTTGGAAGGCCTACCCTCTAGGTGGACCGATGACCTGGCATTCGATGAATGAGAGATGCACTGGACCGGTCAATTTGGCGACGCTTGGGGGAGGCCTGTGTCGACTGTCCAGCAGTGGACGTCTTTCGTCTGAAATGGTGATGTAAATTAGCTTCTATTATAGGCAGGACTTTACCAACAAGCCCGTAATTTTGGCATCCCTTCTAAACTGAAATACTTCAATATGCTTGAGTAAGATAAATAATGGCAGTTAAGTAGCTAGGTACTGGAGATAAAAGGCATATAGGTCGGATAACCCGTTAAGTGTGTCATCATCACCATCAGCCTATTAATGTTCTCCACTGCTGGGACACAGAACTGTGACAATGCAGGTTGGTGGATGTCACATGTCTTAGAATGTTTTGGTTCTAGCACATGCCAGTTTCCTCACGATGTTTTCCTGAAGTGAGTGTGTCATTTTGAAGCAAATAATCCTAGTAACACCGCTAAACGGGCTAGCTGGAAATCAACTCATAGATAGGGGCCTTCCTCACCGTATAGAATCTGTACCGAAACGACACAGTCGCCATTTTAATTAAATTTTGGTGACTCGGCGGTACAGAAACGCAAACGCACCGACCCGGTAAGGAAGGCGCCGTAGTCAAAGAATCTATCAATCTAGCTCTAAATAGGATTATCTCATCCTGTGAATGAACCCCAGACCAAACTAAGTACATATTGACTAATCTACTTCAGTAGAACAAAGTCTTCATTGATCAGGTGTTAAGTTACCAAGGTCTCGGCCAATTCAGTATGTTTTCAATTTCAATTAAATCTGATAAAAAATATGACTCAATGTGCTAATTCAGTGCAATAATATCTTCTATCTTCTTATATCTTATATATATATATAAAACAAAGTCGTGTTAGTTACAACACTTATAACTCAAGAACAGCTGGACCAATTTGCATGGTTTTTGATTCGTTGGATTTGTCTCCGCCCCGAATAGCAGAATAGGTAGAGTAGGTAGGGTGGGTAGGGTAGGTAGGGTAGGGTAGGTAGGTATGTAGGATAGGGTAGGTTAGATAAGTATGTAGGGTAGGTAGGTATGTTGGATAGGGTAGGGTAGGGTATGTAGGATAGGGTAGGTTAGATGAGTATGTAGGGTAGGGTAGTGCCATTTTGCTCAAGATAGTTCTCACGTACAGTTAATTAAGTGATCTAATATAAGTAACAGAAAAAAACAGTTTAATACATTCATCTTATCTTAAACCAACATATGCATCGTATTACTGTATTACTCAAAGAAAGGTACTGCTACTGATTCCCAATTGGCAATCAGTAGCAGTACCTTACTTTTAAAATACAGTTTCTTTTAAATACAAGCTCAGGCTTAGCTTAAGCTAAGCTTGTATTTTGGGAAACAGTGTTCAGCCGCAGGAAGTATCACAATAATAAAATACGAATAAATTTGTTTGAATGTCGCTGCAGTAGACTTACAATATTCGGATAACTTTCAGTAGTTCTTATTCTATAATCTTATTTTTAATTTTTATTTAAGTTTAACAGATGTGTGTGATCAGTGTGTGAGTGTGTGCATAGTATTCAACATGTGTCACGAGCTCCCGTCAACAAAAACTTTGTGTTACCTGTATCACAGTATAATCAGGGTAAAAATATTACTTTTTGAGAGCTTCCGTTGCGTGCGCTGCGTAAACGGTTTAAGTTACGCAACTTTCATGTATGTAGGGTAGGTAGGGTAGGGTAGGCAGGGTAGATGGGTAGGTAGGTAGCCAGTTGTATAATATAGATAAATATACTGTGCCTGTATGCAGCATTCCATTATTAAACGACAATTAAAAATACTATAATAACTACTCAGTGAGTGCAAAATTTTTGGGCATCTTTGAAATAATTTATATGGCAAAACAACGTTTGCCGGGTCAGCTAGTTATAAATAGAATAAGCCAGGAGTAGTATCAAGTAACTTTAGGCAGTCTGCGATTTGCATTTGCTTCATCTAAACTTGTCTTACATTGGTATTGAGAGATATTAATTACAGAGGGATATACCCAAAATACATACCACCATCATATACGAGTATTTCTTAAAATATAAGCAGTGGTGCTGTTGTTCACATTTCGGCAGGCTTAGTATTGCTACTAGCATAAACAAAATAACGGTCCCTCTGCTGGGATACAATCCTCTTCTCTGTTAGAGAAAGGGGGCCAAGGGACCAATGTCTATTTCCCCAGTTAGGGGACACAACCAGACTTCATGCCCCTACTGAAAGATTCGTAATAGTGAAAATCAATAACACTACCTTTGCCACAGGGTCTTTTCAAAGTACAATCTTAAATTGTGGCAATCAGCAATCACTGATTGCTGATTGCCACAATTTAAGATATTGATCAGCAGCCTATAATTGCGTTAGTAAATTCGACGAAAAAAAGCAGTGGTGGCCCAATGGTAACAGCTGCGACTTGCAAGTTGTAGATCGCAGGTTCGACCCCAGGCAGGCGCTTTACTTTGTTTAAATTATTTCATCACCACTGTTCTCAAAACGGTAAAGGAAAACATCTTGAGGAAACCGGCATGTCCTAGAACCAAAAATTCGAAGACATGTGACATCCACCAACCCGCACTGGACCCGCGTGGTGGATTACGGGTTTACGGCCCATTCCCTCTCACAGAGAGGAGACCTGTGTTCCAGCAGTGGGAACATTAATATGCTGATGATGTATTGATGTGATTGACGACGAATGACATAGACGGCAATCCACAACGCGGCTTTCATCTCGCACGTTATTGGTCGATTGATGGGATTAAATCTTTCGCTTTGCCGAATTCACTTACGCATTTATGCTGCAGGTGACATTTGGAAAGCTCTTGTCAATCCCATACGAACATTTTTGACAATCCCTGTTTCCACGCTGTCGCTGATTGAATCATCATCATCATCATTTCAGCCAAAATAGGTCCACTGCTGGACATAGGCCTCCCACAAGCGCCGCCACATTGACCGATCCCGTGCGTCTCGCATCCAGCGCCTTGAATCACACTTATCTATAATTAGCCTCACTACTCACAGCAAATAAAAAAAGGAAATTTAAAAAATCTAAATTCCGACTAAAAAGATGTAAATTAGAAGAAAATCATGCTGTGCAGTCGGAGGATGCATATTCGCAAGCTGGCTAACCAAATCCTTTTAGTTATATTTTTTTTCGAATAAGTTACATTTAAACATATAAAAGTGGCTCTATTGTAATTACCTCTAAAAACCTTTATTTTGATAGGTACCCCACTCGATGGGATTGAAAGAAAAATAAACTGAGACCCCACAATCAATCACTCTGCCTAGCCTTTTCCCAAATACATTGAGGTCGGCTTCAAGTCTTACCGGATTCAGCTGAGTACCAGTGTTTTACAAGGAGCGACTGCCTATTTGACCTCCACAACCCAGTAACTCGGTAACACCATACCCTTTGGCAAGACTGGTGTCAGATCTCAAGCTTCTGACTACCCGTAACGACTGTCAAAGATCTTCAAATGACAGCCGGGACCAACGGCTTAACGTGCGCAACGAGACACGGAAGACACCCGTTATATTGAAATGGTCACCTATCCACGGACCAATCTCGTCAAGCGTTGCTTATCCTTGATGATCGACCAGTACGGCTGTTATTATTAAGCCACGAGCTCCTCACCCCTAAGAGAGACCCCCACATTAAGAGGCCCAAAATACGCCATGTTTGTTTTTTAGGGTTCCGTACCCAAAGGGTAAAACGGGACCCTATTACTGAGACTCCGCGGTCCGTCTGTCTGTCTGTCTGTCTGTCACCAGGCTGTATCTCATGAACCGTGATAGCTAGACAGTTGAAATTTTCACAGATGATGTATTCCTGTTGCCGCTATAACAACAAATACTAAAAACAGAATAAAATAAATATTTAAGTGGGGCTCCCATACAACAAACGTGATTTTTGTGCCGTTTTTTGCGATAATGGTACGGAACCCTTCGTGCACGAGTCCAACTCGCACTTGGCCGGTTTTTTTTTACGTCTCCTAACAAAGACGTCCTTGGCGGTCAAGACGTATTTAACGATATCTTAATTAGAGCACCTGGGTCACCGAGCTCTGCTCGGGTGAAAATAGAAAAAACGACGTTTTCTAAAAATTAAACCTAGCTAGATAGATTTATCGCCCCCGAAACCCTCTGCATACAAAATTTCATGAAAATTGTTGGAGCCGTTTCTGAGATTCAGATTATATTTATACATATATACAAGAATTGCTCGTTTAAAGGTAGAATAGATTAGATAAATCCGTCTAGCAGTTTGAAAGATATGATGAGGTAATTAAGTTGGTTGTTAACTAACTTTAAATCATAATATATCTTAAACCGTTATTTAAAATGAAAAACCGGCCAAGTGCGAGTCGGACTCGCGCACGGAGGGTTCCTTACCATTATCACAAAAAACGGCAAAAAAATCACGTTTGTTGTATGGGACTTAAATATTTATTTTATTCTGTTTTTAGTATTTGTTGTTATAGCGGTAACAGAAATACATCATCTGTGAAAATTTCAACTGTCTAGCTATCACGGTTCATGAGAAACAGCCTGGTGACAGACAGACAGACAAACAGACAAACGAACCGCGGAGTCTTAGTAATAGGGTCCCGTTTTTACCCTTTGGGTACAGACCCTAATAGGGTCCCGTTTTTACCCTTTGGGTACGCAACCCTAAAAATGGTGAAAGGAACCTAAAGATGACCTATTCAACGATACCCTACTTGACAAAGCCCGCCAAATTTTCTTTAATTTTAATTTTGCTATGTGGGGTTGACGGTCGCTGTGGTGAACTTTGTTTATTGTCATGTCTTTAGTGAAATAATCAAAATCGGTCTCTGGAACGCCACTTAAGAACAAACATACATATGACTGATAAACACATTACCGGCAGTCGGGTAAAACAGAACCATACAGACTTTAACACAAAAAAGCGCAACAAAAGACTGCTATAAAAGGTCACACTACTAACCGGAATAACTCCGATAAGACATCTAGTCGCGCAAACAGCTTTACAACGCCTTGCAATAATCTATTACCTGCATTGTGTAATAAACATTAAAATTACATAAAATACTAGAAGACAAATTGAGAATCGTTTGCACGTACAGGCGCCAGACAATTTTCGCATAAAGTGTTCGCGGTGTGCATCTTAAATATTTTTTTTTATTAAGGCGAATGTTTGATAGCGATCTCTGAATCGTTTTGGTGTGTTTTGGCGCCATCATTATTTTATTATAGACTCTATGGCAGTGTAGAATGCAATTTAATAGCGTGTTTAAGAGATGGCGAGCGATAAGGCATGGTGGTTGAATGATGTAAGCAACTGCAATAGCCCACCTTGAGTTGAAAACTTCGGGCAGTTCGGTTAAATTCTTAATCCTAATAATCATTTGCACTTTAAGGATAAAGGTCTTTAAAGTAACTAAATAATTGCTTCTCCACCATAAAGTATAGGTAAAAACACTAGAGGGTATCCTTACAAAATTAAGTATTGCTTTTGTTAGAGTTAACACGAAGTCCTCGAGAATTGGCGAGATGAAGCAGAACACCGAGAGAAATGGAATTAATGGGGGAAGGCATTTACCCATGACTAGGACAATTAACGCTAAAATAATGATTAAATGTAAAAATCTGATTAAAACAAGCTTTTAATAGACTAAAAAAAATATAGAATGTAATATCGTTTGTCAATAAATACCTAACGAGCCAAAACACGATGGTGGTATCTTGTCAGGTTGAGGAGTTGCTATGACCACCTCCATGCTTCACCATTAGACCAGCTCCATAGTACCATATTAATTCAATGTTTCCTAAGTTACATAAGTGCGCCAATTTTCAGCTTAATCGGATGCCAGGAAGTGCTTGAAAAATGGATTACTATTTACACATACGAAAGAGAATATTATTAATAGCATTAAATAAATATTAAAATTTTATTTACAAATAATATGTACAATTGAATATTTCTAATTTTATGACTAATAACAAAACAAATATACCAGGCCCCTCAGAAAGTATTGCGAAAAAAAGTTTTTATATATGGGAGACTGGCCAGTTATAATGTTTTTGAAAATATGATTATTTATAAGTAAAAATAAGTAAGTTCCAATTTCAAAATTTCCCTCCACATTTTTTGCGAGTTAATTCAAAGTATTGTGTCTCACTGAAATATGGATCTGCGCCGGGAACATTTTAGAGCTATGATTTTATACGATTTCAAGTGTCGCCTGAAACCGGATGAATCGTACGATAGACTTCAAATGGCATTCATGGATGAAGGCCCTTCCAAGGCAACCGTGTATCGTTGGTATAACGAATTCAAGCGCGGTCGACCAACTTTGGGGGATGACGAAAGAAGCGGTCGCCCTTTGACGGCTGTTACCGAAGAAAACGTGCTAGCAGTGAAAAATTTAATCCAAGACAATAGGCGAATTACATATCAGGAGATTCAACACATATTGAAGATTGGATCGGGAAGCGTTCACGAGATTCTACACAGCCATCTTCGCGTGAGGAGGATAGTATCACGCTGGGTGCCGCACAACCTCACCGATGCTCAGAAGCAGGCCCGGGTGGAATGGTGCCGTGATATGCTTAACAAATTTGAAGCAGGCTCGTCTCGGCGTGTTTACGACATCGTTACAGGTGATGAGTCCTGGATTTATCAATACGACCCAGAAACCAAGCGCCAGTCGACTGTTTGGGTGTTTCAAAATGAGCCAACGCCTACCAAAGTGAAGCGATCTAGAAGCGGGGGTAAGATTTTGATCGCTAGCTTTTTTAATTTGACTGGCCACTTGGTATCAATTCCCTTACGGGATCAAAGAAGCATTAATGCCGAATGGTATACTACCAAATGTTTGCCAGAAGTTTTCTCTGTTATAAGCAACAATCGACCAAACACAGGGCTCCGCGGGCTACTGCTCCACCACGACAATGCACCTGCGCACACCGCACTCAAAACGAGGGACTTCCTGGACAGCACGCCAGTCAAACTCCTGGGTCACCCTCCTTACAGCCCTGATCTAGCACCGTGTGACTTCTTTTTATTCCCAAAAATAAAAAATCAGCTCAAAGGGATACAATTTTCGTCGCCGGAAGATGCGCTGGCTGCGTTCGAGCAGGCTGTAAACGAGGTGTCTGCGGCGGACTGGAAAAAGTGTTTTGAAAACTGGTTTAGGCGCATGAATCTTTGTATAGAGGCTGGTGGAAAGTACTTTGAAAAGATTTAATAAAAATATATGTACGTATAGAACAATTTTTTTTAGTTTCGCAAAACTTTCTGAGTGTCCCACGTACATACCAAGGGGAGAGGGAAAAGGGCTCATTGAGTACAAAAAAAATCGTTCACATCGATGTCAATGGGAAACGTGCCCAGAACGCTGGCAGCATTGCCACATTGAATGTCAATGCTGATCCTCTGGCTGAAGAAAACGCCAGCCCTCTGGCGCCACTTAGCCTTCACGCGAACAGTCGACTAACCGTTTACGTCTCGATACACTCGATGAGCACTCGGACGAAGAATGAAAAAAACCTCAAACGGTTCAAACATATAACTGCCAATAAGGTTGTTATATTTGCGCCGTTTGAGGTTTTCTGCACCAGCAGCAGCCGCCCCAGCACAGCCAACCGTGCTGAGAAGATAGGATGGCGCAAGGGTATTGACACATGTTGCATCGCACACCAAAGGCCTACCCAACTTCCAAGGCATTACGGTCATCTCGTCCGGTCTCTTTCCATCGTCGCGTGCCAATCCATTGGGTTGTAAAACTGCTGGCACACGGTGACCAGAGCTCGACGTATGATGTCATTAATGCTGGTGTGCCGTGCTATCCGACCAGCGCTCCTAATGCAGTATAGGCCATGGTGTCCGAGGCGGTCGACTGCTTCACCACATTGACAACGATGTGGAGTTTCGCTGGGAGTACCTAGGCGCAGACATGTAGCGATCCGGAAGGTAGTGTCACTCAACATTGTGCCTATGTTGGGTGACGGTAATGCCTGTAGCCAGAGGCCCGACTCCCACTCACCCACAGCCAGTAGCCGAGCACGCTCAGCAGTATTGGTGGACGTATTTATGAGTTAATTCCGTACCAATCTGCAGAGCGGCTCATCCTACTGTCTTTGGGAAGATGGGTTTTCGGGCAACGCCGTATTCGGGCAAGCCATTTTCCAGGCGCACACAGCGTCGGTCGAGCACGGCAATTCACAGTTAACCAGTGACAGGGATAAAAAAATTGTGGTTAACGTTTCAGTGCTGTGGACCGAAGACAGGAACGCCGGTAAGCTTATACTAGAAATTTTGCGGATGTCGATCCCACCGAAGCGAATGGGTAGTGTGGCTTGTGTCCAGGCTCGGTCATCCAAGGCCACATTTATGATAGATGTCTGAGTGCATCGAAGGAGAAGTGGCTGTTTTCATAAAGGGGAAGAGCGGAGAAAACACATAAAATTTGGTCCAAAACAGCAATACCTAATGAGAGTAAAAGCTGAATAAAGGTTATTTTGGAGAGTCTATCCGAAATATTATTAAAATGGTTAATTTTGCCATCAATGAATGAAGAAAAACTGTCTGCCAAAATTGGGGAACCTAAGAGGTGCAGTAAACTTTTATCTAAAATGTTGATCTCTGGGGCTATTGCATAGAATTTCTGTAGAAAAAAAAATCACATTTGGAGTGGTTGAGGTCAAGGCCGATGGATTTGAACTGCTCTTTCAGGAATTGGAAATCTGCTAAAACGGTGTCTACGTCACCTCCTAGTGTTCCATCATCCAAATACCAAACGTTAAATTTCTAATTTAGTTTTAGAATGATCAGATGAAGAGCCAGACTGTAAAATGGCCTGAGAGGGTCACCTTGTTGGCAACCAACTGAAGATTCCAAAAAATTCTCTTTGTACAATAATTTTGATGGGTGCCTATAGCATTGCCAAAAAAAAAACAATTTTTTTTTTGCTTCACCCTTACCGGAATTAAAAAAGTGGAAAGGGCATGTACGGCAACCTCATAACCCCCTCTGGAGCCAAAGCCAAGCTTGTAGGCGATTTTTTTTAAACAATTTTTTTTAAATAAAAGCTAAAAAAATATCCTATCTAATTACTTCCATCATTTATATACACTCAGTTAATTGTTATGGTTATTCATAACTATTTTGCTGTGCAATCAATGTTTTTGATTGGAATTCGGATTATTTTTGTACAAAAGTAGGTTTTTTATTTATTTGCGTTTAAATACTACCCATACGAAAGTAAGGTAAAACAAAATAGAAAGAGCCTGCGCCACTTACGTACTGTGCGGTACTATTTTATAAAGCTTGTAATAAAAACACACAGTACCGTCAGTGCCCCTGTGATGTTTAATTTTAAACATGGTACCTATGCGGTAGCTTCACAAACTTATGCCAGCCAATATAAGAAAAGACGAATTTTAACAGAATTGTAACTCATCACCATCACTAATAACAAAAAAATGATTAACAACTCACTATCAACTACTCCACTTAATTAGTTAGGTACTGCACTAACCGAAAGCACTAACGTTATATTATGTTAGACATCCCCTTAAGTTTGATGAGTTTTAGATGATCCTATTGTCTAACATTTAGACGTACAAGCACAAACAGAGTTTATGGGAAGTCCATCAATCTTCCAGACACAATTTATGGGCGACATCTGTCGACGCATGACGTCAAATTACATCGTTCATTTACGTGATAGAATACATTAAGAGGTACAACATTAAAATGTGTTGCACTATTCATTATGAGCATTAAGAGTATGGTGCATAGGGGCTATAATAGCGTGATCTGTTACTCTATTATTCTGAATGCCTCGTTGGTCTAGTGTTCGTAAGCGCTTCTGCTGAGGACCTCATCCCGGGGTTGAATCCCGTGTCGAGCAGTGTTGTTTATTTTTACCATCTTCAATTTCACAGTACTAGTCTCCCACATGGCACTTAATATATGTAATTGAGAAATGACTATTTATTATAGGTGCCCAGCGTTTTGCGAATACTTGCATTGTGCGCACAGCTAAGGAGTGGAATTCACTGCCGGAGTCTTTGTTTCCTGATAGCTACAACCTTGAGGTCTTTAAGTCAAGAGTGAATAGGTTACTTCTAGGCAAGCGTGCTTCACCGTCGACCACATCATCGCTTACCATCAGGTGATATAGTGGTCAAACGCAAGGCTATCGATAAATAAAAATAAAAAAGGTGTAGAATTACAGGTGTGTTATGTATGTTTATGATGAATGTCTGTTCGTCCACGGACGAGTAGCTTCATGACGCCTGCCGTACTGATGTCATACGGCGCCGGGACTACATCGTGTAAAAATTGCAGGTACGGCAGCGGAATTAGTTGAAACTATTGAAAACGTACGTAACGTAGAGTTCAGTACGATGGGCTTCACAAGCTGCACGGCGTATTTTGAAGCGTCTATGAAGCTACGCGTCCGTGGAAAGTAGGCCTAAGTAAACCTACATATATTTTTGTACCGTATCCTAACCACCATATACGTAGTATCTCTAAGTAATGTATACGTAGTATCTCTAAGTAGTGACCACCACTATCTATTAATGAGGAAGGAGCTCGTGGCTAAATAATAACAGCCGCACGGGTCGATCTTCAAAGTTAAGCAACGCTTGCCGAGGTCGGTCCGTGGATGGGTGACCATTTCAACATACCGAGTAGAGTAACATCAACATAACGAGAGTAACGTGCGTTCCTCCGTGCCTTGGAAAGCACGTTAAGCCGTTGGTCCCGGCTGTCATTTGAAGATCTTTGACAGTCGTTACGAGTAGTCAGAAGCTTGAGATCTAACACCAGTCTTGACAAGGGGTATGATGTTACCCAGTTGCTGGGTTGTGGAGGTCAGATAGGTAGTCGCTCCATGTAAAACACTGGTACTCAGCTGAACCCGGTAAGACTGGCAGCCGACCCCAACAATAATTAAGAAAAGGCTAGGCAGATGACCTTCTATCTATTAATACTACATAACAAAAATATTTTTTCAAAAATAATTCAATGTTTTTATTTTTCACTTTTTAGTTGCATAACTACCGGTAAAATGGGGACACTTTGCACTGTTTCGGTAGTTTTTTCGTAGTTACATTAAAATTGGACAATAGAAAAATGGCGGATTTTGAGCGCCATAATGTGGGGGCCCAAATTTTTTTTTTCTTCCAAACTATCGTGTGGGGTATCAAAATAAAGGGTATTAAGAGGTGATTTCAAAAATATATAACACTTATATGTTTAAATGTATCTAATTCGAAAAAAAAACTAACTAAAAAGTTATAAATAAAAAAACTTAATTCAAAAAATCAAAAAAACCCGACTGCTTCAAAAGTGAACTAAAAAGTCATAAACAAGGAAAAAATCATGCTGTGCAGGCGGAGGATGCACCAGATTTTGGTCAGCCAGCCCGCGAATATGTATCCTCCGACTGCACAGCATGGTTTTTTCCTTGTTTACGACTTTTTAGTTCGCTTTTGAAGCAGTCTGGTTTTTTGATTTTTTGAATTAAGTTTAATTTTTTTTATGTATCTGTTTTATCCCGAAAATGGGGTTTTCGGTTTCAAGGCATTAAAAAACTGATTTGATATCCAAAACTTATGTCAAAGAGCTAAAGTGTGTCATTCGGGTCAAGAGCACGCACTTTGTTTTCTATGGCCTAAATTAACCATAAAAGATGTGATTTCAGAGTTGATTGCATACAGAGTTGGTCGTGATATTAATATATTTTTATTTTTTAAGTAAATTTACGTTCAAGATTAATTAGATTTTCTTCTACATATGTTTAAAGTAACATGTGCCGAACGCGTACTCTTGTCCCGTCACGCGGGTAAAATTACGCAAGCCTTAGGGTAAAATTACGCGTGCGGGGAAAACGTACGCATTTAAAGAAATCTAAATGGATGGTAAAATAAAATAAAGATTATGGAAAATCAACATTTATTAATCTTTAAGAAAATTATAATAGTAACTTAAGTATTTATCTGTTACTTAAAAATACTACTTTGGACATTAATTAAATAGTCTTAAATCGAGACTAGAGATCAAAATTACGTAAGTATAGTAGTATAATCATCATATAATTTATATTAATCATTACAAAAGTCGCATTGAAATATGCCGTTTTCATACGCAGTACAGGTCTCATGAAACCAGTCATTACAAATAATACATTGGATCCAATCTTCTGTCAGTGGAACTTTGTATTTCTCGCCACAAATCGGACAGTAAAAAGATTGTTCAATTCGCTTTCTTTTTAACTTCTGTGTTGATTTCTTTTTAAGTTTATTATTTATTCCAGATGGTCCAGCTTGAGGTTCTAAAGTCACCCTCTTATTAACTCTCTTGCTCATTTTCAATCGCTTCTCTTCTTCTAATTTTTGCTTTTCCTCCAACTGTGCCTTGTAAGGGCTTGAAGTTATAATTTCGGATCTCAAGCAAGCTCTAGTTCTTTTTTTTGTATCAGTCATTTTTGGGAGTGGGCTTAACTGAGCTACTGTTACAATTTTTGATGTCGAGGCAATAGCCTTGTTATTTAAAGAATCCACTCGTTTTTCTTTAATCTGTGTCTTTTCAGAACCTTGAGTAATAAGTATGCTTTCCTTGTTGGTCACAGATTCATCTGAGGGTATATTTTGAGAAATGATGGCATTAGAATCATCTTTTGAAGAGATAATTTGTTTTTCTGGGGTCAGATTTTCATTAAAATCATAAGCAACACATATGTTTTCCTTGTTAACCCCAGAGTTATCTTCAATGTCACTTCCTAAGGTAGTAGCATCTGAGTCAGCCGCTCGATTTGTGAATTCATCACAGATGGTAAATATAGTTGGGCTTACAGGTGATGAAACGTCTCTGCTTCGCTGCGTCTCTAATTGGTCTCTTGAAGTAACGTCATTATTATTTGGTGTAGTGAGCTTATTCAAATATTGGTCTGTTACTGACGAAGGAGCAAATTCTGTCTCATCAAACAGATCGTCTGCAAAAGGAAATATACCCGTTGCTCTGAAACCAGACTCAGCATTTCCTATTGTGGCAACATGTTTGAAGGCAGCGTTAAAGAGGCTAGCCACCTGAAACTGAGTTATGCCTCTGCCAGGGTGTTGATTCATCCACTTCTCACATTCTATAGCATACTTGGTTTTCAAGGGGCCATGAAGAGCCACATCCAGCGGTTGTAACTTGTGACTACCATGTGGTGGCAGAGTTAGCAATACGATGTGATGTTCTCGTGCGTAGTTAGTTCCTTCCAAACTGATATGTGATGAGTGGTTATCCATAATTAGTAATACTGGGTCTTCTTTTGATGGGTGGATGAAGTCCTTGAAATGACGAAGCCATTCGACAAACAGGCTTGTGTTTACATAACCACTATCCGACACCATACATACACTCTGTGTTGGACCACCATCTAGTAATTCAGCCCGTATCCTTTTGCGTGGATATATAAATGCTGGTGGTATATAATGTCCTGTAGCACTCATGCACATTATGGCAGTGATAGTAGTACCTCGCTCAGCAGACACAACTTTACCGACTACTTTCTTGCCTTTGACCGATACAACTTTAGGTGTTTTTTTTGGAACAGTACTCATTCCAGTTTCGTCCATATTATAAATTCTATTTGGCCGGAAGTTATAATTGTCATAAACTTCTTTGAGCGTAGTGTAAAATCGCTGAACTTGAGTTTTATTAAAACCAATTGCTCTGGCTAAGCTGATGGGCGCTGACTGTCGCAAACTTAGACAAATATTTCTTTTAATAAACCCTTCCACCCAATCTCGACCAGCCATCTTGCACGATGTATCGAAACGGTGTTCTATATTATTGGCCGTTGCAAACTCATATGCCAATCGTCGTAAATCATTAATAGTAATACCAAAAAACCTATCGTCCATATCTTGGCAATGAACTGCAAATTCTGCTTCTTGGTCTTTGGTAAATGTAGGTTTAAAACGACCCAAAGAGGTTGGCACATGGGTAGATTTCAGCCTCTTTCGCAAAGCACCTTCACTGATACCAACTTCTAGTGCAGCACGTCTCTGACTTTTCCCTTCTTGGATTAGTCTTTTAGCTCTATTTATTTGCTCATCTGAGATCAGGGTTCGTTGTGGTGCTTTCCTTACGTAGTTCCTCGGCATTTTGATGTGTTCTAAAAGAATAAAGCACTTTTAAATAACTTTTGCTATTTTTATTCAAATTGGGGTATAAGTACGCAATATGGGTAAAAGTACGCGTGCGTACTTTTAACCTCGCACTCTTACCCCAATCGACACAAATATTAAATGATCGGTCACAATACACAGGTCAATGCATTTTAGAGAATATGATACACTTACATAAATACTACGATAATCGAACAATAGAAATGAAATAGACTTACTGTCTTAGATCCAAGCATTTAACTTCCAGACACTTTTCCCCAGCACAAACATTGAAGGATTTTTTTGCAGTTTACGTATTCGGCGACCTGTGGCGACAAGTACACAGATTGCGCCGGCGCGAAACGTGGCTTCGCAACGGCGAATCGTGCGTCACTAAGTTCCGCGAAAACAGACCTCAGTCTGTCAGAGATCGAGCTACTGCGAACTTTTACCCACCGCGCGCTCTTACCCCGAATGACTCTACCCTTACACTTTAACATTCAGTCATCATCATCATCATCACCTTGGGCAAAGTTAACAGCCTATGGGATTTAGGTATTATACAAGATAACAAATCAGATTAGATTAGCAAATTACTGTTTGACCAAAACAATGACAGTATTGTGGGCAAGGCTTCGAGGGCACTAGGATTAGAATCAGAGCCTCAGCCTGTTGCCGTTCTCTGAAGCCTATCAAAGTTTTATACTGTTCGTTTGTGCGCAGCCACTTGGAGTATGCATCGCAAGTCTGGAACCCTCAATATGGGATCCATAAGTCACGCATTGAGGGCATCCAGAAAAAGTTTCTGAGATAACTTGATTATAGGGCGCACCAAGTATCTATAGATTATAGTCTCCGTTGTAAGAGGTACCATTTTCTGCCATTAGATCGTAGGCAGCACGTTAATGATGTATGTTTTTTGAGAATGGCTCGATTGACTGCCCTGAGCAACTAATAAAGTTAGCATTTCGCACTAACACTATTGGATTACCTACGTAAAAGGCCGCTTCTAGATGTTTCTTCTACCACTTCTAATTATAGGCGTAATGCTTTTCTTATTAGAGGCGCTCGAAGTTTCAATTAGGTATGTGTCTTCTGAGCACGATGTTGACTTATTTTGCACTAGGATAAGCACAGCAAGGACGCTCTTAGCCAAATAATTTTTATGAATAATGCACCGGCTAGTGGTTCTGTAACTAATGCGTAGCAACATAAATAAATAAGAATAACCTACTTACTTATGAATATTCGCCTTGAATTAATCGATATGTTATATATATCTGTGGAAGCTTGATATTAGCAACTTGATAATGTGTTGTAGTTACCTATTATTATTTGTAATTAGACTGTAAGCCTTCTTAAAACTAATAAAATAAAAATAAATAAAAAATACTAAGATTTTATTAATTGAACAGGCAATTGAATTAAAAACAACAAGTTTTTGAGATCAATTAGTCATTATTGTTACAATATTATAGGCACTAAATCAGTCTTGTAATTTTGGAATCACAATTAAAGTAAGCATTATTACTACAATCAACTTTAGCAAAACACTTAACAAATTAGAACAACAATAGAACAACTGCTTCTTGCCCAAAAACGACTTTTCGCAATACAAAAAGTCGTTTTTGGGAAAGAAGCAGATTGTTTCCTTTGCCGAATTCACTTACACAATTAGGCTGCCGGAACAACTACCTGTAGGCCATAAAAATATTTGTTCTGTGCGAGAATCGAAGCCGGCAGCCTTATTGAATAAATGAATACGGCAACGCAAAGGGTTTGACTGCTATCAATCGACCAATCACACAGACAGAAATCCACTTCGCGTCATTCATCTCGCATGTGATTGGTCGATTTGATAGCGGTCAAATCCTTCGCCTTACCGAATCCACTTATGCAATTAGGCTGCGGGTAACCAACAGCAATGAGGTGCCTTTAAATTTTCTGAAAAGGCTTTTAAAGCTCTCAATTTTATATTTCTATACAGATAATATCGAGATATAGAGCAGTGGTGGCCCAGTGGTATCGGCTGCGACTTACAAGTTGTAGGTCGTGGGTTCGAGCCCAGGCAGGCGCTTTACTTTGTGTAAATTATTTCTTCACCACTGCTCTCAAAACGGTGAAGGAAAACATCGTGAGGAAACCGGCATGTCCTAGAACCAAAAATTCGAAGACATGTGACATCCACCAACCCGCACTGGGCCCGCGTGGTGGATTACGGCCCATTCCCTCTCACAGAGAGGAGGCCTGTGACCCAGCAGTGGGAACATTAATAGGCTGATGATGTGTACAGATAATATCAATTGTGTCCCAGTTTTCAAAAAAAGAGGTAGGTACACGTGTCTAAATGGACGCTATTCAATCTGCACCCAAATTAAGTATCTGTTTTGACACCGCGAAGCACACTCATTCCCTTTCACTTTTTATTTTCTTTAAACTTTGAAAAGAATATAAATGGACGTTATTATTTGAACTTGAACAATAAATTAGGGTGCTGATAATCCTCAACAATGACTTTTACATTTACTGAAAAAGATTTTATAAAATCTCCATTTCATACTATGTAGGTACGCTAATTTCAATCGTGCCCCTATTTTTATTTTAAATATATGAGTTAATATGGTACAAAGGCAGTTTACTATGACTTACGATAAACTGCGTTATTAGCAGCAATGGGACTTCTCGAGGACTACTACCACGGCTACTACTTTCTGAAAGGGCTTCCTAATGAAAACTAAACTCGATATACGTATCTAAGTACATGTTACTAGTAAGAAGTAGGTACCTACATAGGCTTCACTCAGATTATATATCAGTTTACTAATTAATCTAAGAGGCTACATAACAATTTTTTGCTGTTACCCTATCGGTAGACTGATTTGCAACACGGTTGGAGCAGTGGCTGAGCGCTTTAGTTGCTGCGCTGCGGGTCGCGGGTTCGATTCCCGCAAGGAACAAATATTTGTGTGGCCTGGCTGTTTGAGTATGTTAGTTTAATGTTTGTAAACGCACTCATGATAGGTACCTACATGAGAAATAACTTGTGTGGGCTTCTAAAAAAAACTCCAGCCTACCCATCCGTGGATACAAGCGTGGTGTTAGGCCACAGATTAGTATTGTCATATTGTGCTTGATGCTTGTTTTTAAAGTGGGTAAGCGACGGTAACGCCATCTGTCCGTTCATAGTCATACTACAATCGTGATGCTATAACGCAGTTGGCGGTATTTGTTTGAAACAGCATACGTAACTAGCGTCTTTCGTTTGATTATTTTTTGTACATCGATCGCGTTCGGTTCTATTCCACGGCGATCAGCACAGCGACTTGCAAGTAAAAGGGTTTACTGGGTTAATGAATATTATTTACTTTAAATACAGACACGATTTGTTTTATACTATTTTTGGCACGTTTTTACAGTTTCATTGCACCAAAATGTATTACAAAAACCATAGAGTGGAATGCGTCAGAAATTTAAAACCGCGCCATCTATTGGCATCAGTTTTAAATGATCCGTTCAAATAATGTTTTCAATAAAAATTAAGAGCCCAATATGCATTGAGGTAATAATGTACTAGTACGTAGTACATATTATCTCAATGCCAATATGACATAATTTCGTGCTTAGGAGAGTTGAATAGACAAGAAAATACTATTTTTATGTTCAATTCCATAAAATGATAATTTTATAGGTATAATACCCAATTCAATAACAAATCAGTGCATATCGCGCCAACTAGTGAGATTTATTTGAACCATTTTTTTCTTAGGGCTGGGTTTCGCTAAAGACTCGTATTCCAATTCCAGCACGATAAATGATCAAAGATGGTCTCTCCTTCTAACAAAACACAAAATCACGCAAATGTGTAGGTACAGTAACACATTGCGCCAGTTTTGTTTGGGTCATTGGTCTGGTCTGGAGACTAAGTTATTTTATACCACAGATAATATAATACTAGCATATAGATGCCTCATCCCATACAAAAAAACCGTGCCGACGTAACTAGCGTTTTTCATCTGCTTTTTCTTGTTATTTTTGTGAGTACATCAATCGCGTTTGATCGCGTTTCACGGCAATAGATGTTGTTAGCAGCGCCTTGCAAGTAAAAGGGTTTACGAGGTTCGTGAACATTTTTTTCTTTAAATACAGTGAAGTTTCGTTTTATAGTATTTTTTGCACGTTGTTACAGATTTTTTGCACTAATATGTGTTAAAATGCAAATTTTAACAATCGAGTTGAATGCCTCAGAAATTAAAAAATGCGCCATCTATGGCATCAATTTTAAATGATCCGTTCAAATAATTTTTGAAATGTGAATTAAGAGCCCAATATTCCATAATTTTGTACTTAGGAGAGTTAATTAAACAAGAACATACAATGTGTATGTTCAATTCCAGATAATGTTAACTTTTAACACAATTCTATTGAATTGTGTGTACATGTCGCGTCATCTAGTGAGATTTATTTGAACCAAATATTCTTTCTTAACAATGAGACCCCGTGATATTTATACTTTAAAATAATAATAATAAAATAAAGAAAAAAAAAATGCTTGAAACCTAAACCTATTTTTTTTAATAACTACCTACCTACTTAAAACAAAAAAATATTTAAAAAAAAACTCAATCCGCAAAGCCCGCGGGATTGATGACCTCAGCTTATCATTTCCGATTTATCGAACAGGAAACCATACCGACAGTACTACAACGACGGTTAATAAAGACATAGGTAGGTATGGAAGACATGCTGCGGCGACTCAAGTACTTAAATACAATAGGTCAGCTGACAAAGACTAGAGACACAAAGCTGCGCGTCTCAGTATGGGCTGATCCTTAGGATTACGGCAGGAGATGAAGATCATTGACAACACAAAAATGCGGGAATTATGATATACATTTTATTATCATAAAGTCTTACAATATACTTCAGCATTAAGAATAATAGCTATAATAAATCCGTTATGTAGTAGCCAGGTACCTATAATAGCAACTTATTCAGTGGGATATGTAATAAAATCTTAAGAATAATAAAACTCTTAATTTAAGAGTAATCTATTCTAATTTAGTACTATGAATGAATGGTCCATAATTTTTAATTTCAAAGGAAGTCAAAAAATATGTTGTTTTAGTAGTCTTAGTCTAATTTTATTTTGGCACATATCTTGTATTAAATCTAAATAAAATAGACTAGTTCAAGTCTACTTACTTATACAGGGTGGGCAAAAAATCGTTGATGAAAAGAAACAGGATGATAGTTGGGGTTATATGCAGTATGTCATATAGTACCAAAAAAATATATTTTCTACAAATAACTCTGTTTCGTTGTCCACCCTGTATAGCATATCAGATTTGCCTCTTTAAGTAATAATGATACACTATTAAATAGAAGCAAACAGTTTATATAAAGTAACTGTTCAAATTCGTACCTTCAATCGAAAAAGTTTGAACCTTCTATGGCAAACTTAACTAATTCCTGTAAAAATCCAGAGTCATCAGCGTAAGGCTGAAAATGCATTGGCAGGGGGCCTTGCTTAGTGCTATAAACTATAGCAAGTCGCCTGGCGAGATGCGAAGTAGAACCAATATTCTAAAATGTTCCTAATTATCTGCACCATGCACTGGGTGCCTGCCAGTGGGTTTTCAACCTAAGTTAGGATGACAAAGTAATCATAAAACATATTTCTGTAAATCTACATCCAATTAATTTTACTTTCATATCCATTTATAAAGTAAACTTTAACATTACCTAGGTACTATTATCAGAATTATAAAACAAGTTACTCCAATTTTCTGGCACAAGTGCTGTGATTGGTTGAATGAATTGTCACATTAGGTTTGCAATAATTTTCGTATAAGAAACTGGGATCAGTTAGTCAACAATAAAAACATAACTTCTTCAATACTGAAAAGCCTAGTGTTGGTATAAGTATAGAGTTTATACATAGATTGAATATTAAGACACAATCTCAAAGGTAAAAAAAACATCTAAATGTCAAGTTATTTAAAACTAATATAAAACTAAGTACTAAAAGAAATATTAACTTTCTTAAAACAGAATCTTGTCAGCTGTCAAGTTGTTTCCAGTTTTACTCAAGTTTACAAGTTAGCCAAGTCTTGTTCAGCCTATGGCTGCCCTGCCATGCCGAACATAAGCCTCTTCACCATAACTTTGTTTATTACCTATTGTTAAGCAAATTCTCTATACCGTGTGAAAATAAAGAAATATGCTTGTCATGTGTCAATCAGCTTTTTTCAGATAAAACTGAATATGAGTATATGGAGTCATTTACAAGCAAACCAGAACATTGTAAAACAAAATAATCATAATATTAGACAAGCTTATAATGCAAATTCTGAATCCAGAAACTGTTTCTCCATCAACCTCTTCATTTTCTCCGGGATTGGGACTCCAGAGTGTGCAGGCTTCGGGCGTCTCTTCCAGGAAGGCTTCTTACCACTCTTGGTCACGCTGCTAGGAACAGGAACTGATTTATTGTCTTTTGGTTTTGGAGTAGCTACCGTTGGGACTGTGCTGGTCCGCTGCCTGGTTACTCTTACTTCGGTGGGCTTGTTGACTACTGGAAAGAATGTAAGTATAAATAAATAAAAAATAGAATACCAAAACAAGGTTATAATTATTAAGGACTGGTGAACCAAAGTACAGCTTAAACAGATGCTACTAGTCTCAGTAACATGTTGGAAATGGGGCAATATCAGTCGTTCCAGATTTCTTTCGCTACCAAACATAATAAGGATGATGAACGACGGCGTCTACTAACTATTGGCGTCTGGGTATCTTGCCAATGAAAAAAAAAACTGGTTTGTGAATAATGAGAAAACCGCAGAAACCGACCTCTGACCAGAAGAAACTAGTTTAGTTGTTAGAAAAGGCAAACGGTAGTGGATACTTACTTTTAAGGGGAGTTTTATCCACAGTCTTCTTGACCAGTGTGGTCTTTTTTATCGCCCCTACTGGTGACGCCCTACCTTTAGCTGGCATGTCTTTTACAGTGCGTTGCACCTTTGTCGTAGGTTTTGGAGTTTCTCGGGGCGCCATTATTCACTATTTGGTAACTTTGTATCGATAGAAAACGAATAAACAT
Source organism: Orthosia gothica (assembly GCA_949775005.1). NCBI lineage: Eukaryota > Metazoa > Arthropoda > Insecta > Lepidoptera > Noctuidae > Orthosia > Orthosia gothica. Next base: position 32,289,521 of record OX459041.1, on the reverse strand, counting down.
AAAATACAGCTAAAAGCCCGATCAACAACTAACTTTCAAAAATAACGTTTTAGATTTGAGTTTGACACTTTGACAGTTCATATGTCAAAAATTCTCTGACATATAGGAATGTGCATTTAAAAAGTACGATACCAGATGCAGGAATTTCAAAAATAAAATAAAACATTTGAAAATAAAATAATGTTATTGATAAATGCGCAATAAACAGTTATAAAACCGTTGTTTTAATGTAAAATGAATGCATAAAATAGGCACTTGGACAGTTTAGATACGGTGCATTTATGATGACCTTTTTAGCTTGGTGACTTCAGGGAGCAATCGTTTTTTCCGCGGCTGCGGCAAAGCCAAGAGGATGCCATGGATGCGTGGGTATTTGCATGCAGGTTGTTTCCTTCTTTATTCTTTAGTTCATTTTTCGTCGAATAAATTCGATGTCTATAGAGAAAACGCGTTTCTATGAGTTGGGATACCAAATTAAATATTTATTTACTACGAGAATACAGCGGGCAATTCGTTCTAACTTTTTCAAATGGGTCTGTAAAACCAAATCCTACTACCCTTAACGAAATTATGAACTTGTTTATTATAGAAACCATTTTTACCGCGCAAAGTTTCGCATTTTGCGACAAAATATGAATTGAAATACTTTCATAACCGCGGCGGTCATTGACATTGCCAGCGATAGGTATTTTGCATTATCAGCAGCATCCATTTACAGTACATAATATTGCCAACCTACAAAATGCACAAATAAATTCACGAAAAACGAAGCGTATAATTAAAACTATGAGTTAAACAGGGTGTGTATCTAATTTTAAGATTAAAGTGATTTATATCTCTAAGATTTGATTCGGAAAACATAAAAAATAGTGATAGTAAATTTCTTTTGCCATTTTTATCAACATAATGACATGCAAAATAACGGCAACATTGCTATTTGGCGTCCATCTTTAATCTTTTGATGTGTTGTGTTATTTTAACAAAATTGCAGTAAAATTGTTATTAAAACTTCTACAATTAATTTAATGCACAAATTCCATTCAAGAGATTTGTCTGAGATCTTTATCGTAAAATAATAACCTGGTATGATGTGATTTATTAAAATTTTATCGAAAGTGTCACAGTATCATTATCGTTTGTTCTAAAAGTTTCACTGTTCTTTGCTATTGACCTAGGTGCTAATTAATCGACCAACCTTCAAATGTTTTCATTAGCTTTCTTATAATCGATGAAGTGAATTCGCGCTGTGATTATATCGTGCATTGTTACTAAATTGTCGTTTTCCTGTTGTCGCAGCAGATGAAGTGTGCAAATGGATAGGTTGAGCCACTTGCGAGGAGAAGCGGGGGGCTCGCGGGACTCCACGCTCGACACCACGTCCCCGCCGAGCGAGTCCTTCATGACAGCCAACGAAAGCTCCTCCAAGTACTTTTCTCTGTCAGAAGTTGACTCTGTTGATTCAACATTCGACATTTCTTCAATAAAAGATGTGTCGCTGGCTAGTACCACCACTGACTCCGAAGGGACCATGACGAACGCCGACGAACTGATGTCGAATCTATCACCAATTGGCAAGAAGAGTGATATGCTAGATAGCTACAAAATTGGTAAACAGATTTCAGCAGCAAACATTTTATCAGGAGGCGTTGAAATATTTGATGATAATGATGACAATTCTTATGATGGCGATGAGCTGGTGATTGATGATAATGTTGATGATAAGTCTAATTCGGAACTGAAGCAGCCAGAAGAGATGGAGTTTAAGTCTGATGACAATATGGTAGAGTCTACTCTGATAGAAGAGGAGACGGACATAGCTAGTAAAGATACAGAAGTGGTGCTACAGATTGATGGTAAAAATGTAGATGCAATAGATATTGGTAATGGATTGTACTTGTATAGGAAGGAAGGTCAGGAGGAGCTGGCTGCTGTTCAGATAATTGAAGATGATCAGCAGCAGACTAGCTTCAAGTTCCTGAAAGTGCGGTGAGTTTATTTGCTTTATAAACCCTCAATTTTGCAATGGCTATTTATATAATATTGTTTTATGTTTCAATAATCCTTCCCCTCAGATGAGCCTCTGATCAGAATCTAGTTTTTGGATAGGCATCTACTTTCTTGTCTTATATGAAGTTTAAATCTCACCTATTGGTCAGACAAAAATATCAGAAGATGTAGAAGCTATTAGTCTATAAATATTCTTTACTTTGTTATGATTATGACTCATTATTTGTTGTTACAAAATCAAACTTGACTTTATCTCATGTTGTAAGATCAAGCAGAATACTTCTTATTAGAATAAATAAAATTTCCTATTTTTCTATTAATAAACTGTTGTAGGTGTAACTATAACATAAACATGGCTTGACCTAATTAGCAACTAAGATGTTTCTTAGCTTCTACTCCTTACTAATTATATGTGCATTCTTTCGGAGACAAAATATCTATCTGTATATAAAATCTACTGATTTGTTTGAACCTTTAAAAGATCACTTTTTTTAATCCCTCACAGGCTCTTGAGATCTATACCACATAACAATTTGAATGTTGGCATAATATTAGATCTCAATTACTTGCATACAGATCAATAGTCAAAGATACTGTTTATTTTTTAAAACTAAGATCATGTCTTGAGATCAACAAAGCAGTTACATTTTGCTTTTGAGATTGATTGACCTAAATATCAACAGGTAAACAAATCACAATTGACAAGAGATATGAAAACAAACAATCTTGTATAAGTTTTCAGAAATAGTTTTTTTTTGTGTTTTTCACTGGTTTCAATTGTCAATTTGACCAATTTTGAAAATGGCCAAATTTGTCCCATTTAAATTTGATGAATATCTGATAAAGAAATTCGTAGACATACATCAGAACTCTTAAATAAATGACACCCAAACTCTCAGGATTGCTGCAATGGCATGTCTGTTTATTGTTTGTACCATTTCGTAACATAGCATCATGCCAGTATGCTCTAAAGGGGTATGCAGATGCGTAAGTTTACCTTGGTACACTCTCATTTCACCGGTTATGTTCAAATTTTTATGATATTCGGGTTATCTTTTCTGGTGGTATAGAGGTACCTTACTATAGAACTTGTCTATTAGGTACCACAACAAAAAAACCCAAATAAAAAACTCATTTACAAAAAAAATACAACTGACTTCCAAATAAAACACTACAAAGCGAAAAATATTTTTTTTCGGACGTCTTTGTATTTTTAGGAATTTACTTTTTTTGTTAGTTGTCTGTTATCTGATCAATTAACCCAAATACTTTAGGACCACATTTCATTCAAAAATATTCCACTGTAAGTTGAATTTAATAATGTATGAAGGAGATATTATAAAAAACATTCATAGGCTAGCAGCCAAAGAAAAGATAGGTAGTCCCTAGGAAGCTACAATATTTTTTATTCTACTATGTTTATTTTCAGAATAAAAAGTAGCTTAAGACACTTGGCAGATCTGACATTCAGATATTATCCATACCAAACATAAACAAAAATATTACCTCTTTATTATGTTAGTTTAGATAATGCATAACAAAAATCAATAACAAACCTATGGGGGAGCAGTAAAATTGTACTGGGCTGTTAAAATAGTTATTATCATTCATGTATGCAAGTAGTACATGAAATCATAACTACATATTGCACACTAGATTGCAAATAGGTATATATAGAGTTTCAATTAACAGTACTCAACATAAACTGGTACCTACTAAAGACATAAAAAATTGATTACATACATACATACATAAACTCACGCCTTTTTCCCATGGGGGTAGGCAGAAACTACAGAATGCCACCTGCTACGATCTTTACATACTTCTTTTGCTTCACACACATTCATACATCTAGTCATACACACACGCTAAAAAAATTGATTATCAAACCATAATGGCCACCAGAGTGAAAGATTTGCAAAATTCTTTGATGATCAGATCCATTTAATGAAGTAATAAGTAGACCATCATTACAGCATAATTTCATAACATTGGTGAGCCACACTGAGTAATGCATGATCATGTAACAAGCTTTCAACTATTAGACTGTGGCAGTTATTCCAGTAAGTTGAATTGGAAATAAGACCATAGGAACAACAGAATTCTTCCATCTGCAAAAAATAAAACCTTCGTAATGGTGATAGTAATAACCAGTCAGTAACAAAGGGTATTAACTCCCGAGTGCTCATTAAGGGAACCCTGATAATTTGTAAATATGAAATGATTAGGTAATGATTTTATAAAGTGAAGCTCTATATAAGTCAGCACTCCTATTGCACCTAGACTTTACCTTAATAGAGGTGTTAATTTCCTGACCAAACTTGTATATTTTTTGATGTGTTGGTTGTACTGTCTGCTGATTCATTTTGCTTTTAATTTTTAATATTGGCAGTAGAGTAATATTAATTCGTATATTTCAGTGAAAATGCGGAGGGTAATTTAGAAGTTTATGAAGAAATAGAGATAGAAGTACCTAAAGAAGTGGTAAGAAATACTATATATTTAAATGTTGAAATGTAGTTAGTAAAAATTTCCCAATGATATTTATGTTGTTTCATTTTACAGCCTGCAAAAGAAGGGAAGATGGCTGACAAGAAGATATCATCACATGTGCCTATAAAGAATATCAATAAGGTCATAAGTGAATCTGCTTGCAACAAAGTTGCTGATAGAAAAGTTAAAGCACCTAGAAAAGAACCAATTTTAACAACTAAGATTACTGAAGTTGAACTGGAAGTAAATAAAGAAACCTCACCTGATGGTAAATCTGAAGTCAACATTAATGGAAAGATGATGAAATTCAGTGATTCGCGAAAATCTCCTGTTATAGGCAGTTTCACACCTATGACATACCACTCAACACCTAATAAAGAGCCTAGACCATTAACTAAAACAATGGTTGATCAACAGCTGCATCCTAACAGGCATTCAGATAATGTGAAGAAAACAATAGAAGTACATACTGATAGTTGTAAGCAAAGAACACCTGAAACCCCAACAAAAAATAATGATGGTGATGACAATAAAATTAATGAGGTACTGAGTCCTGAGAAAGAGTTGGTGATTGATGAATCAGTTGATCTAGTTAATGAAGCTGAAGACACTGAAAAGGAAATTATAGAAGTGGAGAATAATGAAAATGATAAATCTAAACCATTGGTACCAAGTAGTGATGAAGATTTGAAAGAAAAGCCTATTTCCGACGACATTTCAGCTCCAATTGAACAAGATAGTGTGATTGATTCGACTGATAAAGATGAAACTAAAGAAAAGGCAATATTTACTGAAAATATACAAAGTGAAATTGTAAGAGAAGAGAAACAAGAAGAAATGAGTGGGATTACTGAAGATATTGAAGAAAGTATGGATGACGACCTTGTTATTGTAGAAACAGTTGTCGAAACTGAAGTTGATAAAAGTGACGCAAATACTGAAGAGCCCATTAAAGCCAATAAAGTTGAAGCAAAAAGTGAACATCTTGTTGAAGCCAATAAAGTTGAAGCTGAATGTGAAAATCTTGTTGAAGCCAATAAAGTTGAAGCAAAAACTGAAGATCTTGTAAAAGCCGATAAAACTCAGGCAAAAACTGTAGAGCTTGTAAAAACCAATAATGATACAGAGTCAAAGATGGATGACATTCTAATAAGTCAAACTGAAGTTAATACTTCTGAGCCTATCCAAGAAATGAATAAAGCTGTTGAAATTGATGTAACTGATAATAACGATAAGGCAATAGTTAAAGACAATACTCAATGTGATAGTCAAGATGAGACCAAAGTTGAAGAAATTATTTACGATATAACAGATAGTGATGAAATTATTATTATTGATGAGAGTGAATTAGATAATACCAAAATGGAAGATACTACAGCACTAACTGATAAAGATGAAACAAAAGATGAAAATATTAAAAGCAATGATCAAGATAAAGAAAAAGTTGAAACAAATATTGCAAAGAAGAATGAAGATGAATCAAAATTAAAAGAATGTGTTCAGGACAATAATATAAATTATACTGCAAATATTCAAGCTGATTCAACTTCAGCTGTAGTTTGTGATACACAAAAAGAACAAACTAAAAAAGACGAGGCACCTTTAGTCGAAATGGTGAAAAATAATCAATCAAAAATACCAATAGCTAAACCAGAAACGAAAATAGACATAACTAAATCTACTACTACTAGCAATGAAACACCAATAACGAAACATTCTGCAAAGGTTGATCTAAAAGTGGGAAAAGTTGCATTGAAACCTGAACCTTTTAAAGAAACAGGAACAGAAGGACAAGTTGTATTAAAACCTGAATCTTCTAAGGAAACAGGCAAAAAAGAAAAAGTTGTATTGACACCTGAATCTTCTAAAGATACTAGCAAAGAAAGACAAGTTGCATTGAAACCTGAATTTTCTAAAGATACTAGCATAGAAAGACAATTTATATTGAAACCTGAATCTTCTAAAGATGCAACCACAGCTCTAAAGGATGTTGCTAAAGACACCATACTAAATAAAGATGCTCCGAAAACATCCATCATGCCGGAAGAATCCCAAAAACCACAACCCAACTATACGCTTCATTATTCTGTGTCAACAAAAACGCAGAAAAATCTGGCTAAACCAGAAGTTGTGTGTTTAGCAATTAATAAGGCACCAATTTATATTTCTCCTTCTATTGCTAAAACAGAAACGGCAGTACTCAAGAAAGAAAATCATGTGCTTGAAAAATCTCCTAAAAAGGAAGCTAAAAAGCCAATTCCAAGTGCTGAATCTCATTCTAATGCAGTGGATATGGAAGTTGACAGTACCACCAATGTGAAAATGGAAGCTTCTGGGAAATGTTCAATCAGCAGTGGCAATGTACCTAGTAAAAAAGTTAGGGAACAGATGCCTCTTTCGCAAGAAGCATCTGGATCCTCTGAAGTAAAACCTCAAGTGGCTGCTAAAGACGATGAAAAGCGAGAAATTAAGATAACACCTAAAGCAAATACTAGAAATAGTAGTGAGGAAGTGAATGTCAAGGACATAAAAATAAGACAAGTGCCAAAAGATGAACAACCTAGTTGCTCAGGCACACAAGACGTCAGTAGCACGTCAACAGACAGCCCTAATGATAGTAGAAATGAAGGAGAAGATGATTCAGAAGAACCTAAGCCAGGAGAAAGTAAAAAAGCAGTGCCTTTTGGCAAATGGACAGCTACCAACAGAAAAGAGTTCTTGAACAAAATAAAGAATAGAAACACGGCCCCCGCTCCCGCCGTACCTTCTACAAGTACGAATCAGCTGAAGAATTCCAACGATCTCAACAGAAGAGATGTTCTTCAGAAAATTGACAGCCAAAGGCAGCAGTCCAACAATGCAGCAGCTTTAGCGAAGACTCAAGAAGGCAACAAAGCTATTAAAAACGAAACTGCTTTTGTGAGCAAAGCTAGCATTAGTCAAAATAAAGATAATGATACTCAAGAAAGCAAGATTCCTCAAAAGTTTGAGACAGCTAAAGAAACATCTGAAGCTGAAGCTGAAAAGGCTCCCGTTAAGCAAGATGTACCAAATGATATTCAAAATGAAGAATTATCACAAGCAGCAACTGCTACCAATCTAAAGAAAGAGGCCCAAAGAACGGAAGTCAATTACCAAGACTTGATTGATAAAACTATTGAAGATATGATACACAGGAACATAGGGCCTTCAAAATCGGGTCAAGATGAACCAAACCAGACCTCGGCAAAAGATTCGAATGCTCCTACTGGTAATTTCCCAACAAATCTCCAACCAACTGACCAAGCGACGCTCGACGAAATAGAAATGAAGATGAACGAATTGCATGGCATTCCATTTATCGAACGACCTCCCCATGAATTACCCGTCGTTCCATTATCTGAACTTAAACCCAAAACCTTTTCTAAAGCTGAAAAAGAAAAGCCAGCTTCTGTTAAAACGACAAAAATTCCAAATCTCCTACCATTTGCAAATAAAACGCAGCAAAAGATTACCAAGGAAAGTGTTATAGAGGTTGACTCTGAAGATGAAATCATAGAGCATGAGCCAATAACTGGAGATATTAAAAAAAATGTAGCAGCTAAGTTACCACCTAAAGAAAAGGTGCTATCGTATGCTAAGACAGAGAAATCGAATGCAGATGCTTCTAAAAAAGAAATTATAACAGAAAAGGAATTTGACCAATTCGCGAGACGTAATTCTAAAACGTACGAGAATTGTCTCACTATGAACTTCGATAGCAAAGAGCCACACAATGTTGTCCAAACGGTAGTGGAGAAAGATCCGTATCCAAAGACTTACTCAAGGAATGATGTTGCGCGGGTAGATCCTAAATCTAAGATGCCGTTTAAGTATCAAAATATGCGTCAACCTATCCAACCCGCTAAAGTACATGCTACAAACAAAGTGGGTGCTACTGAAGATTCTTCTACAAGAAATCAATCTAAGTTACAAAAAGCTTATCAGTCGGCTTTGTCCGCCAAACGCCAGAAGGAATGCCCTATAACTATCATTGAAGATAAACCAGTAAAAGTAGTATTTATGGACAACATGGAGTATGTTTCCAGTCCACTAAATATCCAAGGCCAACAACTTTCACCTGCCAAGAAAGTAGTCACGGAACCAGATAGCTTCACTCTTAGCACTCTTGATTCTTTAGATTCTGACGCGTTAGATACTGCTGATGAGGCAAAGTCCCAAGAAGAAGTTAAAACTAAAACTAAGCATCAAAGAAAACAAGTTCTAACTCCCGTAGACGAACCTGAACTTGAACTGATAGAGCCAAAAGATTTAGGCCTCGAAGTATCACCCAAGAAGAAAAGGAAAACTGATGACGATAAAATGGATAAAAATCTTAAAATGGATAAATATCCCATGCGAAAGAAATATTATCTTCTTGGGTCTAACACAGCAGCAGAGGATAAATATACACCCACGACAGAAGTCGTTAAAAATCCTCTCAAAGAGACCGTCAATCGTAATGATAACGTCGTAGCTCACAAGAATGCTGTCTCAGCTATAGACAGTTTAGTGAAAGCCGCTGAGTTACTTGAACACTCAGAGAACTTGAACATTATCAATTCTCCAACTCCTGATAGTCAGCAGAGTACCCCTGTTAAGAGAGGAAGAGGTCGTCCGAGGAAATATCCTCTTCCCGAAGGAGGAGTTGTTGAGAAGAACAAAGTGCCAAGTCCACAAAAGAAGCCACGTTTAATAGATGCCAAAGTACCAAAACGTGATCCTGTGACTACAGATGAAGAAGATGATGACGAAGACAGCGATGGTCAAATCATCAAAGAAAATTGGACTATGGGAAAGATAAATGAGAACATAGTCTGTCCAATTTGTAACAAATTGTTCAGAACTGAGAACGTTGTTTTTAAACACGTGAAACACTGTACGGGCCCATCGCCTAGTCGATCTGGTTCAGATAAGAGAAGTCCCAGAAGAATGAGACCATCGCAAGAATCGGATTCTAAGTCACAAGGAAGTAAATCTGATGATATGGACCTTGATGATGACAAGCCTCTTGTCATCAGAAAGGAAACTCCTAAGAGGCGCCAATCCAAAGATTCTGTTTCTAAATCGGAAGATAGAGACGATGTCATCGTCATTGAAGATACGCCGCCAGTCAAGGAGAGGGCTGAAAAAAAAGAAAAGGAGGTTGACGAAAGGAAAATTCACGAGTCTAGAAAACCAAGAGCTAAAATATTTCCTAAAAGTAGTGATCTGGTCTGCGAGTTCTGCGGCAAAACATTCAGGCAGTTATCCTATTTGGTAAGCCATAAATTACAGCACAAGAAAGATGAGCCAAAAAAAATTGAAAAGGAAGCTCCTGTCTCAAACAAGTCTGTGCATAGCTGCGATATTTGCAAGAAAGAGTTCAGGAAGCTTCATCATCTAGTTCAGCATCAATATATTCACAACCCTAGCTCAGCACCCGCGAGGTCTCTACGAAAGAGCTCTTCAGAGCAATCCGACACTAAAGTTGAGAGAGACCCGAGTACTTCTAAACTTAGCGACGACCCAGGTGCTGGATTCCGATGCGAGCCATGCGATAAGTCATTCAGGAAACTGCACCATTTAGTGGAGCACAGGGAAACCCACGACGGTATAAACAGGCAGAAGACCACGCCGACAGTGGTACCAAACAACGTAGAAAAAGTTGAAAAGCCTGTGTCTTTGCACCAGTGCGAAGTTTGTAAGAAGACGTTCAGGAAACTGCATCACTTGATCGAACATAAGGAACAACATGTTGAGACCAGCTCCGAAAAGTCTGATGATAAGAGTGTCAAGAGTTCCTTATCAACCAGAGATATAATACATGAGTGTTCTCTGTGTTACATGGTGTTCCCGAACGAGCACTCCCTAACCAAACATACGATCATCTGTCAACGAAAGAAACGGCAGTCGAAGCAAACTAAGCCTGCAGAAGAATCTGAGGCAACCGCTGAACCAGTTGAAGACGTGAGTGAGAGTCCAAAGATTGAAGAAAAACTAGACGATATTGATTGTCCTAAACTTGTTATTATTGAAGATACTAAAGAAGACGAGCACAAAACTGAGGTTGTTGAAAAGATAGAACTACCTAAAGAAATACCTAAAGCAGCTGAAGAAAAACCTGTAGAAGTTGTAAAAGAGGTAGAAAAAGAAATAGAACCTGTTCCGGAGAAAATAGAAATTAAACCTGTCGAGCCACAAGTTTCTCCTACAAAGAGAAATTTTTCAGAATCAGTAGTCATCAAAACAGAAGTCAGACCGGAAGTCCCAGAGAAAATAAAAAAGGTTGAAATGAAAGAAACCATTAAAGTAATTGAAACACCTAAGAAGAAAACTATCAAAGATAAATCTTCGGGTAGTGCAAGTAAACGTGTTAAAGTTGCATCTTCTGTCGCTGTTCCGGAAGAACCTAAACCAGCGGTGGAATCGAGCGATGATGACGAAGTCAGGTACATGCTCAACCCCAACTTCAAAGTGGAGGAGCCAGCTGAAGAGAAAGTGTTCATGAAAGTGCGAGCGAACAAGCGCAGCTCCCTGCAAATAGAGCGGCCGAACTCCAAAGACTTAGTAAAGAGAAGAACGTCGTTACAGCACCCGCCCAAAATACCGCGCCTGAAGCCAAAGGCCATCGAACCCAACCCGGTAGCTGTAAAACAAGTAGCTAAGGAACCTAAACTAGAAACTATACTGTCAACGGACTCCGACGATAGCGACACCGTAAAATACTCTTTCCCTAAAACCATTCCCGAAAAAGCATCGAAACCCGCACAAGAGCGCACACCTAAAACTATAGAAAAGCAAACTCAAAAGCAAACGTTAGCTGATAAGCGAAAGTCTCTGAGCGGTATAGCGAAGAGAAAATCTTTGGGGAAAGCAGTTACTGCCAAGCACAAACCATTGCCAATGAAACAGATCAAACGAAGTAAGTAACATTACATTTTGTTATCTTTTCCTCATATTATTATTATCATTTAATATCCGTTATTATAGAAGAATAAATGTTCCGTTTTAAAACGTTTTTGTTTATTTCCGCAGGAACGTTGGAGGTGGAGCACCGATGCGACTGCGGGCAGTTGTTCAGCAGCGCGGCGCTGTTGACGCGCCACACTACGCTGGCGCACACACCGCCGCGGATACGGCGCCGGCGCTCGCCCCCGCCTGAGGACAAACCGGCCATCAAGCCGGCGCCGCGCAAGTCTAGCGTCGCCGACAAACCCAAGCAAACCCCGGCTAAAAGGAAATCGAGCGCACGGAGCGATAGCAGCACCTCGACCAACACAAAACCGAACAAAAGTGAAACGAAACCAACAAGGAAATTGCTCGATAAAGAAACACCGACCGCCACGAGGAAACCTAAACCTGAAAAGTCTGAGGCGAAATCTAGCGTTAAACCCAAGCGGACGCCCGCGCACCGCGGTGTGCCCGTCCCGGAGAAGATGAGAAAACTTATGCAAAAAAATAATAAATAAATATTTTAATAATAGAAATTGGTTCGCGTTTTAAAGTTGGACTGAAAGTTCCCTTGCATGTCGGGATGTTGTTAGTAAGGGAACTAATAGTATGTTTAGATAATATCACGCATCACAAGGCTCACAAACGTAACAAACGGACCATTGATAAATAAAATATTTTTACACGGTTGATGAATTGTTACATCAACAAACAATATTTTTATCGTGAGTCGTTAGTTAGGCGTTGATCTTGTCTATTTGTAAATGAGAACTTAAAATAATAAGTATATTTTGTCAATTTGTTTTAGAGTTTAGATATTATGTATGTATAAGAGTAAATATTTATGTTTATTAGATCTAGGGATAATAATTTTCGTTGGCATTATCGGTTAGCACGCTGTAATTTTCAGTTAAACTGTAAATGTTCGCCATTCAATGATTTATCAGATGGTTTTCGAGATGATAAGCCTAAATATATTGCAAGAAGGTGCAAACTTATGTTGTAAAATTTATATTAGGATAACAGAGTTCTTAATGAAGTTTATAAGTAATGTTTGGTGGGTTTTAAATGAGCTTATTATTGAATTGTTTTAAATATTGATTTGAATGGAATTGTCTAAACACAATGCTTATTATGAATTATTGAGCTTCCCGATCGCGGCGTTTGGGTTATTTAGTGCTTCGTAGTATGTTTTCATCATTATAATAAGGGATTAGAGGAATTTGAGTACCAGATTTTTCTAATGAAATATATGATTATCTAATAAGCACAGCACTCAATTCGGATAATTTTTAGACTTCGAGAGTAGTTCCGGAGTTGCATTGGTTTTAATTTAAATAAAGTTCAATACCATAACCCTGTTGCGGATCTTGAATTAGGGATATTCCGAATATTATGTTGCAACTTAGTCTCGAGAGTGCCAATCAGGATGGATGGTGTTTTACAAAATGTTGCTTGATCTGTAGCAGAAAAATAACGATTTGGAATATCTTTTGAATTCGGGATTTCCACAGAGCAGGGAGACGCCTTGGCGGCCGAAGTTTAGAGGCGGTACTCAACATTTACCATTCAAAAACAGCGTTTGTGTCAAGACACAAATTACGGATGGAAACGTGATGGTTTTGAATGACAAAGATGACAGAATTTTCCGCTCAGCGCATTATCGCGCCTTTGGTTTTAATAGTACTGCCGTCTCTAGACGCTGCCGGCGCGGGCGCGGCGATTCCGTGTTCTATGAGGATTGACTCACAGTAGTTTATCAAGTTGTTGAGATATTTGCAATTGTTTTACCATACAATTATATTAAGCATAGCTACAATACATTTTTAGCACTTCTTTAAAAAATTGTTCATTTATCATTTAATAGTCCTCGAATATATCACAGTTGAAGTTTACTTGCTTGATGTTAGCAGTCGAAGTTTATCGCAGAATTTTTGACCAATGTGTCGTGTCTTGTTAGTTAACGAGTATTCATACAATGATACTCCCCAAAATTTATAGTGAACTAGGACCAAAATATATCAATTTCTCTGTTTCTAATGGTAATAATATATTATGTTGTTTTTAATTTTAAATAATGTTTATTCTACTCTCGTGACTAACAGTGTAAAATGTAAAAACCTAAAATTTATAAGAGTAGTATGTATTGTGAGATTTATGTTTTAGAAGCATTTAACATAAAATTTTATATATGTAGATGATATCATTATTTTTAATATGATGATGCAATTTTGATTAATGGGTTATAAATAAATTGTCTAAAATTTATTACTGTGTTTATTTTTACTTATAGAATATTCAGACATTCATAAATATACATAAATTGGTTAATAACTGGAATAATACTACAATACAACATTCCGTGGGTAGCTATGTAACCAAAAGCCTCGGGGCAAAAATTAAATTCGAGCCCTTTTTAAACAAAATGCAGCAATTATTCACGGATGCCAAGCGGTATCGCGGTACGGTAGCTACGCCACAGTCATCTTTCCTATCCTCTTTCACAAATAATATCTACAATGCTGGGCTCCATCAGCTGTGGGTCTACACACCTCAGTTGCGCCGACGCAAGCGCATCTTCTAACAGTGCGTTCAATAGTCGTTCATCATTGCCCATACAAGACAGCCTCTGTTGGAGGAAATGCACATCAACTTGCAACTGTTGTAGGCCGTGTTTGCCGAACGTGCGCAGTCTTACACACTCGACCAACGATTTTAGAGCCACCTTTAGTGCCCCATTAGATAAAGCAGCTCTATCAGCCCCAGCTGGACTGAAAACTTCGATTCTTTCTGAGAATATCCTGTTCAGAGGTGAGAATGAAGATGGGGCACGCGACCAAATAGTGCGGCGACTGGAATCGCTAGATGGCTTAATGCTAGTCGGGAACAATTGTGACGCGGCGCTATCCGCACTTGCCAGTGTTTCCACTACTCTACGGCATACGGCTCTTGGGCCACGCGGTTCAGGGGCTCTCAGCCAGTCCCTAGCAAGCACTGACACCCTCAACATCTGAGCTGCAGTCTGACCAATAAACACCACCTCAGAATCTAAAGCTGCTTGTGCAGCAGTCGATAGATGCACCATAGCACTGTTAGTATCCTTTTTCTCTATCGTTAATCCTGGAGCAGACTCCTCCAAAAGCTTCTGCAAGTGAGTGTGTAATGTAGATACTCCACTCTCTTGCATTTCTAAACATAACTTTGCTAAAATTAACAGTAATTCAAAAGGAATGTTATTATTTGAAGTTTGTAGACAGGCCATCTTTTTGACCATATCTGAAAGATTAACCATGGTCTCTGAAATGACTTTCCAGCATGTGTCAGCGACAGCCTTAGCACACCATGGTTTGAGGCCAAAAGAGAGATTGTTCTGTAAGAATGCCATGAGATCCAAAAGTGAAGCTTGGACTTTCTGCATCAAATAGACTTGGAGAGAGTTGATTATGTCCTTCAGATCTGTGGTGTCTTTTCCCTTGCTTGCCAAAGACTGCCTCACTTTAGTAAGACTATCTCTAAACTGAGATTGAATTGACTGATATTGTATTGTAGCCTTGTGATTAATGCATTGTATTACAACATCTATAGCTTTATTAGACATAGTATCACTCGAAATAATCTCAGTCATCGCTTGCAACTTTCTAAAGAATTTATCAAGTCCTCTAATCAGTATTTCTGTTCCAATATTTTCTGGTTTCTTCACAACTTCTTCAAATAGATGAAATACTTGCAACATGATTTTGTCAGCAAATTCTGGAATGTTGCTTTCTTTGTCTTGGAACATGTCATGATAACATGATATGATGATACCAAGGTCTGCTAAAAGAGTATTGTTGCACTTTTCAACCCATTCTAAGATGTCAGTACTTTCCACCATAGCGCTTAGAGCTTGTAGGTGCTGGTCAAGCCTACTTTCAGAGCAGCTAAGGAAAATATCCTGAAGAGAAGAGTCTGTTTCTTGTAGTTGTCTCAATAAGCCTACACTTTCAGCTAGCTCAGATGCTGATGTATCTGGACTAAGCAGTCTTTCCCGCAAAGTTTTCTTCAAACCATAGATTATTTCTGAACACTCTGTTTGAATGCTTTGAAATGAGGGCTGATTACCGTACTTCTGAAGTACTCTCTGCGCGTGAGTGAATTCATGGACTGCATCAGCATATCTTCCCTCCTCAATAGCTTTGTTCAGTTGAGAAGGCAATAGGAACAGGAATTGAAGTTTATCCAACAGTTGTCTGGTTCCACATAATCTGCTGACGTTATTTCCACTTTCTCTTAAAGAATCTGATATCTGAGCGCTAAATGTGGTGATCTTGTTCATGTTTTCGCTCAGTTTGTTCATTTCTTCTTGCATTATCTTAAAGTCTGTCCTCATTTTGCGCACGGTTTCTGTTGCCGATATGAACTTGTTGTAGTTCTCGTAGACTAACGTTTGCATCTCTGACTGCAAGAACTGGCTCTGGGTGACCACTTCAGCCTCTTTATCCATTACTTGTTTCAACGTTGCACATTTTAGCAAACAGTCTAAATACATGTCGGGGTTGAAGTTACTCCCGTCTATATTCAGAGGATTTTCCTCCTTTTCCCTTGGTTCTGCCATTATGGAGGAATAAAATTACAGCAGGAGTATCTTAACTATACTGTAAAAAGCTAAAACGACAACATTTTACTGATTTCAGTTTTCACTTCGTGTTGGTATTGGTGTTGACTTCGTATTTTCGCAATTTGTTTGATAGTGACACTGTGTCACACTGACAATGACAACCAGATGAGTGATGACATTTGACTTTCCAACTCGCCAAATTCATTCTACGCAGTACAAAAATAAGGGTCCGAATTTAATAAAAATATTGTTATCGACCTTTAACAAAATGTACTTGCTGTGTACGAAATGTAGTACTGATGAAGTAGCAATCTGTCTTATATGTTATTCAAGCGCTAGGGAAGAAGAATTAAAGAGCCTAGTTGGCAGCTTAGCTTGAAAGCCAGATTGGCAGGATTGTACTAGTAAAGTACAACGGCTGCACCCCCACCCCCACAAAGTGCACCTCACCAACATTTAGAGGTACTCTGCTCTAATATCTGATGATTTTAAGAATTTAAAAAATAACTTGTAAAAATTAAATTATAGCAATACAATTAAAGGGTATCGGCACTGTTACTCCTTAAGGCGGTACCCCGAGCAAAACACCGCGCATGCCGTTTTTTGTGCTGTTTTTAGGAGCTATCTACTCGTTATTTAAAAAGAAATATCAATTAATAAAAATACATTAAATTTCTACATCATATTGATTCTAAAATGGTAGATTTAGTTTTTTTTTAAATGTTGTATACATTTCACTAATCTCCTTCCAAAAAAAAATAAAAATGAGAAATAATTATTGATATTATGCATCTCCTCGTAAAGTGTTCATTAATTATTTTTTGTTCTAACACTAATGGATAGACAATTTAATAACCAACATTTTTGTAGATTTTTGTTTTAAAAGACCAATATTCGATTTTATAAAGATTTTATTCTGAAATCTGGGCGTATTCACTACTGTAATTCATGCGCCACCAGTGCCGCTAGACCAATAGGAATGCTCATATCTCATGCCGATTTTTTGGTCAGGGTACCGTCTTAATACAGGCTATTTCATAGCCTAGCAAGGAGGACAGCACGTCACCCACTTGATTGTCAGAGATTTATAACTACCCACTTTGTAAAACTGTTGTACTGCAATCTTTTTTTATATATATAAAGATTATATTATTATAATTTAATTATCTAAATATCACTGCAGTCCACTATCACCTGGACGCTGAGATGCTGAGAGCTGAATTTTTCCATAAGGAGACGCAGATGGCGAGTCTGTCAGGCGTGTCGTACCTGTCTTACCCAGGGTTTACCCTGGACCAAAATTTACGCCCGTGACGACATTTGCTAGCCCAGCAATCACTGTTGCTGAGAAATACTTGTCTAACGCACCGGCTACTGCTTAAGTGAATTCGGCAAGGCAAAGGTTTTGATCCTATCAACTTGTCGGTTTTTATCGGTTAGGTACATTTCGGAGTGTGCGATGGAATTGCATGATCTAATTCCGCCCAGCCCGTTTCATCATCGGACCACCAGACGTACGGGGATGCGACATCGATAAATGGTAGACATCCCACCCACGCACTAAACATTTTGGGCATACCTATAATATACATATAAAGCTAACAAATGGAATGCCCTGCCGGATTCTGTGTTTCCCGATAGCTACAATCTAGGGCTCTTCAAGGCACCGTCGACCACATCATCGCTTACCATCAGGTAAGATAGTGGTCAAACGGGAGCCTACTTTAAATATAAAAAAATAATTAAAGTAGGTAGCGAACTCTCACCTTGTCTAAGCTATGGACCAAGTGATTAGTACGGCATTACTCATAACGCCCAAACAATTTAAAAAATGCCCAAAAATGGAAGCAAAGGAAAAAAATGCTATAGACTATTGAAATAATAAAATTGACCGGGCTTTCTGAAAAATGCCCATTACATATTGGGCAGGTAAATAAAAATATGTGTTTCATAAAAAAGTTGTCATTGATTTTAATAAAGAATCAGTAATTAGTATAGTAGTAGGTCAGTACGATTGCTATTTACCCGACTGCCGAAGGAGGGTAATGTGTTTATAAGTCTATGTATGTATGTTTGTTCCTGGCGTTCCAGAGACCAAACGCGTTGGCCGATTTTGATGATTCGTACGTCAATTGATTCGCCTTAACCCGGTGAGTGTCACTGGCTACATTAAAATTGGACAATAGGAAAATGGCCGATTTTGGGCGCCGTATTGTGGGGACCCAAATTGTATTTTTCTTCCAAACCCATCGTGTGGGGTATCAAAATAAAGGGTTTTGAGAAGTGGTTTCAAAAATATATAATACTTATGTGTTTAAATGTACCCAATTTAAAAAAAAAACGAACTAAAATGTTATAGATAAAAAAAGTTAAATAAAAAAACCCGACTGCTTCAAAAGCGATCTAAAAAGACGTTAACAAGGAGAAAACAAGCCCGCGAATATGTATCCTCCGACTGCACAGCATGATTTTCCCTTTGTTAACGTCTTTTCAGTTCGCTTTTGAAGCAGTCGGGTTTTTTTAATTTTACAGGCCTAAACATACTTACCTGTCATGGCGTGGCGTGGTGCCTGATTGATGACACATTTGATTAGGCTACAAGACTCGTTGTGATAACTTGTAGAATAGGCTTGAACAGATTCGTATGCTTGGTGTTCCCCGCGCCACGACACGACACAGTAGCTACAAAGTCAACGAAGCCCCGCTACACGTGGCTCTCCTATTTCTGTCTAAATACCCTAAAATAAAGGAGATGACAGAAGATGAGTTCGCTCACTCACTTCAACTCCCGTCAGCCCCTTAAAATCTAACCTAACCGTGTCGGGGTGCCCTAAGCTCCCGAGCTCGCTCTCGATTAATTCGTTGAAAATAGCGGCACCGCTTGCAAATATTAGTTAACCGATTCTTTAATCCTGCTGACCAAATAATATAATTTTGCTGTCATTGAAGGCGTTAAATAGGCATATTAATACAATTCCATTCTTTCCTCTGATGTAAGAAGCAAAAAAAACAAGTTTTGACGAAAAAATATATTTTATTTACTTTTTATAAATTCCAAAGGCTCATCAATATACATTTATATACGTATAACATCTTGTTCTTTGGCTTACATCTAAGGAGCAAATATACACTTATCTTGCACTAAGTTCCATTGTACGAAAATCACTCACTCTTATAACAGCCAATATTTGTTCAAACAGTTTATAATGTAAGCATGTAACTATCACAAAACACATACTAGTATGCTTTAAATTGGGCCAACGTTTCGGTCAAAGACAGTAAAAAGTCTTCGCTACCAATGTTGAATGCCAAAATATGCTCTGTTCATAGAAAAAAACTTGTAAATAATAAAAGTGGATTGAGCATTAAAAGATTATAAAGAATTTATGCGGCCAATAAGGAACTGTCTCTTTTCATATTCTCTAGAAGAAAATCACATCTCTTTTCACTTTCTCTGTCCATATTCACTTCATACATGAACAGGGGACAACACTCAATCCATTATCTGTGACTCCTTTTGTCGAAGACTATTTTACCAAACCTTTGGCCCAATATGGAAAGCATTATTCTACTAACATTTATCATAACTGCCATTCTTAATACTAGTTTCTACACAGACAAGTACTATTTTACAAAATACGGAAGCTTTAACATCATATAATTATAATTAATTATTATAAAAACTTTTAAACTTATCCAATGACGTTGCAATAAATGCACTAATATAGTTGGTCTGCAAAACAACTTATTCATTAGATGAAAATGTGAGTTACACAATTAATTAAGAAAAAATAATTTTATTGAGCACATTGGTACAGAACAACTTTTTTTAATGTCCCTCGGCGATAATCGCATTTCCGAATACAAACGAATGCTAATTTCCAAGATGTGTCGTGTATAATAATTTGAATTCAGAACAAAGTACTTTATTGTTGTTTTGTTTTGATTTCCATGTGAACTATATAAGAGCTGTAAAACTATTTTCCTTTAGTAGATTTCCTCCTATATTAAAAATAAATTACAATTAGTTAAGTGAGTATTAACAACTCTATATAGTTCTAAGTTGATTGAGAGCGTCCAGAACCAAGTGCAAAGGGCAGCTGATAGAAATCCGACGACTGACAAAACACGAAGTTTGCCGAGGGATGATAAGAAAATAGTTGTATTGTACATAGCCTTATTTTATTCTGCATTTTTCTTTACAGGACTAGAATGAAAACTAATTAAATGTTTGCGGATAGTTTTAGCACAAATTATGTCTTAAAAATATTTATCATTGTAGTGGTTTTTAAATAAATTAATTGAGTTTATTCACTATGAGCGCAAAGGTGTTTCGTATTACCCAGTTACTGGGTTGTGAAGGTCAGATAGGCAGTCGTTCCATGTTAAATACTGGAGTACAGATTGATTCATTATGCGCAAAGATAACATTCCTGACATGTATTGGGTAAAACCTGTAAAACCGACATTGTTAAATACTGAATAGTAGAAATACTGCTTATCTTGTATTAAATATCGGCCAAGGAAAACATTAGGATTACTAAAATTGTATAATATACATGAGTTATTAAGGGCATTATTTATAAAAAAAAAAAACAACATTACGAATAAAAGGTTAGCAGGTTCTTAATTTAAATTTATTTGGAGAATTTAAATTTAGAATCTGTTATTTTTTTTTCTAAATAAATAACGCAAGGTAAGTTTTTATAAATAAAACTGAAAATGTAAGAGATATTTTTTTTTCTTAATTGGCACACACATTTTATGCAAATATTCAATCATTCGAAACGTGGTAACTACTGATTTAAACTGTAATCTTGTAATCTTAAAATAATATCGCAAAAGCATTTATTGGTCGCGCCGTTACTCTTCTACCTTAGATTCATAAAGACATATCCTTAGAGCATTTAAAAGATACGTTCTTACTTCTATCAAAATCACTTTTTAGTTGATTTACGACTGTTAAATTAAATGCATTCGAAACTTTATTCCATCGGCAAACTAACGGCTCTTTATAAACTAAATTTGCATCCAGCCATTTTGTTTTTTATAAAAATTTCTACAACTTATAACTATTTTGTGAGCTGACTAGTCTAAATTATTTTCTAAGAGAATTAAATTCCTTTTGTTTTAAACAATTATAAAGTTCTAAAACATATACAACAAAGAAAACAAAAAAAATAAGCTGTAATTGAAAACAAAATGAGTGAATTCTAAACAAGGGAAAAAGTAAACTCCTCTAAGTTTCGGGACCAAGGCTTTTGAGGATCACATAAGGCCCGCATAAGAAGAATTTCTTCCACTGACAACTTTTCAACGTTATATTTGATTAAAATATCAATTATATTATTCAAAATAAGAGATTATTAGGTTAACTTCTCAATTCCAAAGAATTATAGACTTCATGCTGCCAATTATGAACAGATTTGACTTACTTAAGTTATATTATAATATTTCTACTCATACATCATCACGCCTTCCCCATGTGGATAAACAGAAAGTAAAGAACTCTACACACTGGTTTTGCACCATAAACCTAAACTACTATACTTATATACATATAAATTACAAAGAGACTGGTATTTTAGAAAGGTATGAAACATAAATTTATTTAGTTGCTATTAACCGCCAACTTCACTTATAGCAGTAAAAGAAAAGTTTCAAAGACATGTATCAAAAGTATGAAATTATCTGCATTCAACGTTTTTGACACAAAAGAGCCTGTTTATTAAAAAAAATAACAGGTTCGTTTAAAAATTTGTTAAACGATTCTTCATTCCTATCTCCATAGTAGATTTGAATTATGAATCAGCTAATCGGATTTAAACCATGAACCCTTAGCCCCCTTACGCACTAGCGGTTGGCCGCCTAGGCGGTTCATATGAGCCAGCCGCCTGACGCGGTTGGAATAGCAGCTGACAGCCATGGCGACTAACCGCGATGAAACCGCGTTAAGCGGTTGGACCGCTCATGTACGTACGCAGAGCGGGACCCTCGACCTTTAGGGCTTATGATATTAAATTAATTTATAATTGAGCTGTTTATAGAAACTCAGAAATAGTTCCAAGTTAGTTTAATTTAAGAAAAATACATTAAGAAAATAAAAAAAATATTACGTGTTGTTAATACTTAATTACGAATTTAACTTTAATTTTTATTTAACTAATTGTTGTTCAATGATTTGAGGTAGAGCCCTAGGATCGACGGTCCTGCTATGCGTACAAACATACAGCCACAAAGCAGGCCGCGGTTGGCGGTTAAGTAGTTACCAAGCGGTTACATATTAAAATGCGCGGTTAACCGCTAGTGCGTAAGGTGGCTCAATTATGAATATTTCGATGCTATTTAGCAGATGTTTAATTGAATTTTTCTATACCAGAAATTGAATTTAGTTTTTTTTTATCAGTTGTTAAATATATCAGAAACGTTTATTTTTCCCTAAACAAGGCTGAAACTATCCTTAAAAATCAATGATAATAACTGTACAGCATCAACTTAGTCCTTAGTCACTCTGTCCTGAGCCGCAACGGATCCAAGCACGGCAGATCACTGCTCACACACTCCCCCTGATGGAACACTTTAAGCTGGACCTCCTTGACTTTGTTCAGAGGCTTCATGAGCTGCTTAGGTGGACCTCCTCGCTTGTTGTGGATCAGGGCTACTGGGACCAGTTGGCGGCGCCCTACCTTCTCTGTTGTTTGACCTTCAGCTGCTTCTAGGGCTGTTTCCACGTCGATTAGGGCGTGGTTCCGGCATTGGAGGAGGGCTGCGAGCTGTGGCAAATATTTTTAAAATTAAAATCACGTAACAACGCTTGTTTTGAATCATTACCACCAATGCGCAGGACAGTAGGTAAGCAGGCAGATAAATTTCATGTAATATGAAGAAATTGCATTGCCATTTATCAGGCACAAATGGGACTTTCAGGCTGTCACTGAGAATAGATGGAGGAGAAAGTTCTGATGGATTTGTTCACAATGAACAAATCCATCAGAACTTTGTTTAACTGGGGATTAAATCTTAGATCGCGGTAGCGAGACCGATGATATAATTATCTCAACTTGTGCTAAAATTTGATGACAAATCATCGAATGGAAACAGGCTTTTTAGACCGCGGTGTAACTGCAGGTTGTGCTTGCTTGCTGCTTTGTTAAAAAAATGTGGTATAATTTGCTTATTGGCTCCTTAGTCCAATATTAGCTGCGTGTCGCTCACAAAAGAGTCAATTCAGAATCCATAATCTGCATTTATCTACCCCATGTCAGTGGTGTCTCATCCCATCTCATCGCATTCGATAGATTTACAAAAAATAACCGGTATAATCAGATGAAAAACGCTATATTAATTTTAAAACTTTCGCGTTTCATAATTGAAAACAATATAATTTTAACGGGGATTTTTTTTTTCTTTTTTTTTAACTATCGAAATTATTGCGTTAAATTTCCCGTTATAATTATATTGTTTTGAAAAACGCTAGTTACGTCAGCACGGCTTCTTTGTATGGGATGAGGCATCTGTATGCTAGTATTATTGTACAAAGTACAGTTCATTGATGTCAATCGCGCGCGCAGTCAGCAGTTCCACGCTGACCCAAATATTTAGTTTTAGTATTAAAATCATTATAAAGTTAGTTAACGATCGGTCACCAACCAAGCCGCGTTTGCTCATACCATTAACCATTACCATTTTACCAAACCAATATACCATAATTTAACCATACGTGTTTTACTATTCATTTGTTGGGTTTACGCCCAACAAATTGGTCCTTCGAGCCTTCGGAAAGGTGGGATCTATCGCGTTGTGGACATTGTACGTGACGTGTTAGTAACTATCTTTCTATAACCAGTCCTTAGACAACAGTGCATTAAGTGATATCGTCGTAAGTAAGTTAAATTGGAACAACATACTTCTTCGAGTCACCACCCACCACAATTCACCATCAACCAGGAGATTGTCAAGTAAGACCTTTCCATTTTATTACTTACCAGAATGTCTACCATTGCCGATTTATTTGCTGTTCAGAAGGAGATCATGGAAAATATGAATAAGCTTTACATTAACTTTAAAAAAGAAGGTAAAGAGCGGAAAACATCGGAAAGTATTAAACGTCGTTTACAATCTTTAGAGACCTTATGGAGAGAATTCTCGCGTAACCATGACAATTTAGAGAATTTATGTGACGAAACTGAAGATAATGAGTACTTCGGTGACGATTCGTACACTAAAACTAAAACATTTTATGACGACGTTAAGAGGCATTTATTAAGAGTTCTTGAGGGAACAACTACTCGGTCTCCATCACCAAAGAACCAACCACCAGCACCACCATCGCATGCAACGACCGTTCCACAGCCTAGCACATCAGATAACGGGTTTCCAAGTACCGGAACACTACCCAAAAAGGTTTTACCACTACCACGATTCGTTTTCCATGACGTCGACAAACCAAGTAAAATCGAGGAAATGATGAGAAAACAGCAAAGTAACTTCAAAGCATTAGCCCGAACTATTTCTCAGATCAATCTTAATGTTTTGTCTGAAAAATGGGAGTTTAAAGATGTTTTGAAGAATATTGAATCACGTTGGACAGCAATTGATTCCTTACATTGGGAAATCGACTGTAACTTACAAGGAGAAAACAGTAACTATGAAGATCTGTTCAACAGGTATGAGGATGAATATTGTGAAATTAAAAAATCTATTAACCAAAGAATGTGGGACGCTCAGCACAGAGATAATTCCACACCAAAAATAGATATACCAATTTTCAACGGAAATTACCAACAATGGATTTCTTTCAAAGACTTGTTCAATGAATCTATCCACAATAATAATTCTATTTCTCCGGCCCAAAAAATGCAGTTTTTAAAAATGAAACTACGTGGAGAAGCTGAGAAACTGATACAACATCTTCGTGTAAGCTCCGGCAATTACCAGACCTGTTGGGACATCCTAAATCAAAGATACAATAATAAAAAACTAATTTTTAATTCACACATGAATGTTCTCATGTCTTTGCCAGTAATGCACCAACAAACAGCTTCCAACATAAAAAAGCTTCATGATACCACTAATGAATGCCTCAACGCATTAAAAAATCTAGGCATAGACATATCTACCTGGGACCCGATAATCGTATACCTTATCACCCAGAAAATGGACGCCGAAACGTATACAGATTATATTGACTCATTGCCGGACCCTCGAGACCTGCCACATCTGCAAGATTTTCTAGCTTATCTTGAAGGAAAATTTATTGCCTTAGAGACAGTTCGTCGCAAAACTGAGACAATTAAGAATACGCAACCATTCCATAACCAACAAAAACATTCTAACCAAAATTTTAATACCAGTACTCAACGTAAAAACCCAAGAGATTCAGGATTCAATAATGCTAATAGACATGACGAATGCAAACCATTTATTAATCATTCTGCTATCAAACCATATCAAAAATGTGTAATTTGTGACGAAAATCATGCACTGTTTATTTGCAATAAATTCCGTGAACTAAATAACCAAGAAAAACGGAAACAAATTGCGCAAAATAACATTTGCAAAAATTGCCTAATTAACCATAACGGCAAAGAGTGTACGTCGCAAAAAACATGTCGCCATTGCCACGAAAAGCATAATTCGCTATTGCACAATGCCTACGTGATTACTAACCCTGTTACCAACCAGACTCATACCAATCAGCATAACCAATCAAAATGTGTGTCACACGTGTCAAAAGACAACAAGCCAATGACAGACATTCTATTAGCAACAGCTCAAGTTAATGTTTTAGGAGCTGACGGAACCTACAAAACTATGAGAGCCCTCATTGACCAAGGGTCTCAAACATCCATAATTTCCGAAAACGCAGCACAACAACTTGGAATCCCTCGCCGAAGGTGTAAAGGTTCCATCTTCGGGATTGGAGCGAAAGAAAGTAACTGTAAGGGAGTAATGACAATTACCATAGCATCAAAACATAATGAGTTTACCACGAATATTGATGTATTAATAATGAAAAACTTAATCAAAAAGCTACCAAACCAATCTTTCACCAAACCATCCTGGCAGTACCTCAAAAATATACAGCTCGCAGACCCTGAATTCAACCAAAGCCACCCTGTCGACCTATTACTAGGTGCAGAGGTGTATTCTGAAATTATCCTACACGGCATTATAAAGGAAGATCATTCACAACCCATCGCACAACAGACGCAACTAGGATGGATCTTATGTGGTAACGTGAAATCGTACTACTGTAATGTGATCTTGAACAACTGTGACGATATAAAAAGGTTTTGGGAAATAGAAGATTTGACAGACCAACCCGATAACCAATCTAGAGAAGATTTATACTGCATACAACAGTATCAATCCGAAACTAAACGTCAACCAGATGGCCGTTATGTCGTAAGATTGCCAATGAAACCAGAAGTAAATGAACTATTGGGGGAGTCTAAGTCA
This sequence comes from Orthosia gothica, assembly GCA_949775005.1. Lineage (NCBI taxonomy): Eukaryota > Metazoa > Arthropoda > Insecta > Lepidoptera > Noctuidae > Orthosia > Orthosia gothica. The sequence continues at coordinate 32,263,012 of OX459041.1, read as the reverse complement.
AAGGCCATAGCTCAATTTCACCAATTAGAAAGAAAATTTAGAAAAAATAACCAAATAGCAGCTGATTACAAACAATTCATGAACGAATATTTTAACCTTGGCCACATGAAAATAAGTCGTAATAACCAACCAATAGAGTACTTTTTACCACACCACTGTGTAATACGAAGCGAATCAACAACGTCTGCAATACGAGTTGTATTCAACGGGTCAGCGAAAACATCTACTGGATATAGTGTGAATGACCTCATGTACAGCGGACCTAACTTACAACTTGACCTATTATCTGTAATTATAAAATGGAGACAGTACAAAGTAGGTTATGTAGCAGATGCTGAGAAGATGTTTCGCCAGATAATCGTAAATGAAGATGACCAACAGTACCAGAAAATCATATGGAGAGATTCTCCGAGTAAGCCATTAGGTCAATACCAATTAACAACTGTTACCTATGGAACCAAAGCGGCACCATTTTTAGCACTTATGACTATGAAGCAGTTAGCGAAAGATGAAGCTCAAAATATCCAGAAGCAACGAAGGTTCTGGAAAATAACCTGTACATGGATGATGTTTTACATGGGCAACACAACCTCGACTCTGCCAAAAAGATTAAGGGTCAATTAATCGAATTATTTAAGGCCGGTGGGTTTAATCTGCGTAAATGGAAATCAAATGAAACAGCCTTATTAGAAACCACTCCAAACGATAATGAAAACTCATTTCAGTTCAAACAGCAGGAATCAACTAAGACTCTAGGATTGAAATGGACACCATCCACGGACCAATTTAGTTTTGAAATAAAAATGTTACCATTTGTGCATGATGAACGCATAACCAAAAGAGAGCTTCTCTCAGAGATATCGAAAGTATTCGACCCTCTAGGATGGCTCTCCCCTGTAACCACAAAATTAAAACTCCTATTTCAGTCAATTTGGCAACTAAACCTCAACTGGAGTGATATTTTACCAGAAAATATACACAATGAATGGAACCAAAATAAACTAGACCTACAACAACTAAATGACATACGAATACCAAGATGGTTGCAATGCCATGAAAACGATAACATCGAGCTGCATGGATTTTGCGACGCTTCAACCAAGGCCTACGCCTGTGTCATCTACTGTAAGGCGCATAATTCAGTGGTGCTCGTAGCTGCAAAGTCCCGTCTCGTACCGTTGACAAAAGCTGTGACGTTACCGAGATTAGAATTATGTGCTGCGCAATTAATGACCAAGTTAATGAACAAGATGCAATTGTGTCTCACAGAACACCATATTAAAACATTCGGATGGTCAGACTCCACAGCGGTACTAGGGTGGATTAACGGTAACCCAAACCGTTGGAAACCATTCGTAGCCAATAGAGTTGACCAAATCGTCAAATGTATACCACCTGAACGCTGGAGTTACGTTAAATCAGACGAAAATCCTGCCGATTGCGCAAGCCGAGGGATAACCGCTGCGCAACTGTTAAAACATCCCATTTGGTGGAGTGGTCCTAACTGGCTTCTAACGTCGAAAACAAATCCTAGTACCAAGAAACCAAAATACTACACGCACGAAGAAACTAGAAAACAATACCAAACCAATGTCATCACTAAACCATATGAAAATGACGTCATAGGTAACTTGATAACCAACAACAGTACTTATTTACGAACGTGTCGAGTACTCGCGTGGATATTACGCGTGTTCTCACATAACAATAACAAACCAACATACCTAACCATTGGAGAATTGAATAGAGCTGCTAACCAATTAGTAATGCACGTACAAAGAACAGAATTTTATGAAGAAATTACCAATCTTAAAACCCAGACTAATTTGAGTTCAAAAGGTCGTTTATTACCATTACACCCTTACATTGACTCGGAAGATGTTTTACGAGTTGGCGGGAGAATAAAACATGCCAATCTCAGTGAAGACATGAAGCATCCGATGATATTACCACACAATAATCAGCTTACTGATATGCTTATTGACCATGCACATAAAATGACATTCCATGGAGGACCTCGACTTACGTTAGCTTGGTTGAGGTGGAAATTTTGGATCATAGGTGGCAATAATGCCGTAAAGAAGCGTTTACGTAACTGTGTGATATGCCGACGAGCTAAATTTGAAAACCAAAACCAGTTAATGGCAGACTTACCAGCTGCGCGGATAAATCAGACACGACCCTTTTTTCATACGGGCGTTGATTTTACCGGCTATGTAGAAGTAAAAAGTAACAAGGGCCGCGGCATAAAATGCAGTAAAGGATATATAGCTGTTTTTGTATGTTTAGCAACAAAAGCAGTTCATCTTGAGCTTGTGTCGGACCTCACGTCATCAACATTTATAGCGGCACTTCGAAGAATGTCAGCTCGACGAGGAGCTCCTCGACACATATATAGCGACAACGGAACCAATTTTGTTGGAGCTAACAACATCATACAAAAGGAGTATTTTAATTTGACTCAAACCATGGACCAAATTGCTCATCAACATCTGGCAGAAATGCAAATAGAGTGGCATTTTAATGCACCATCATGGCCAAGCGCAGGAGGTCTGTGGGAGGCCGCCGTCAAAAGCCTTAAATACCATCTACGTCGAGTGCTAGGTAACCAAAAGCTAACCTACGAAGAATTTTCGACCCTATTGTCACAGTTAGAAGGCTGCTTGAATACACGACCTCTGTGTGCTATTTCTGAAGATCCAGACGATTTAAATTTTTTGACACCTTCGCATTTTCTGGCCAGTGGACCATTATTAACCATAATAGAGACCGAGAAAGACGAACGTACCAGATGGCAACTCGTCCAGAAAATTAACCAAGATATTTGGAAACGTTGGCAATCTGAGTATTTAACCCAACTAAATACGCGATCCAAGTGGCACCATTCTCATAAAAATGTTAAAATCAATGACATAGTGATTATTCAAGACGTACACGTGTCTCCAGGGAGGTGGGCCCTCGGAAGAATTTTAGAAATTCATCCTGGCGATGACGGTCTTGTTAGAGTAGTCACGCTCAAAACCAAAGGAGGCATATTAAAAAGACCAATCACCAAACTGTCAATCCTTCCAATCCACCAAGAGGAGAACCAACCAAATGTACCGACCGAAATAAATCAACAAAGAACCACAACTGAAGTGGACCCCGAAAAATGCTATGAGACACCACCACGTCGAAGAACGAGCATTTCAACGAAATGTAGCATTTTAACCATGGCACTTATGGTGCTTATGCTGTTAGTGTCGCCATCACATTGTACTCTCCACACAAAAAATCTGCCAGATAACCAAACCATCTACTTCGATAAAATCAGTAACATGAGACTGATTAGAGACGAATGGAAACTAGTAGTATTTTATGATATGACTGCTTATTGGGAAGGCGTATCGTTAGCCACAAAGTATATAGACCATTTAGATAATTGTTGTCAAAAAATACAAACCATATCTCACTGTCAACTAGTTCTTTTACATCTGCACCATTGTCAAGATGAATTAGACCATTATAATGAAATTTTGACCAACCATGGACCAGAACGGCACCATCTTCGTCGTCGTGGCTTAGTCAATGCTGTGGGGTCTATAGCTCACAGTTTATTTGGAGTACTCGACGATGACTTCGCACAACAATACCAGCAAGATTTGACTAAGCTTCGAGGCAACCAGAAATATTTTAACCAATTGCTGCAAAATCAAACATCGATAATTGAGTCAGAGTTTAATGTTATAAAGAGAATGGAAAAAACCGTAAGACAACAACATAAGAATTTTAACCAGCATCTTAATAAAATAGATAACTTAACTAATAGTATGCAAAAACAAATATCTGAAAACGCATATATCAATGAATTTACCATGTCTTCAATATCAGCCAACGGTATACTTATGAATCTGAAGGATATACAACAAATGTTATTAAACACAATCACTGACATCTTCCATGGTACATTCAACATACATCTACTACAACCAGAACAATTAACCAAGGAACTTCATATCATCTCAGCCCACATCTCTAAGGAATTATCGCTACCAATCGATAACATTCAAACTGACTTAACCAAACTTTACCATTTATTAACGGTTAAAACAAGATTTACAGGGGACAATTTGATATTCGAAATAAAATTACCGTTAGTAGGCAGAGACACCTTTGAAATATACAAATTGACACCAATTCCAATAGCAATCGGCGACAAAATGCGACAAATAATTATTGCATCTGATCTATTGGCCATCAACTATCAAAAGGACTTACAAATACCACAATCTAGTCTACAACCACAACAATGCGTTCATTATGATTTAGACATCTTGCTCTGTGCCCATCAAATACCTATTTCAATAACCAAAACAGAACCAATTTATTGTGCTAGAGAAATTGAGTCCTTAAGTTGTAAGACGGAAAGTAGAAAGTGCAAGAATACCTGGGTACAATTAAACAAGGTAAACAATTACTTGTATTCATGTTGCGGGCAATGCTCCATACAAGTCATATGTGACGATCAAATTACCATTGAGCGATTAGACAAGGTCGGGATACTCGCATTAGCAAGTGGATGCGTCATCAAAGACGACGGGATCACATTACTTTCGCGCAGACAGTCGAACAATGACTTAAGGTTGAAACCAGATATCATAAACATTGATATACCTACCATTAACAATATTGTAAATGTGACCATGCCCTTACATGTTTATGAGATAGACACTAACCAAACAGACATCCGCTGGGAATTAAAAATGATCAGCGATAAAATTAATCAAGTAAAAAATAACACCAAAACAGATTTAGAAGACGAAACATCTTTAAACTACCACGATGTTCACCACTACATCGCAATTTACATAATAGCTGGAGCTATTCTATTAACATGTTTGGCGTACGGAGTGCGGAGGATCCGCGCACGAACGCAGTGGCGCGCGGAAGCGACGCCAACGTCCCGGACGCTGCCACCGCCCCAACCGCAACCGAGAACCCGCCGCGTTGCTGATCACCAGTGCCAGAGTGAAACTAATCAGTGTTTTAGTGTTAGTGATGAATACAATAGAGTGAATATCCATCCCTGTACGAGGGCGACTGACCATTTATATGCCCGAGTGAATAAAGTGAAATTCCCAAACTCATTCAGTTTTAGTGTAGTGGAATAGAGACTGTAATAAATTGAATTTTTAAGAGTTGTATGTTACTATCATCTTGTTTATTGCACCATATTATTGTTTTATCACCTTGTATCACCATGCACCCTCATCTTCCAGTCCCTCGGGAATATGTACAAAGTACAGTTCATTGATGTCAATCGCGCGCGCAGTCAGCAGTTCCACGCTGACCCAAATATTTAGTTTTAGTATTAAAATCATTATAAAGTTAGTTAACGATCGGTCACCAACCAAGCCGCGTTTGCTCATACCATTAACCATTACCATTTTACCAAACCAATATACCATAATTTAACCATACGTGTTTTACTATTCATTTGTTGGGTTTACGCCCAACAATTATATTATCTGTGTCCATGTTCAGCGTCTCTTGTTACCTGCAGTATCTGCTGCAGCGGCTGCTGCACGTCCGGCGGCGGGCGGGGCAGCGCGCGCGCCAGCGCCGCGGCGGCGCCGGGCAGCTGAGCGCGCAGCAGCGCCAGCGCCGCCAGCTCGCGCGCCACGTCGGCGCCCTCCGCCACGCCCTCCGAGCCCGAGTCGCCGTCCGCGCCCAGCGAGCGGACCGACGACGGCAGCTGCTCTATACTGCTCCACGGTTGGGACTCCGTGTTGCTGTTTTAAGAATTAAGCTTAAATAAATATTGAACTTTAAGTTGGAGTTCTGGGGTCATCTTTTAAGAGTGCACGGTGCCTCCGTCTGCTTATGGTGACCATTGGAGGCCTTTAGTAAGTTAAGAATCCCATACTGCCCAAAATCCGAGTGCATTCTAAAAATTTCCCCTCTCGAAAAAGGAATGACCTCGCAGTCCAGTGATCATGATCACAAGAAAGTGGTATAAAACACAAAGCTACTCTCTGGTGATTGAGTGAAGTCTATCAAGTATATGTCTAGTCTAGTCAAGTTAAAGCTATCGTAGTTGACTCTCTTCCTTCCTTGAGTAATATTGGCAAAAAAACTTTGTTATATAAACTTTCATAAGTCCCTCGCTACATCGACTCCCTCTGCCACCCCTTCCGAGCCTGAATCACAATTCACGCCCACTGAAAGGACTAAAGAGGGGAGTTTCTCTATACTGCTCTTTTAAGGATTGGGACTCCCCAATTCCTAAAAGCCTGGTTTTGGGAAGAACGATATAGATGAGTCATTAAAAAACGTAGATCTTTGCGTCGTTCGGGTAGTCAGAAGCCCAGAAGTAGAATAGAATAAGAATAGAATAGAAAACATTTATTCGACATAGAAACAACACAACAACAACATTCACAAAGTAACAGAAAAATAGTAAAAAACAAAAGTACAAACAAGGTTTAACAGTGATTGCGCCGAGCGTGCCCATACCGAAAGGGTTACCAACTCAGCATTTGCTGGGCGTCAGACACCCAGCGCTGATTTTCAGTTGGCACCCCGCTAGTGATACACGGACGTAGGTAAATAAATAGATACTTAAAATAATGTCATACAGTGGATACGTGTGCTTAACTTATAAATTGAAAGAATATGTAATAGATAGTATAAAGTAATGTAAATAAAAAATATATAATGTAATTGTTTAAAATTGACTCAAAAACCCCAAAAGACAGTGTGGTAAGACGCAACCGGCCTATCACATTTATCCAATCTCTGCCCGACTCATAACCTATAAATAGGCACACTACTTGATGGATTAAACTTAATTCTATATTAACGCAGAAATTATTCATATTAAATGATAAATGATAATGATAAATGATTTTATTTCTGTAAGTTGGTTTGTACAAACGCTTTTACATGTCTAACATATTTTTTTTTAAAAACTAGATGAGGTCGGCGTTTCATATCTGACTACTCTGAGAAGAAAGGCCGAAACAAACTCAGAGGTCACAGTCTCTTTTAAAGTCCTGACAAAATCTTGGTTCGATCATGTGAAGACCATGTAGACAGATGTCTGAAATGGTCTTTTGAGGAAAGAACCAGCCAGATTGAGTGGACCTGTCCAGTCAGTGCACGCATTTGTCAATAACCGAGCAGCTCAACTCAGAATTTAAGGAGCTCAACGATTCGACGAACATTACCAAAGAAAGGACATTCGGGTAGGCCGCATAAACTACTCAAACTGCCAGACCATGATTAAAAACTAAGATAAATTAAAAAACAAAATAATGATCCACATAGTCTTCACATTCACAATAATTAAAATAAAATAATATAATACTTTCAAAAGTAAATATTCTTGTCATTGCAAGAAAACAAATAAAAAAAAAAAATAAAAAATAACAAAATTCATGGTGCAAAATATTTAAACAAAAAAAAAAAAACTAAATTAATTTAATTTGAGCAGCTCACTCCTAAGCCGTTTCTTTTCAAATAATAAATATTAGATGACAAACTGTTTTAATTACCAACGTTATTGGTGCTCTTGTTCCCCAATATAGACCTGAGGTATGGAGGACAGATCGGCAGTTACTCCAAGTAAAATATGGGTATTCAATTGTATACGGTGAGACTAGAAGCTGTCCTCAAAACGTTTTGTGCGTATGGGTGGGATGTCCACCATAAACCGATGGCGTATCGCCGTACGTCTTGTAGTCCGATGATGAAACGGGCTAGGTGGAATTAGATCGTGCAATTCCATCACACAATCCCAAAAATGTAACCGATAAAAAACCGACAAGCTGGCAACTCGGCGACGATGTTCAAGGCTCACTTGACTTGACAAATGCCTCATCGCCGATGAGCCGCTTGGCCCGCTTTTCGATCGACTCTAGTGCGTCAAGCTGGTATTTGGCTGATCCGTCCCAGAGATGAGAACAGTACTCCATGCATGATCGAACTTGCGCTTGATACAAGTTGAGTAGCTGTTCCGGCGTGAAGTACCTTGTCATCTTCGCAAGGATCTCCAAGTTTTTGGCAGCCTGCTGCGCCTTGGCCTCAATGTATGGTCCAAAATTGATAGTCGATGTTAACGTAATGCCAAGAAGCTCAAGATGGTCCGTTATTGGCACGGTCACATCCCCGAAAGTTGGAGCCAGGTGAAATTGGCTCATTTTAGCGGAAAAAGACACGCCTGGGTTTTAGCAGCATTAAACCTGGCCAGATTGGCATCGCCCCATTCGGAGACTGCCTGCAAGGACAGGTTCAATCGCTCCGGCGGCAACCGAATTGCGTAAGTGTGTGTGTGGTAGTGAGGAGCGGCAGAAGTTCGACTCGACCGCCTTAAGGACCAGGGACCAAAACGCTTTACTACCTGCTGAGTATAAAGCAAGTATAGTCCCTATTAGGCTAATGTGGTCGAACAGAGCCCTGCGCAACACCATCTTGCAGGACTTGGCAGTCCTGTTAAGGGGCCCTCTTCTTCTGTCCCACGTCACTCGCAGTGTGTTTATATGTTTGTAAACACACCCACGATACAGGAAGAAATTCCTAGTGTGGGGAAAAGATAAAATAAAAAACAAACAAAATGCTACGCAGATGAATTCGCGGGAAAATCTAGTCATCTATATTTTTATTAGCTTTTTCTCTTTTTTTGTTCCTTGATAAATAAATAAGTTGTACTAGTCACCTCTGATTATTAACTTCTTGTCGAAGTGGCGGCCGCGGGTATTCTAGGGGCACGCGCAGATGTAAGGCCAGGGCACACACATAGCCCACACACAGGCACACTGGCCGCATCAGTGCTGATAAGATCACGCCGGGGTCTGGATCTAGTACTGGAAAATAAAAATAACAATTTAAATATGCCAATAAACAAAATAATTAGTAGAGAAAAGCCAGCTATCTATCTCTGGTGCACAGCCAGTAATTGCAATATTGAGATACTGGAACAATTCAAAACTTTTTGTCTGTTTATTTAAAACTTTCCAGCATTTATTGTCTGTTTACTTGTGGATGCATCATGTAAAATGTACAAAACAAATGTAGTTAACATTTATACATAAATAACTTGATTCGGTTCACTCTATCAAAATATTTATGAATTTAAAGTGTTCAAGAACTAAATTATCACAACACACGCAATTCAGATACTCGTACAGTTGAACTCCATATTCGATAGATAGCGTTGTGCGTTTGACGTCGTTTTCTGAATTGCGGTGTAAGGCCTCTGCCTCGAATTTTGCGGGCAGCGGGGCGGCGGCGGCGCGGGAGCGGGGCGGGCAACTCAGACCCGTTCTCGAAACCAGCGGGCAGATCGCGCGGCACTATAGCGGGCGTAGTGTTGTGTTCGTGTTTGTGTCGTCGAGATATTTGTTTTTTTTCGCGAACGAAATTTCTGAACAACGGCGACAACATTTTTTTGATTCAAATTTATTCCTAAAGTTCGATTTATTGTAGGCAAAAGAAGAAGTGAATCCCTACTATAGGGCAAGGAAAAGAAAAGGCAAGTTTTATCGAAATTATGTAGAACAGAGACAATGTCCTGAAAAATTCTACGACTACACCAGAATGAGTGTAGAAACTTTTGAATATATTCTTGAAGCTATCAAGAGCGATTTAGAATCTTGAATTAATCCAAATCAATATAGAGGTATATATCAAAAATTAGTGAAATAATTAGTTCTAGCACGTCCGAGGACATTTCGACACGTCACAAAAATAAATTGCACAACACTGCAATGCAGACGCGCGGGCGGTCACCGCTTGACCGGAGTGCACCGCTCGTTGCCCGCCCCCGCGCCGCTGTTTTTGAGAGACCATTTGATTGTACGCATTAGAACCCGCCGCTCCCGCGCCGCCGCCCGCTGCCCGCATGATTCGAGGCAGAGGCCTAAAGATTCTCCGCGGAAGAATGACCATAGAAAAAAATAAGTAGGTAGGGTTGGCAGGGTAAGCAGTTGACGGAAGCGAGGTCGCGGGGCAGCCAGTTAGTAAATAGTAATAAAATCATATAATTCGACCTGAAACTACCATATGTCGAACAGGAGATCATGACATATAATACAAACTACCCGAATAAACTTGAAAATCATAAAAATTAGAGATGGGTCGTTGTAGGTAAATTTTGGACTAGGTGCACTTAGTCCAAGTCCGTACAAAAACTCGATCCAAATACCTGTTCCACCTAGTCCATGAAATACGCATACTTTATAGAGGATTAGTCTTGGCGTACCACCGATACGTATAGATACGTACGTACCTACGCAGTAATAAAATGTAATCTTCCCTTCATTCACACAGGCTTAGGACTATCAACGTAAATATTTATCTACGTTGAAGATTGTTGGCGTAATTAAAAGATTTCTATTCATTTTTCAGAGTACTTAATTAGTTTTGTTATTGTTTTTTTTTTTAATACACTACTTCCTTTCGAAACCATTTTTTTTAAACAATAAACACATGAATTAATTTCGTAATAAAAATAGATATTTATGTTCTTTAACGATTTATCAAAATTTCCTTACGAAAACTGATCACACTGAATAAATCCGATAGTACGTGTATGCAAAGTCTATCTATCTAGTAGGTATCAATACGTCAAGCGAGATCACATTCGCATGAGCCCGTACTTGATACTAGACTGCATCATAAAGTCTTCATTCGCATCGAGTATTGTCAAAGTACTTATTCTATAAACTCTGCCTAGTCCCGACTAGTCTCGAGTATTGTCAAAGTACCTATTCTTATAAAGTCTGCCTAGTCCCGACTAGTCTCGAGTGTCGAGTATTGACAGACAAGGATGGAAGGATTGCGGTATAGTGTAGTTAAAAAAGGACAGAATATATTCTAGCACAACACAGTGCGCGTCGCGTTACTTTTATGCACTTTGAATATGGGTTTAAATTCAAGTGACTTTGTGATTTTGGCAAACATGAATGAGCTATGACTATGTTGCTATCTCGCTTCGCCGCGTCGTCGGTACTTTGATTCGCGCGGGCCGCGGGTGCCGTGCGCTGCGTAGGCACAGCGGGACTAGGTGGATCGAGTAATTTAAAAGTTAGAATAGGTGCAGCCTAGTCTCACTAAATACCTAGTCCCTGAATCTGTTCTAGTATATACGCTTCATCTCTTATAAAAATGTGTTTGTTCTTGGACTATCGGGAGAAGAAAATTGTGTTCCAACCTTACTGGAAAGTTTCGTCAGGATGGAATGAGACACTCAACTGAGAATTGTCTCACCAAGCTAAAGACCCCAAACAGATACAAAATATCAAACAGAGAAGTGGACTTCTGTTGCGTTCAACAGATTGCCACGATGCGGAAAGAGAGAGAAAAAAAAGTGGAAAGACAGTAGAGTAGCCTTTTCGGCAGAGTGAGATTAGGCTTAATAGTAGTAATTTATTATTGGTTCAAACTACTATTTATAATAATAGGTATTTTATTTGTGGTGGATAAAAATTCGTTACACACAAAGTAACAGAAATTCCCATATACATATATAGAAAAAAAAACTTTATTCAAAAAATCAAAAAACCCGACTGCTTCAAAAGCGAACTAAAAAGTCGTAAATAAGGAAAAAATCTTGCTGTGCAGTCGGAGGATACATATTCGCGGGCTGGTTGACCAAAATCTGGTGTATCCTCCGCCTGCACAGCATGATTTTTTCCTTATTTACGACTTTTTAGTTCGCTTTTGAAGCAGTCGGGTTTTTTGATTTTTTGAATAAAGTTTTTTTATTTATAACGTTTTAGTTAGTTTTTTTCGAATTAGATACATTTAAACATACAAGTATTATATATTTTTGAAATCACCTCTTAAAATCCTTTTTGATACGCCACACGATGGGTTTGGAAGAAAAAAAAAAATTGGGCCCCCACAATATGGCACCCAAAATCCGCCATTTTTCTATTATCCAATTTTAATGTAGCCTATGACACTCGCAAGGTTAAGACGCATCGATTGACGTATGAATCATCAAAATCGGCCAACGCGTATGGTCTCTGGAACGCCATATAGGAACAAACATACATACATACATAAGACTGATAAACACATTACCCTCCTTCGGCAGTCGGGTAAATAGACTGAGATTGGACAACAGATAATATAATACTAGCATACAGATGCTTCATCCCATACAAAGAAACGTGCCGACGTAACTAGCGTTTTTCGTCTGATTAAGATGTTTTTTTTTGTAAGTACGCCGATTGCGTTGGGTTCCGTTCCACGGCTATAGATTTTTTTAGCAGCAATTTGCATGTAAAAGGTTTTCTCGGTTCGTGACTATTTTTATCTTTAAATATAGTGACTATTTGTTTTATAGTAACTTTTTGCACGTTTTTACTGTTTCATTGTACCAAAAGTGCTCAAATTTAAACAATCGAGTGTTAATCAATTTTAAATGATCCATTCAGCCCATTATTCCCTAATTTTGTGCTTAGGAGAGTTAATTAAAAAAGAACATACAACTTTTGTGATCAATTCTAGAAAACGTTAATTTTACACACAATTCAATAACAAATCGATGCATATCGCGCCATCTAGTGACATTTATTTGAACCAAATTTATCTGTTAATGCTGGGCCCCCGTGACTGGGGGTTGGTTTTTGAACTAAGACCGTGTCAAACCCCGGGCGGGCGGTTTGGGGGACCGTGTTTATGTAAATAACGTTGAAGTTCAAAAAGTGCTGGTTCTCAGCCTAACTTGAATAAATAAGTCTTTGTTTCCTGATAGCTTCAATCTTGGAGTCTTTAAGTCAAGAGTGAATAGGTTAATTCTAGGCAAGCGTGCTTCACAGTCTACCACATCACCGCTTACCATCAGGCAAGATAGTGACCAAGCGTAAAGAAAAAATATTACACCAAAATTAATATCAAAATTGACCGCTCGTCAATTTTGTGAAGGAATTGCTCAGCAACTCAGCCCATTCTCTATGTCTATGGAAACCCCCACATAGAAATGATTTCTTCCCCCTTTTCAAAATGTCGGATGTGTGGGCCTTAACTTTCAATGAAATTGCAACTCTATCAATAACCTGAATTATACAGGAATTCACTCACTCACTAACCCACACTTGGGTCACGTGGTGGCCCATGGCCAATATACTCTCAAAATTTCCCATGAGAACAATATAAGCTGATAATATGGTAAATAACTCACGTGTATTCCTCATAGAGACTAGCATGGCGACGATAACATAGTGTAGGTTAGGGAACTTCGGTCCGTCGGCGAACAGGAAGCCCCATAGGTTGGGGATCTCCGACCTGGGGAACTCGCGGCCGAAGAGCAGTCTTAACCATCGGCTGGAACAATGGCAGGAAAAAATAAGTGTGGCTTATGAATTTTGCCGTTAAAGACATTAAGTGCAAAGTTACATGAACATCGCAGCAGGCATAAAGCGGTTGCTAAGGCGTTAGTATGCACGCTCGTTTGGGTTCCTTTGCACATTTTAGACATTTCTTTATATTTTTCTATGGTCTCTCTGTGCCCTCTTAGTCCTTCCTTACTATTCAATGGATATTGATGGGGTAATTATCTTCAGTTTAGGAATTTATATCAGAAGATTTCTATTGAAGGTACATTTATCTATACCCTGTTTATTAACTGGAGCGAAAAATAAAAGGTAAACAAACCATAAAATAGTAGTTTATGCAACGTCATATAATGTTCGTAATAAAACCATGAGTGAGGGTTGTATTGATGATAATAGTATCACACGAGTGTTTTAATACCTAATTATATGCCGTTGCATACGAGTGTTTTAATACATAATTATATGCTGTATACACTATTATATCCACTATATTATTATATACACTATTTTATCTTCACTCATACAGTTGAAATAAAACAAAAACGGAAAAAATATGAGGTATGGCGGGCAATTTAGATTCTTATTGCGCACATGCGCACGCTGCGCTGTCATGCGCAATGTGATGTAGAAAATAGTATCATTGTCTATGGAGACAATGACACTATTTTTCTACACTAAGTCAATAAGCCCATACGCGCCAATAAATAAAAAGTAAAAGTGTGCTATAAAAATTTAAAAGTTATTTTATGTTGCAGTTGTTTGAAAAGCGAAGGAAAATGTTGCACTATAGAGTTTTTTTTATTTTACCTATTCAGAAAAAAAGTACGTGTTTATACAATATTTTTTAATTTCATATTTGAAACTTTACGTTGTGCGTGTAGATAAAGATTTGTACAGTGTTTTCTTTGCTGTCACTAAAATAAAAAATATCATGAGAAGATATTTATTTCATACAACAACCAAATGCACACATGCACAAATATGTCAAACATTTAAATTACTATTTTCTTAACTGTATTTTACAACAATATCAATATTTTTAATGTATAAACAAAAAAAATGTATTATTAAAACCTGGAGGAGCTCGTGGCTAAATAATAACAGCCGCACGGGGCGATCTTCAAGGTTAAGCAACGCTTGCCGAGGTCAGTCCGTGGATGGGTGACCATTTCAACATACCGAGTTTCCTCCGTGCCTTGGAAAGCACGTTAAGCCGTTGGTCCCGGCTGTCATTTGAAGATCTTTGACAGTCGTTACGGGTAGTCAGAAGTCTGAGATCTGACACCAGTCTTACCAAGAGGTATGGTGTTACCCAGTTACTGGGTTGTGGAGGTCAGATAGGCAGTCGCTCCATCCAAGACTGGAAGCCGACCCCAACAATAATTGGGTAAAAGGCCAGGCAGATGATGATCAATATTTTTAATGTATAAACAAAAAAATTGTATTATTAAAACCAAAACCAATAAGCCGACATTAAAAAGCATCTCAAAAGCCTGGTGTTCGGAGCTATTATGATAATAAATTAAAGAGTCCTACAAAAGTAACCATTTTGCGTTGCAAAGTTGTATTTACCCGACTGCCGAAGGAGGGTAATGTGTTTATCAGTCTATGTATGTATGTATGTTTGTTCCTATGTGGCGTTCCAGAGACCAAACGCGTTGGCAGATTTTGATGGTTCATACGTCAATCGATGCGTCTTAACCCTGCGAGTGTCATAGGCAACATTAAAATTGGATAATTGAAAAATGGCGGCTTTTGGGTGCCATATTGTGGAGGCCCAAATTATTTTTTTCTTCCAAACCCATCGTGTGGGGTATCAAAATAAAGGGTTTTAAGAGGTGATTTCAAAAATATATAACACTTATATGTTTAAATGTATGTAATTCGAAAAAAACTAACTAAAAAGTTATAAATAAAAAAAAAAAAACAAAAAACCCGACTGCTTCAAAAGCGAACTAAAAAGTCGTAAACAAGGAAAAAATCATGCTGTGCAGGCGGAGGATACACCAGATTTTGGTCCGCCAGCCCGCGAATATGTATCCTCCGCCTGCACAGCATGATTTTTTCCTTGTTTACGACTTTTTAGTTCGCTTTTGAAGCAGTCGGGTTTTTTGATTTTTTGAATTATTTTTTTAAAAATTTGTCTTATTAAAACTGTGACGTTTATTTGGTTACCTTTTATTTTTTGCTCCAGCAAATTAAGTATAAGTTAAACATATTTATATTTATACAACATTTAAATCTCGATGTTAGGACATGACGCCATGATGTCGCTACTTGTTGATTGTAATGACAAAAATTCCATTTGTTCTAAGCTCAAATTTGAAAGTTTAGCTGTAAAACAAATTGGAAAATATTCATATATAAGAAAGAAAGAAAAAAAGAAAGAAAGAAAGAAAAATATTTTTTTGTGACCCGCACAGGAGACACGAGAAAATAAGCACACACTTAAACAATAATAAAATAAAAAACCCTGTGCGAGACAAAAAAGGCTCCTATCTCAGCATGTGCAGCGATATCCAAAAAGGTAATAACGCTGCGCTGATATTCTGATAGGGCCTACTGTTGATGCCACGGACACACTTACGGAAACAGGACTTATAAAATACAATAAAATAGAAGAATATGTAAATAACAAACAAAATAGAATAAAACACTGAAGGTGGGTCAAAGTAAGTGCCGGAACCGAAGCCGCGGGGGTCAGCTAGTTACAGATATTTAACTGTAAAGGTTTGGGTTTGGATGCGTACTTACATTCCAAACAGTTCCATAGATATGTTGCATTCAACTAAATGTAAAGATAATTCGAGATCCAACGGCACTAGAAATTCTTCTCTCACGTTATCCAAATATCTTATTACCTCGTTAGGGTTCTGAAACCAAAATATCATAATTGTTAGATGGTAAATTAGTCTATTGCTACAATACCTAAAACGGGGTTAAATTGATTCATTTTGAAATTAAAATTGACATAACTACTTCAATTATATTTTGAAAAATATAAAAAAACTGGTCCAGTGCGAGTCACACTCGCGCACGAAGGGTTCCGTAACATTATTGCAAAAAACGGCAACAAAATCACGTTTGTTTTATGGTAGCCCCACCTAAATATTTATTTTATTCTGTTTTTAGTATTTGTTGTTATAGCGGCAACATAACTACATCATATGTGAAAATTTCAACTGTATAGCTATCACGGTTAATGAGATCCTGCTGACAGACGAACGGATCGTGGAGTCTTAGTAATATGGTCTCGTTTTTACCCTTTGGGTACGGAACCCTACAAAATGGCGACTTTACTTGAAAGTTTTATATTCTTTAATATTTTTTTCATTGTTTGGGATAAAAAAAAATCTAGCCTATTAACGTTAAAATAAAAATGTGTTTACTTTGATAACCTATTGTTTTTTCAATGCAATATAAAGTAACTCCAATTTACAATTATTTTTTAATGCAAAACATGGCTGACATGTCAGTGTTACAAATATTAAAAAGAAAACTGAGGTGCGTTTCATTTTCACGGAGTTAGCTTAAAAAATAAGATCTCAATGTAACCCCGTTCTACCGGTACTTCTTTAACACTAAAATAGTTTGCGATGATCTTAGTGCTGAGAAAGAGAATTTTAAGTTAAGGACTTGGCAAACAGGTGCTCGTGGCTAAATAATAATAGCCGCACGGTTCGATCTTCAAGGTTAAGCAATGCTTGACGAGGTCGGTCCGTGGATGGGTGACCATTTCAACATACCGAGTTTCCTCCGTGCCTCGGAAAGCACGCTAAGTCGTTGGTCCCGGCTGTCATTTGAAGATCTTTGACAGTCGTTACGGGTAGTCAGAAGCTTGAGATCTGACACCAGTCTTGCCAAGGGATATGGTATTACCCAGTTACTGGGTAGTGGAGGTCAGATAAGAAGTTGCTGTGTAAAACACTGCTACTCAGCTGAATCCGGTAAGACTGGAAGCCGACCCCGAAGACAATTGGGAAAAGGCTACGCAGATCATAAACTTGGCAAACACTACTTATGCTGAAATTTTGCAAATTCTCAAGTAAAACTAGAGTTTTACAAGTTATTAACTTCGAATTCTCAATTCAGAAACCAAGGGTTAGTCATTGACTTTATTCTTGTTTGTTAGTGAACTGTAATTCCTGTGGTTTTTTGCATTATTATTTTTATAATACCACAAATCATAATTCACTCAGAATTGTAGTATTATTATTTAATATCCTCCTCGTACAATCGCAAGAAAATTCCAGATGACTACTTTACGTATAATAAATGATTTTCCTGTTTTGAATATTACGTACTTACATGGGACATTTTAGATGTGGGTAGTCTGCCACACGAGGTCGGTACGATATCGCCCGTTGTGTAGAACCTTTCAATACCTTTCATTATTGCACTGAACAGCATGCTGAAAAAAAAACAGTTATTTATTTATTTTGTCTGTTTAACCGGATGGATAGCCTTATTTATTGTTTGAAATAGATACTTACTAGCTATCGTGCTCTAAACAGTCTTCTTTTAGTATAAACTTTAACTTCTCCCTGAAACAAACAAACAAATTCATCAACTGATGAAGCATGGGCGTCACAAGGGGGTCAGGGTGGGGCAGTTGCCCCATTAGACATTTAAAAAAGTAGCCAAATGCAAAGATATCAAAGTCCTAAGTCCACTCACTTAACATATCTGACCTTTGATGATGTACTAGAAGAGACAAAAACCTTGTTGCCCGAAACGGGAACAGCGTTGAAAATTTTGATCGCTCTATCGTGCACTTGAACGGTAGAGCGATTTTCATGGTAATATGAACCACAAAAAACTAAAAATTTATAAGCAAAAAACTCTAACAAAAAAATCCAGACTTCCGACTCCTAAAGCAAACGCTACAAAGCGAAAAATAACTTTGTTTTCCGAAGTCGGTGTCTTTAGTACCTCTTGTTTTTCGACCAGACACTGACCGAAACTGGTTCCAAATACACCGACTTCGGAATAGAATAGTACATTTCGTGTCGAGCATAAAAGTTGACATTTTAACACGAGCGATGTAGTCAATTTCGAAAGCTACATGCGAGTGATAAAATAAAGCCTTTTTATGCGAGTCAAAAACGATTCCTTTTCCACTACCTGATGAGCTACTGAGAGACTTAATTAAATGAAAATAAGTTCCAACAAAAATTTATTAGAAACGTTCAGACTAAAAACCACAGACTATATACACATAATCAACGCGCGCTTTTTTGAGAGGTAACAGGTTCAGTGTCATTCTGGCGGATGGGGCAGTGAAAAAAGCGCGGGCGTAGCGGCAGAATGCGTCTACCAACTGTAGCTTATTCAGTTAAGAAAAATAATTACGTTGTAGCTTCGATAAAGAATACCCCTAGATTCCCGGTCAGCGCTTCCAAAACGGGCCGAAAAATTGGGCCACAAATACGCTTGTGGCCCTATTTCAAAATTAGTATGGTCCAATCATAGCCAACATTAATACGTTAAAAATGCCGCAATGTCCGTTCAAAAACTGTGAAAATAACCACCGTAACACCTTGATTTTGGAAGCAATATCTTTTGTTCGGTAAGTTTATATCATTAAGTTTTTTTCTTATAGTAAAAACCGAATTAAATAGAAAATATGAATCAATTACCAAATATTATGATTGTTTGACCAACGTTTGCGTCGACAAAGCGAACGCGGCAACTATTGTAACAAACATTGACTGTTCTGGAACAGAGAATGCATGGAGTAGTTTGTAAAGCTATTTTTTTTAATTATTTAAAAAAATCACTATTGTGTTATTTTGATCCGACTAGTTTTTTAAATCAGTCAAAAATATTTGACAGCATAGAAAACGAAATAAAGTAACCCCGAAATTTCCTACATAGTGTTTTTAACCTTACTGCTGAAATTTTAAGTTTCATTTTTTAATAAATATTTTTGTACTTACATATAACTGACTTTTAATTTTAAAGTTTTCATGCAAACCCTACCCTACCTAACTACCTACCTACCCACGAATCAATTTTATTTAACTGTCTCTTTATTCGAGCGAACAAAACAAAAAAAATAATTGTTCAAATCGATCCAACCGTTTTTGAGTTTTAGCGAGACCAACGAACAGCAATTGATTTTTATAATATAGAAAGATAGGTAGGTAAGTGTGTGTGGCCATTTGAGCGACTTATTTTCGTTCATGATTCTTAAGACGGTACCCTGACCAAAAAATCGGCATGCGATATGAGCATTCCTATTGGTCTAGCGGCACTGGTGGCGCATGAATTACAGTAGTGAATACGCCCAGATTTTAGAATAAAATCTTTATAAAATCGAATTTTGGTCTTTTGAAAAAAAATTTACTACCAAAATGTTCGTTATTAAATTGTCTATTCATTAGTGTTAGTACAAAAAATAATTAATTAACACTTTAGGAGGAGATGCATGCTATCAATAAATATTTCTCATTTTTGTGTTTTTTTTTAAAGGAGATTAGTGAAATATAAACAATATTAAAAAAAAAAAACTAAATCTACCATTTTAGAATCAATACTATGTAGAAATTTTATGTATTTTTATTAATTGATATTTCTTTTTGAATAACGAGTAGATAGCTCCTAAAAACAGCACGAAAAACGGCTTGCGCGGCGTTTTGCTCGGGGTACAGCCTTAATCTAGTATTTTTATAGATAGATGATATAAAAAAAAAACTTGAACGTTTCGACTCCACTCATTGCTTGTCCAAGCTCAAATATAAATTTAAAAAAATCGAATTTCGGATTGTTTTTTTTTGTCACATTTTGATTTAGACTTTAACACTTGCGTGTAAGACTAAATTTGTATTGAGCTCATAATTTTTTTATAGCTTTTTGTACATCGTTTTGTGAATGCAACTTTAAACATTGCATTTAAGGTTGAATTTACATTAATGTATATTTATTCCAAGTAGAATTCTTAGAATTACCTAAACACAATTGGCGTCAGTTTTAAAGATAAGTTTTGTATGGGATCCTCTATCTAGGTGTATTCTTTATCGAAGCGTTGTAGTTACATAATGATATCAAAACTCCAAACAAAAGTCATTTTGTTCGGCGTTTACGTATTTTTTTTAATTTTATAATATTGTCTAAATGTTCATATTTCGAAACTAATTTCTTAGGCAGTGTGTTACATAATAGACAAGGTAGTGGAAAAAGTAATTTTTCGCGGTTAATTTAATGAAAACGCACTCCCAATTGTAGACAATGTGCCATTTTGATAATTAGGCATGTAGAGAATTGGCCATTCTGAGAATTAGGATTTTAGAGAATTCACCTATAAACATATAGGTGTTATATAATCAACAAAATCACCCGAAGCGTTTGGTCTCTATAACGCCACAAAGGAACAAAAATACATAAATACATACATTCATACATAGACGTGCTCTAATAAAGACAATCTATCTATTGCTTATGTAACGTTGTACGTTACACGTTACGTTAAAGGGCACTTCAAACACTAGATGTAATTATTTTTATTTGTTTAACAATTTTTGTACATCAATCTGCCACTGGAGATCACGCAATAATTTACTAAACTACTACTGTTCCAGCAACTTGGTTTTCCGTGAATTTCACACCCTGATAAAAAAAACCCGGCCTTTATAATATGTACTAGCTGACCCCGCGGCTTCGCTCCCGTCTACTGGCTATATATCTACATACAACTACCAACCTACCCCCTACAAACAAACAAACAAACTCTTCAGCTTTATAATATTATAAGTATAAATTTGCCTACATCATAAAAGGAACTTCCGTGACCAAATCTTATGTTTTGATGAAGATGAAAACTTACCCTAGATCGTCAGGCGCGAACTTCCTGTCTAGGTACAGTTCGAACAACACTGGAGCCAGTATCTCGTGCATGCCCTGTCTGTAGCCCACGTTTGCGTGGGAACGCGCCCAGAAGAATAGGATGCGGACCTAAAACACAGACAAAAATTATGAATGGCTAATAGGGACCAAGGTACACATGTTGTATACTTTCCTCTTTTCTTTCATAGGCATATCTTTGCTCTTCATCACTTCACTGAGAGACCATTTTACCATGTTTAACTTACGGATGTCAAACATGGGCGCGCTGACAGACAAAGTAATGAACAAAGTAAATGTGAGTCAAAACGGAATTGAAAGGAGTGTAATTGGTGTGAAAAGAAGAGATAAAGTAAGATGAGACGAAATAAAAAAACACAGCCAAATTTAAAAATGCCAAAACAGGTATACAGGACTCTAAAATGGAGATGGACAGGACACATGTTAAGAGAAAAATCAGATAAATGGACAAAAAGAATAACTGAATGGTACCCTCGGGACGGAAAGAGAAACAAAGCGTTGGGAAGATGAACTTAAGCGTATGGCCGGTCCAGAATGGATGAGAATAGCTAAAGAAAGAGAGAAGTGGAGGCTCTTAGAGGAGGCCTTTGTCGAAGGACAAGCTGTGGAAAGTAACACCGATCGTCATGGATTAATCTAAGTTGTATTAATAATATTGTTACAACAATAAAGGCTTATTGTATTTATTTTCATAGGAACCAAGAGTAACGCCGAATAGTGCCGGTACGCTTGTTCACAAGATTAACTTGTTGAGTAACGGGACTCAGACTGGAGACTCTGTCCGCCCACCAAGTGACTCCAGGAGAGATGGTGGCACAGTGATCACATGCTGGCGTGCACAGTGAGGTGAGGGGGAGACGGTTTTTCATTCTCGGCATGTGACTTAATAGGCGTTGCACAGAAGGGGTTCCTTTGTGGATTCCGGGGTGGCTTTGTCACCAAAAGTCCACCCACCTCTTGAAGATTTGTGTCGCCTCAGAATGCTCAACGGGTCCTTGAATATGATATTGTACAGAATAAAGAAAGGGCTCTGATGAACCATTGTTGAATCTACTAAAGTCTGTTCTTCAGAAATCTGCAAAAAAATATGAACTTTCTTACCATTAAATCCTGCACATCCTTATCTCTAAAGTACAGCTCCTCAGGGAATGTCCGGACGACATCTTGTAGGATTAACGTTTTGAGCTCATTATCACAGAAATGTTGCTTCCAGACACTCTGAAACAGAAAACTCATACAGAGAAGGCACGAGCATTCATCACCACGATTGCTCAAGGCGGGTTGGCGATTCCAGATATTAACTATATATGTCTAGATTTCCTCACGAAGTATTCTGAACCAATAAAAAAAAAAATGTGTTCTGTGCCTCGGAAAGCACATTCTGCCGTCGGTCCCGGCTGCCATTTATAGATCCTTGTCAGTTGTTACGGTTGTCAGAAGCCAGAAAAATCTGACAGACTTCCCAAGGGGTATCTTGTTACCCAATTACTGGGTTGTGGAGGTCAGATTGGTAGTAGTTCCATATAAAATTCTAGTACTGAGCTGAATCCGGTAAGACGGGAAGCCGAACCAAAAGTTGTTGAGGAAAAGGCTAAACAGATTGAGAATCTACACTATCGCTGAGTGTCATATGCTGTTTTATCTCGGTAAAAATGCTCGGTTCTCTTCGAAGAGACGGGGCAACAGGGCGATATTTGGGCTTATTTGCAGTACGTCCTAAATTACCAATCTTTTATTATACAGCTAATAATCCCAACTATGGCAATGGGGAAGTTTGAAGACTCGAAACAGCTTTCTGTCGTTCACTAAACCAATAAACGGCAACTGGTCGAGTGAAACAAAGAAAAATATCCTAAAAAATCAAGACAAGAAGCCAGGTGGGTTGCTGCAGAAACAACTTAGTTATATTGGGGTACCTACTCCAATGACCCACAGTGCGATTGCGGAGCTAAGTTCAAAACGATGCCCCACCTTTTGTCGTGTTCTCTGTGCGACAATACCTGCACCCTGAAAGACCTCTGTGAGGCAAATAATGACGCTGCTGACGTGACGGAATTCTGGTCAAAATACATTTAATTTTGTTATTCTGATGATTACATCATCGATACGACGAAGCGAAGGTGGAGAAACACACAGGTTTACACCTGTGTGTTTCTTTCTTAAACTTCATATGCGGGACGGAAATTACGCCTTTCAGGCGGACAGTACGCCTGAAAGTCGTTTTCTGGCCGAAACCGAGGGTTGAATACGCTAAGAATTTAAATTGGCAATTTCTTTTTTTATTTGGCTTTTTCTGGCGATTGCGATTGGCTGGCGCACGGAGTATGACCCCTGCCCGCCCGTTGCCTCCTCCAACGCGCATTTTCGTTCAGTTTCGGCACTTGTTAGGAGCCGAAGGTAAAAAATTTTATATGACCAGAATTTCTAAAACTCGTTAAATGATAAATGCAGAATCAGATTTTTTTTTGATATTGTGGCACAGACTGGAGAGTATTAGCTTGAAATTGAGCAAAACCAAAACAGAATACTTGTTCTGCGATTTTGGCGGTCCCTCCAGTTCCGTGCCAATACTAGCCCTCGCCGGAACACCCATACCGATCTGCTCCGACTTCCGGTACCTAGGGTCGTTTGTCCAAGGGGATGGCAAAGTAAACCGAGACGTAACGCACCGGATCAACTCGGGATGGATGAAATGGCGACAGGTCACTGGAACAACTTGGGACCCACGGATGCCCCTCAAGTTAAAGGTAAAAATTTACAAGCCCAAGTACCGGATTATACCTGTCGTACTGTATGGAGTGTTGGGCTTTGAAAAAGATGGATGAAAAGAGACTGCATGTAGCAGAGATGAAAATGTTGAGATGGATGTACAGAGTGACGAGAATGTATAAAGTGAGAAATGAGTATATTAGAGGACCTTTGAAAGTGACGCCAGTGACAGAAAACTTGAAAGAAAACCGTTTGTCCTGGTATGGTCGTTTGATGAGGAGGGATGAAACTTAATAAAAGAGTTATGAATATAAATGTGGATGAATGGAGAGTGAGGGGACGGACAAAGAAAATATGGATGGACAGTGTGAGGAGTGATATGAAAGCAAAGGGAGTCAGTGATAGCGTGACAGGACGGTATGGAAGAAGAAAACGTGTTGCTCCGACCCCCAAGTAACATGAGACAAGGGCAGGAAGATGATGATGATTTTATCAAGTTTTACTTTGTAATGAAAAATAAAAAATACTATTTGCTGCTACAATTTGACTTAAACAATGAGTATCAAGACATCTGATAAATTAAAACAAATATTATTTCACCTTGGTGTGTGTTACATGTGGTGTAAGTTATTGAACTGTATAAAAGAGGCTACATAACGGTACCTACCTATAAATACATAAAACATTTAGATCATTGACATGCCTGAGAATTGTTTTGGTAAGCGACAATGAAGAATATGAGATGCGAATAGTTATGCGGGCGGCCTGTATCCAACTAAATAACACAAGAGAGGAAAGACTAGTTAATTAAATATAGCATTTATTGTGTACTGCATAAGGTTCAATTTACCGTAACAATACACGCATTTGCAATAAGTCCTTTGAATGTTTTTGAATTTGGATTTTTCGTTATTTAATCACGCTTGAGATACTTCCACGGCTGAACGGATTTGTTTAAGGAACACAGCCGGGCGAGCAAGGCCTCTGTGATAGGCTTGAGTCACGCATTTTATTACGGTTTTTGCTCCCAAACTATGATAAAAATGTTTGAATCAAGCCTGTCACAGTAGGCCGTGCTCGCCCGGCAGATACACCTGCAGCCTAAATGCGCAAGGGAATTCGGCAAGCCAAAGTGTTTGACCGCCATCAATCGACCAATCACATGCGAGATGAAAGACGCGATGTGGATTTCCGTTCATGTGATCGTGGTCAAACCCTTTGCCTTGCTGAAATCACTCGCGCTATTAGGCTGCTGGACAAATACTTTTATTCCGATGGTACCTACATTCTTGTGGAATAATTTTATTAGACGAAGCCGCTGACAAAAGCTAAAATAAAAAAAAACGTTTTAATAAAACGTTATTTTTCGTTTTGTAGTGTTTTGTTTTAAAAGTAGGTAATTTTGGTACCACAAATTACCATGAAAATTGTTTATAGCCAAAGAATATCTCATGGCGATGCCAATAAGCTCAAACACGACTAAACACATTCTTTTATTTCGGAGTTCCAGTGCCTACCTTCCGGCTGCATCATCAGATCAATTCGATGGTACCATTTTCAGCAGTACCATTTATTTTATAAGTATTTGCTTCATCATAGTCGGTTAACAATTCGAGTTATTATCTTATACCCGTGACATACTTATCATTAAAGAGTTCCAGTGGCCATCTGTGGTCTTGTTCATTAGTTCCACATCACCAAATGATACTTTTGAGTGCAAATGATTGCATTGTTGATGAAAACACTAATATCGCTATAGGTATGCCTGTTATATTTGAGGAGTGCCCTCGATTTCCATGGGATCCCATCATCAGATCCTGACCATGGGATCACCTACACCCTTTCAAACCGCTTCGGCCGTCAAGGAAACCGGAGTTTCGTAACTGGTTTCCATAAAGGCTTTTTTTATACGTCTACGTAACTGGTTTCCATGAAGGCTTTTTTTATACTACTACGTAACTGGTTTCGAAGGAGTAATTATCCAATGTTCCTTAAGCCACCTACGAAACTGACTAGAGAGATTTGAAAAGTGTTTATTCGCCACAAAAAAAAACATACAAACTTTTCTTTTTTCCTTAAATAGTATTAGTAAGCACTTAAATTATGTCAGTAAAGAAAAGTAAGATTAAAATAAAATACCAAATTTGAGTACAGTACAAGGATGATGAGTAAGTAAGTACAAGTAGAAGCATGTCGTGACTGGGGCACGAAGGCTTCCACTCAGCATAATGCTGTGCCGTGGGACACCCACAGTACAGCGCTGATTTTCAGTGGTTGCCTAGGACGTGACGAATGTTAAATTGAATTGAAAACATAGTTGTACTATTTACATCTTGTTTTATTTGAAATATAAACTTAAAATATTAAAATAAAATGCATAAGGTGAAATTATTTCAATGCAGTGGCCCACAGTTATTTGCACGTTTTGAAAATCGTTTATAGCATTATCAAATTCGGTATCAATTTCAAGGTAGCGTTTAATTTTCTTATTATAAAAATATTGCTGACTTTGGTCTCCTTAATTAATATGTCTAGTAAATTGGCTACTGTAATATTTTACATATTTTCTACATATTCAATACCACTTGCAATAAATGCCGGTGGTAATCGTGCTATGCCTGCACACCGTGACACATGTCGTTTCTGAGTTTACATAACAGTTACATAGAAGTATAAATAAATCCTTCATGGCAACCAGTTACGTAGTAGTATAAAAAAAGCTTTGATGGAAACCAGTTACGTATACGTATAAAAAAAGCCTTCATGGAAACCAGTTACGAAACCCCGGTTTCCTAGACGGCCGAAGCGTTTCAAACAAAAGAAGAATTTACCAAATCGGTCCAGGCATCTTTGAATAAACGGGAACATACATTAAAAAAAAGATGCCGACGAATTGAGAACCTCCTCCTCACCTCCCAACATCCTCCTTTTTTTGAAGTCGGTTAAAAATATAAATAATATTTTTTTATTTATTTTCTCATCACAAATGTTGCAGGGAAGGGGTACAGGAAATGCTTAAACTAATACAATAAAAAAAGAAAACATTTGTGAATATGGTTGACATAGGAGAAGAAATAGTTACCTCGTCATCCTGTGAAAGTGGATCGTCGCCGATGACAGCTCTGGGGTCCATCGAAAGCTTGTCACTCAAATCATTGTAGAAATTCCTATGAGTTTTTAGACTGAAACAAGAAAGACGAAACTTGATTACAAATGTTAGACCACGGATAAATAAAAGAGGGAAATTTCGTGAGCGAATTTCCGTTCCAAACGTTAGGACGCTTTGGGGAACCCTGTGTCCTCACCAGTGAACGTCTTTTGGCTGTAGTGATGACGATGACGATTTCTGTTACATCATAACAGGTTTAAAATTATGCCGAAATTGCGGGTAAAACATGTATTCGGTGCATTATTCCTAAACTTGATACAAGCAATGCGAGCATTATTATTTATTGTACACCACAAAAACATACAGGCCAAACGTTCACATACACAAGTGTACAATGGGCGGTCTTATTGCACTAGGCAATCTCTTACAGACAACCTTTGGATGGCATTACGTGTGCAAAAATCCGTGTGCATATATTACAGGACGAACTCCCATGTTTCTGACTTTAGAGACATGTGCGCAACGTGCGATATCTCAAAGCTTATTTTACAGCAAAAAAAAACTCGCTTTTGATAAAATCTCTACTGCTGACAGAATTACTGCAATAAATACTCTTAGAGAAGTGTCCCATCTAGAGTTACCTATGAATCCTGTAACTACAAACTAGAATAATATTTCAATTTCTGTTTAATATTGTAACATAGCTCTTATTGGAGAGGGCTATGCTCGGAGTTTCCTTGCGTGATCGCATCAGAAATGAGGATATCCGTGGGAGAACCAAAGACACCGACATAGCCTGAAGAATTGCGACACTTAAGAGGCGACTCTAGTGAGACTTTCTCCATACAAACACATTCTGCTGTTTTCTTCGTGGATAATGCCTCTAGAGCAATATTTTTTTTCCATAAAATCTAGGTCTAATTAATACGTGCCTGTATCATTTCCTTTTTTCCAAAACATAATCACAAAAAGAAATATGACAATCCAAAAATCCGAAAAAAATGCCCGTTTTTACCGCCATGTTCAGAAGACTTTCAGACAAAATTTATAAGTTTTAACAAAAAAGGATATACTTTTCCTCTAAATTTTGATATAAGAATTTTTTAGATCAGACCAGTTTTCATGAAGAAAACAGCAGAATACGAAACGTCTTTTAGTCAAAGTTTTTGTAGGTAAAATCAGCCTGAGCTGCAGTTGTCCCTTTCGCACTTTACGGGGTGAGGTTGGAGGTGACGCGACGGCAATAGTTTCTTCAAATTCCTGTTGACTAGAGTCCGCTCTTAAGTGGCAGTGGGCAGGGCACATTGCTCGCAGAACGGATGGCCGATGGGGCCGAAAAGTTCTGGAGTGGCGACCGCGAACCGGAAGACGATGCGTTGGAAGGCCTCCCACTGTGGACCGATAGCCTGGTTAAGCTATCGTTTTATTAGCTTATATTTTTGGCTGAAGACGTCCGAAGCCGAAAATCAATGTGAAGGTTCGGGCGGACACTACAGATAGTATTGTTTAAATGGTCATTTCATCATTTGTGGTTTGATTTGGTTGTTGAATATTGCTTACGCAGTTTAAGATCTACGAAATAACAATGACTCATATTTATAAACTTGAGAAGAGTGACTCAGATCAACAATAATATTACCACTGTTTGAGACATTCACATTGCTCTTTGGAATAAAGAGATCTTGTAATGTCACTAATACAATGTTATTTCCTTCAGAAAAACCAGCTTTTTTAACGAAAAGAAACGGCTTTGTATCCTTCAACTGTCAATGTAAAACTGGCAATTTAAATTCTGAGCTTTATGGCCTGTGTCAAAGATATGTCTTGGTTTGTTTAACTGGTAGACAGTTCACCTTTCAAATTTATCTGATGGATAGTGGATATACAGGTTACAGAAAAGAAAATAGGCCTTTGATGAAATAATTCTGATTAATTGATATCTACTTTAAAAGTACAAGATAATAATTGGTTTAATTTAAAGTAGACTAAAAGAGGTAAATATTTTTTGTATCTCTGAGTCTCGTCCTCCTCCAAATTCTACACGGTCGTAAGGGGCGCGCTGGACAGAAACCGGTGGACACAGATCATCAGCCCCAGATGCTGACCACGATCCTCAGACATGAGGGACTGACCCCAAAGATATCTTGGAGTACTGATCTGATTAAATATTCATTCACTGGTAGAAATTTAAATTTATGCTTTTTTTTTAATTAATAAAATAAATCTTTTATGTTTCCTTTGGAATTGGACAGAGGAGTGAAGTTTTGGCAAAAAAAAATACCTGGACACAATATCCATATTCGGTGGAGGCAGAGCATTCAGCAAGATTGCCCACGCCAGGCTCCGGGGTCGCGGCAAGCGCTGCTGGATAGCTATCGCTTTCAGGCTCTCCACACTCCATGCTGGAAGGTCCAACCTGGTAGAACAAAGATTTAGGATAGATGGACCCCTCTTTTCACACTAAGACTTCAATTTGGTCCATTGTGCTTGTGGCCTCCATGGAGTTTCTTGTGTGTTCTTCTCCATAACAATCTACTTTCCGAATGCACGGTAGAATAATTTTTTATTACTTCTAAATTTTAATTTTAATTTATTTGATGTTCAAAAGTGCCGTTTATTGGCCTAGTTGAATAAATATATTTGACTTTGACTTTGACCTCCTCTCTATGAGAGGCAGTGTGTGTTTGTGGATGTCAAATGTCTTTGAATTTTTGGTTATGACATGCTGGTTTCGAAGTTTTCCTTCACCGTTTTGAGAGCAGTGGTGATGAAATAATTTACACAAAGTAAAGCGCCTGTCTGGGTTCGAACCCACGACCTACAACTTATAAGTCACGGCCGTTACCACTGGGCCACAACTGATCTCTATTCATCTTAAACTATCTAATATTATAAATGCAAATGTGACTTTGTTTGTAAGCTTTCACATATTAATGGCTGAACGTATTTGAATTAAACTTAGCAAACGGATAGACCATGTCCTGAATTAGGTTAAACAATACTTTTTTTTTGTTTCCTATGGATGACTTTCGACTTTCACACTGGTGACCTACAGCTCCAGGAGTTTGTATTTCTAATAATTGATTGTCTTTGGCATGTGATCAAGTTAATGAATATAATGTAGGAAAATTTTGAGTATGAAGGGATGTCTTTAAGATTACAGAGAGTACCAAGAAATGATGAAAGCTCTGTGTAAAAGATGATGATTATTATTTATATTAATCTCAATGTTATATAAGAAAAAGATCAAAACATTCTAAATTCAAATTCTATATATCGGCGCTGAAGTTCTAACAACACGTATGTCAAAATCGGGCACTTATCAGTAAAGCAAAATAATTGTTTAGCAGCACGGACCTCGGTGATACATGCGATGTGTTACTTTTTTGAATAACGCCTCACCATTTGTTCAAATTCTTGTGTTTGATTTGTCAAACGATGCATCTTGAGATTCTTTATCAAATGACATAATTATGTACAAAACATGTTCAAAAAATTTAATTCTGTGGTGAGAACTTAAGCAACGATAATATGGAGAAAATTTGAATTCAACATCTGCTAATCAGTTGCTGAACAGCATCGAGATCTTTATGGGTGGACATGTTTAGCAAATATGTCTAAAAATGGGGGTAACTACAGAGCTGACGGCGTATGGAGGACGAATAAATGGTGCGCCGGCACCCAATAAATTGGAGAGGCGCAAGAGAATGATAAATGAGATTCCCATCAGTATCAGTAAAAACAGTGGTGTACTTCAAATTAAACAGCATAATCGGATATTCATACATAATAACGGTGGACTTTCAAACAGACGTAGGTATTTAAAGCAAGAACCTTGAACAAAGAAAAAAATAACAACATTCTGGTTTTGGTTCAAGGAGGTTTTATTTAACTTACTGATAGTCGGTCACTTCAGGAAACTTCTTTGATGGAGAATTTGGAGAACTATCGGCACTGGTGTGTTCCTGAAAAACATTTAATATTTATGCTTTATATTTTTATTTTTTTTCATAAAATTTCAAAAGCATACATTTAACGATACTAACCATTTTCGTTTTCTCTAATTTTGGGAATGCATTTTTATTAGTAAGCAAAGAAAACCGTGACAAAAAAATTTACAATTCTAATACGATACTGATCTGTTTTATTTTTGATTTTAGTGTTTTTTCTTGCTGTTATCAACAGAGAAGATTACACACGAACGAAATTGACAACTTTGACAATTCAAAAACGACTAAACGAGTGCAAGTCGTCATTTTGACATTATATTTGTATGTGACATTGACATTAAAGAGAGAGGGCGGGACGGGTGTCGAAATCGATTGTCGATAGTTCGTTTGGTTGATGTTGAATACTACTATCTATACCTATCTATACCTTCATGAGTACTAATATATTGTGATTTTTAATTTCGTAGACTAAACTGACAGCTGCCAATGACCTTATTTTTATAAAATGTTGCATGCGCGGAGCATAGTGTTGTAGGTAAGGCTCAATCAAAAGTGATTCATCGAATCGTTGTGACATGACGCCTCAATTTAATTTTACATTTATTTTCACCAAATGTAAAATTAAATTCACCCAATAAATGTTTTATGAATATAAACATAATATATACTTATTTAAATATAACAGTATGCATACACATAGCATATATACTTTTATTGTGTTAAAAATGAAATCAACAATAAAATAAATGCGATCGTTAAAATTAAGTCTAACATATACTAAGTAAGGGCCGCTAGTTTAATAAAAAAACTTTTTTTTGATCCTTTTTTGATCTACTTCGATTTTTGACCAACTTTCGATCACTCAGGATAGTCAGGATACGACACTATTTGTATGTGACAACCCCCAAATGTCAGTTTAGTCTACGAAATCAAAAATCAGAGATATACATACTATGGCAACGTTGTTTACAGCAGAAAGTATGGGCTTTAATGAAGCGTCGGGGCTTCGCTAAGATGACCCTCTGACCTTTGTTTTAGCAATGAAAACATAGGCCATGACACGGCAATGACCCTAAAAGCAGTGTTGGCAAAAAGTTAATCTGATAAACGAATTAAAAGTTTATCGTGATAAAAGATTAAAATTAAATTATCCGTAACCATTAGTCACGATTTAAAAATATGATTTTAGCAGTTTGGAGTAGTTTCGAAATCGGTCACTGATAATGATGTTTTATACCATTGCTGTAAACCATAGCTAAATCTGTAAACTTTAGTATTGTGTACATAACTAGATTTATTTTAAAATGTAGGCTGCTGGTATTAAAAATACTTTAATTTGCAAAATTAACAATTAATTTTATTAATCATCACTACGATTACTATAATAATCGTGAACGTGATTCGATTAATCAAATCAATCGATCGATTTAAAAAAAAAAAACGATTATATCCAACGCTTACTAAAACAGACCAGATGTGCCCAATAAAGCTACGTGAAAACAAATTAATGATAAAAGTAATGTTCAGGGCAAACCATTTTATATTCCTCAAAAAAAGGTGAGCCATTTTTCTACTAAATATTAAATACCTCGACTGCGTTAACTCCCAAGATGATACTTTAATAAAATTGTGCAAAAATCAAAATCAGGTAATAAAATTTGAAGTCTAAATATTTACCAAATTAGTTCATCACTAAACTTATAGCTGCAAGAATATTTTAAAGGTTTTCGTCAACATGACTCCAGAGAATAAAAACCACAGACTGCTTACTAAATAGTGATTGGTTAGTCGACCATATATTGAAAATAATCACCAATCAGCACGATTTGAAAAATCCAACATGGAGGACAATTTTGAAAGAAAGAACGAATCGTGTGCTGCTGCTGCGTGCTGCTCGCAAACGTGCTTAGGAGAATGAGTTTTTTTTTTAATAAAAACTCGATATCGTTTTGTGACGACGCCGACGACGCGCATCTCGCTCAGCTCGTACAGCTGTGTGCAGCCCGCAGCCATTCGGCGTTACGAAGATTTTACGAAGTCTGTGGCGGATCTATGGATCTTTCTCTTTTTAGTTAGCGCTCTCGCTCTGAACAATTTTGTGAATTTAGTTGCGATTAGTGTTAAAAGTATTTTTTATTATGTTTGTGGCGAATTGGCAATCCTTATGAGTGATTAAATGTTCCCGTTTAGCGCCACGAAAATGGACTGTAACGCAATAACCGTTAGCGTGAACCTGTGCGGACTGACATCACAAGCGCTGGCCTCCCTCAGGTTTCGATGACCATAAGCGTCAGCGGGAACCATGATCGCCAACTTGCCGCTTCTTTTTTCTAACGGCAACCCGGCAGTGCTATCGCTGATCACGGCTGCTGAGCTGGAAAAGTTCATAACATTTATGGTGACATGTTCCTGGGGACATGATACTGCTAAAGACATTCGTCAACCACCGTGGTGGCCGAAAGATATCGCGTTTTCGCACCCCTTTGTGAGACCCATCGAGGTGCCCAAGGATTGGGCCAATAAATTGAAAGTTTTAGTGAAGAAATGTTACGATTACCACAAGAGCGCATTCCTGTTGGTGTTCTCCGCGCAGCTCGCAAGGTACCCGCGCAACAGGCTCAGGTACGTCGACAACAAAGACCACACTACTTCTCTGTACTACCGGCCCAGTGGGAGACTCCTCGTAACATTCAGAAATGAGAATCTACACTATGACAAGAGTTCTCCTAAGAGCATTGAAGACTCGCAGGTTAAATCTACTGATATATACCTGTGTGATAATTGTGACAGCCACTTTGATAATCCAGAGATACTGAGAGCACACGAGAGGCTATGTAATAATGAAGCTGTCCCCACAACAAGTGCTTGTAGTAGTGGGCTACCAGAGTTTCTTTCTGCTTTAAAGCTTCTTCCATCGGGTCAGAAATTTGAGGATTATGAGAATTCTTATCCTGATAATGAAAGTAAAGCTCAAAAGATCACCGCTAAGCATCTTAGAAATACTACCAGCATTGACCGGGGCCCACCATATCCATTTTCTTCCTTGGCTTACAGACGGAATGCTAAATCAAATGGCCAGAGGGACTTGAGTTTCTCCAGGGAGAGGGTTGAAAGGTACTGTTGCACGTCAACTCCTTTTAGTAAAAGTTATAATGTAAAAGTAAAAAATCAACAGTTTCCTATAAGGTACAGGCGACCCTTGAGCTACTGGAACAGAAACTATGTATTTCCTAATCAGAGAAATAAAAAAGTTATCGATATTAAAGCTCAGTTACTTCTCCTCAAATGTAAACCAGTCACAGTGCATATAGATAGGATGTCAGAAGAAAGCATAGACGAATACCTCGAGGACTTGAGGAAAGAAAGAGAGAGTAAACCGCAGTGCATGGAAGATAAGGATATTGTTTTTGTAGACGGGCTGGACTGTGATCAGCCAGCTGACATGGAGGTGATGTTGGATCCGTTAAACCGTTTGGACAATGATTGTGAAGTGATTGACCTGTGTTCAGATGATGAGACTTCTAGTGTAAATGAGAACTGTGACCCTCGCGCCGGAATGACGTGCGTGATGCGCGGCGGCGCGGTGCTCCGGCGCACAGCCGCCACCCCACAGGCGCTGCCCGCGGAGCCATGCGGCGCCCGCCAGCGTCCCCTACCCGCCGCCGTGCTACAACCGCATCCCGTCATTCTCATTGCGCACACGCATCCCCTGAACAATATACAGACTATATCCATAGATTGAATTTCCAATTGTAATAACGTTTTATCATTAGGGACATTGCTAATTATTATTTATTATTCCTTCGAGATTAAAATTTTAATGTCAAGAATAAAGTTTCATTTCATGTCCAAGTTTGAGAATTCAAATTCAACATTCCTTTGCTAGTTCGCCATTTTGTCGAAAACTCAAAACACCACAAAATGGCGGATAGTCATATGTTAGGAATGGCCCTTGTAATAAAAATGGCAGACAGAGTAATTGCGTGACGGAATACCCATTGATCTTGTAATATTTTTATATCTTTAATAAAACCTAAACGTTCATTCATGTGCTGTGCAACGCACTCTGCGTTTGCGCAGTTCAGAAACAGCGAGGTCCGCCATTTTATATTGCAAAAGAACGTTAAAAATGGCGCCGATTTTAAAGGATAATTTTTGTAAGGATCTTTATTATAATAATTAAACAACGTAATCATATGTTGAAAGATAATAAGAGGCTTAGTTTTAAAGTTCACCTAATGACGCGTTAATGTGAATATTATCATTGCTGACGATTTCCTCGTATGAGTGTGGTCTTATATTTAGCTCATATTACATTTATTCTGAGCAAAATGTCATGCGAGAGGTTTATTTATATATGACAAGGGTGTAATTAGAAGGTCTACAACTAAATGCGATATGTGGATTTTTAAATGACTGTAATTAAGACGAAACTGATTTTCAGCAAACTGATTTTAAAGGATTGATCTTCAGATGTTCTTACGAGAGTGCTGTGTTAAAAAAGATGTCCTATGAACCCAAAAACTACGGAGTTTTAGTAGTCATAGTGGATCTTTGTCTGAATTTGGCTGCAAGACCCTTCAAAATTGCTATTTTTGTGTCAATGTTGAAGTAGAAGTTTTGCGAAGCATTGTGTAACTGCCTCTTTCACTTGTTTACGTTTTTCGCATCGTCCTATCTTACAGACTATGCAGTATAGTCGATGACAAACTGTTTTTTGCGCAATGTTTCGCAGAGCCAACTTCAGAGACACAAAGATCCGCTGTGACTACTGTACTGATATTCAGTGTTCACCACAATTACTGACGTCGTCAGACAGCTCGGAATGCCTTTATCGGCATCTTTATGGCTTGAACCCTGTTCGACAATGGTGTTCATTGATGGATTGCTAACTTCATTCGTGGATCCATGAGAAGAGAGCGACAGATGTTCAAAAGATGTTGAAATTTAATCCATTGTGCGCGGGCGCTACAATCGCGATTACATTTAGGTCTTTTTTCTTCTACTTGTTACGTAGAACAAGCCTCGTAAATCCCTTTGTTAATTTTACCTGATGACTGTACTTCTTGGCAGTTGCGAATTTCAACTAGGTAACGAATGTTTTGTTTGTCTTTTCCAGTGATGGAATTTTTTTTAAACGATTTCATCAGATAATAAGGGTGGGACAAGTTTGTACTTCCGATCTAAAACGTCCACTACGGAATTTGGACTCTGTTACTGGCTATTTAGTCTGTAAGTAGGGTCAAGAAACATAAATAATTCAGTGGATTTGGTAGTGACCCAGTAAGAAATTCGCAATCACCAAACCGGGCAGTTAATCGTTGCGCGTTCTTCAACGCGCACGCTCGTGCAGTGGCCAATTTTGTTCCGTTTTATTAAATTGACGCTTTATTAAAGCCAATTCCGGGCATTTCTAATTCTCTCTTGTTTTTATTAGTGCTCGACGCTGAATATGCTCATGTTGCGACGTCGTTAAAAATCGCATTTTAATAAACGTGTTCGTCAGTTGCGTCTATTTTAAAGCGATTATGTAGGTAGGTGTTGCCTTTAGGAGTCATTAATATAATGCAGCAGATAACATATCAGTGCGTTCGGCCATTACGTAAATATTTCTTCTCTTGTATATTCGTTTTGGTAATTTAAAGAAGCTTTAATGCCATTTCTGATTTGAATCGTTTTTTCACGTTAAACGTGCTGCTATATTAAAACGAACATGTGACTGATATATTAACACGTGACTACAAAAAACGTAAGTAACTTTTTTATTGTTATACGGCAGCGATCTGTAGTATATATTGATCTTTGAATATCTGTATCGACCAATCTGCTAAAGTCCTTTACGATCTGAGACATCATGTATCGGCCATTCTGTATCAATCTGTGGGACATCCTGCGTCGATCTGGGACAACATCCCGTGTCAATCTTGGATTTCTTCTATCGATCTGGAAACATTCTGTATCGATCTGTGATATCTACTTTCGATCTGAGCCACTCTGTAAAGATGTGGGACATTCGGTATCTAACTAGGACCGTCGTGTCATCTTGGAGCACTGTGGGGCATTTTGTATCGATCTGGGATCTTTTTCTCAACGTGGGAAAATCTGTATCGTCCTTGCACATCCAGTATCGATCTGAGACATCCTGCAAAGATGTGCAACATTCGTTATATAACTGGTCCATTCTTTATTGATCTGGGTCGTCTTGAAACATTCTGGGACATTGTGTATCGATTTGGGACATTCTGTATCGATCTGGGACATTCTCTATCGATCTGGGACATTTAGTTTCGATCTGAAACATCCGGCAAAAGAGTGTGACATTCGGTATCGATCTAGGACCATCTATATCGATCTGGGCTTTCATTATTCGATCTGGGAAAGCCTGAATCGATTTGGGAAAGCCTGTATTGATCTGGGACAGCCTGTATCGATGTGACATATCCTGTATTGATCTGGGACATTGGGAGTCGGTCTGAGACATGCTGTGTTGATCTGAGACATTCTGTAAAGAGCTAGGACATTCTTTATTGATCTGGGTCTATTTGCAACGTTCTGGGACATCAATGACGTTTTTATTGTTTTACGAAAGCGATCTATTATATATTGATCTATGAATATCTGTATCGACTAATCTGTTAAAGTCTGTAATTTTACGATCTGAGACATCGTGTATAGGCCTGGGACGTTTTGTATTTCATATTCTGTTTCAATCTGGGGCATTATGTTTCGACCTGGGTCATTCGTTATTGATTGGGATATTCTGTATCAATCTGGGACATTCTGTATCGATCTGGGATATACTGTTTCGATCTGAGGCATTCTGTTTCGACCTGGTCCATTCTGTATTGATCTGGGAAATTTTGTATCGATTTTTGGCATTCTGTGACGATCTAGGTTTATTTATGTCAGTCTGAGACAACCTGTAACGTTCAGGGACATCATGTATGAACCTGAGGACATCTAGTATCGATCTGGGCCATCCAGTTTGAATCTGAAACATCCTGTAAAGATATGGGACATCCGCAGCCTAATTGTGTAAGTGAATTCGGCAAAGGAAACAATCTGGTTCTTTCCCAAAAACACACACATACACAAAAAAGTTGTATCTTTATTCAACTTTTTTGTGTATGGGTTTGTTTTTGGGAAAGAACCAGATTGTTTCCGTTGCCGAATTTACTTACGCAATTAGGCTACCGGTATCTAACTGGGACATCCAGTAACGATCTGGAATAGGCTGTATTTTGATGGGAAATTATGTTACGATGTAGGACATTCTGTCTCGATCTGGGACATTCTGTGTCAATCTGGTACCTTCTGTATCGCTCTGGGACATTCTTTATCGATCTGGGTGATCTTGGAACGTTCTAGGACATGTATGCATCTGGGATATCCGGTATTAATATTGGCCATTTTGTTTAGATCCGGGGCCTTCTTTATCGACCTAGGTTATTATTCTCGATCTGGAACAACCTGTAAAGATATGGGACATCTTGTATCAACCTGGGGAAATGGAGCATCGATCTTGGCCATCTTGGACCGATCTACAACCTTTTTTTGCGGTCTGTGACATCTAGTTTCGTTTTGAAACATCCTGTAAAGTTAAGGGACATCCGGTATCTAACTGGGACATCCAGTAACGATCTGGGATAGACTGTATTTTTCTGGGTCATTCAGTTACGATGTACGAAATTCTGCACCAAACAGGAACTGTATCGATCTGGAATATTTTGTGTCTCTTTGGAACATATTTTATCGGTCTGGGATATCCTTTGTCGATCTGGGACATTCTAGAGTCGATCTGGGACATTCCGAGTCGATCTGGGACATTCTGTAACGATCTGGGAAATTATGTAACTATATGGGAGATTCTGTAACGATCTGGGACGTTCTGTATCGATCTGAAACATTCTGTAACGAACTGGCAAATTCTGTAACGATCTGGGACATTCTATATCGATCTGGGACATTGTGTCGATTTGGTACCTTCTGTATCGATCTGGGACATTCTGTATCGATCTCGGACATTTATTTATTATATACTTTATTGTACACCACTTAATTAATTACGACATTCTGTTTTGAACAGGGACATTCTTTATTGATCTGGGTCATCTTGAAACGTTCTGGGACATGTATCCATCTGGGATATCCGGTATTAATATGGGAAATTTTGTTTAGATCTGGGGCCTTCTGTATCGAACTAGGTTATTTTTACGATCTGGAACAACCTGTATTGACCTGGGGACATAGAGTATCGATCTGGGCCATCTTGGACCGATCTGCAACCTTCTTTTTCGGTCTGGGACATCCAGTTTTGAACTGATGGATAGGCTGTATTTTTCTGGGTCATTTAGTTACGTTGTATGACATTCAGCACCAAACAGGAACATCCTGTATCGATCTGAGATATTCTGCGCCTATCTGGAACATTCTGTATTGATTTGGGATATTCTGTGTCGGTCTGGGACATCCTGTGTGGATCTGGGACATTCTGATTCGATCTGGGACATTCTGATTCGATCTGGGACATTCTGATTCGTTCTGGGACATTCTATAACGAACTGGCAAATCCTGTAACGATCTGGGACATTCTGTAACGATCTGGAACATTCTTTATCGATCTGGGTCATTCTGTAGCGATCTGGTACCTTCTGTATCGATCTGGGATATTCTGTATTGAACAGGGACCTTTTTTATCGATCTGGGTCATCTTGTTTAGATCTGGGGCCTTCTGTATCGACCTAGGTTATTTTTCTCGATCTGTAACAACCTGTAACGATCTGAGACATTATATATCGGTCTGGGACATTCTGTGTCGATTTGGTACCTTCTGTATCGATCTGGGACATTTGTATCGATCTGGGCTATTCTGTATCGATCTGGGACATTTATATCGATCTGGGACATTTATTTGTTATATAAATAAATAAATATATTGTACACCACTTTAATAATTACGACGATCTGGAACATTTTGTATCGATCTGGGACTTTCTGTTTTGAACAGGGACATTCTTTATTGATCTGGGTCATCTTGAAACGTTCTGGGACATGTATCCATCTGGGATATCCGGTATTAATACGGGACATTTTGTTTAGATCTGGGGCCTTCTGTATCGAACTAGGTTATTTTTTTCGATCTGGAGCAACCTGTATTGACCTGGGGACATGGATTATCGATCTGGGCCATCTTGGACCGATCTGCAACCTTATTTTTCGGTCTGGGACATCCCGTTTTGAACTGATGCATCATGTAAAAATATAGGACATCCACTAACTATCTGGGATAGGCTGTATTTTTCTGGGTCATTTTGTTACGATGTACGACATTCAGAACCAAACAGGAACATCCTGTATCGATCTGAGATATTCTGCGTCTATCTGGAACATTCTGTATTGATTTGGG
The DNA here is from genome assembly GCA_949775005.1 of Orthosia gothica. Taxonomy (NCBI): domain Eukaryota; kingdom Metazoa; phylum Arthropoda; class Insecta; order Lepidoptera; family Noctuidae; genus Orthosia; species Orthosia gothica. Next base: position 32,222,653 of record OX459041.1, on the reverse strand, counting down.
ATATTCTGTGTCGGTCTGAGACATCCTGTGTGGATCTGGGACATTCTGATTCGATCTGGGACATTCTGATTCGATCTGGGACTTTCTGATTCGATCTGGGACATTCGGATTCGATCTGGGACATTCTGATTCGTTCTGGGAAATTCTGTAACGAAAAGGCAAATCCTGTAACGATCTGGGACATTCTGTGACGATCTAGAACATTCTGTGACGATCTGGAACATTCTATATCGATCTGGGACATTATATATCGATTTGGTACCTTCTGTATCGATCTGGGACATTCTATATCGATCTGGGACATTCTATATCGATTTGGCACCTTCTGTATCGATCTGGGACATTTGTATCGATCTGGGACATTCTGTATCGATCTGGCACGTTTATTTATTATATACTTTATTGTGCACCACTTAAATAATTACGACGATCTGGGGCATTCTGTATCGATCTGAGACTTTCTCTTTTAAACAGGGATATTCTTTATAGATCTGGGTGATCTTGAAACGTTCTGGGACATGTATACATCTGGGATATCCGGTATTAATATGGGCCATTTTGTTTAGATCTGGGGCCTTCTGTATCGACCTAGGTTATTTTTCTCGATCTGTAACAACCTGTAACGATCTGGGACAATCTATATCGATCTGGGACATTCTGTGTCGATCTGGTACCTTCTGTATCGATCTGGGGCATTTGTAACTATCTGGGAAAATATTTGGGACAGCTTATATTGATCTGTGACAGCCTGTACCAATCTGAGATATCCTGTATCGATCTGGGACATTGAGTGTCGATCTGAGTGATCCTGTATTGATCTGAGACATTCTGTAACGAACTGAGACATTCTTTATCGACCTAGGACAGGTTTTTATTTTCTAGGACGTCCTTCATCGATCTGGACTTTCTGTATCGATCTGGGATATTCTTTATCGAACTGGGACTTCGTGCCGATCTAGGTTAGTCTGTATAGGAACCGAACTTTAGGTAGAATAGGTTCTGATAGATGCAGTAATGAGAGTTCTAACACGGTAAAGAGTTCTAATGGTATAACCGCCAAGCTGACATGATGATTGTAGGAGTAGGACCACCCACGCGAGTATAGAAGTTTCATGTAACTGACTCCATTGACAAGGCAAAAGTATTAAGTGGGTTAGTGCTCTAACACTACGACTTTTATTCTGCCAGGGTAAACCTCTTCAAGCGTGCCATTATGCACAGTAAGTATGCTTCGGCAATCGACGATCACATCTTCCGATATGGTTAGCGTAGCCTTAAATCGAGTAAGCGAATAACATGCGGGCATATAATTTTATCTTGTAGTTTGCCGGCTCGATATTATGTCCGTTTTGAAATAGGACAGTTCTGTTACCTTTTATTGCAGGCCGAATCTCCACCATCAACCACAGGGACAATCCACACAAACCAAATGGTAGACTCCAAAAAAATGGTGCCTTTTTCTACCTTGACACCTGACTGGGCCGCATTCAAACGCTGGATCTAAAAGGCGTAGGGGCTTTTAATTACCACCACTGTAAAATTTACTGAAGTACCTAATGAACCAAGGTAAAAAATGCCTATAAATACTACAATACTAAGCACTACCAAGGTGTAGGTCTTTCTAGCTTAGCAACTGACATGTCGCAACTTTACGAGATTACTTAGTAACTTAATTCTCAGTAACAGTACGCTGGGTACGTTACAACCAGGAACTCGGGTCGATGACACCGCTGCAGTTCACGAGACTTACCTCCATGACTAATAACCAACGTGATTCGATGTTGAGTGAATAAATAAATAACAATGTTTTAGTTTTCCTACTATTCTAAATTTTTATTCACTCATAGGGGTTAAGTACTATAAATAGTTCCATAGTTTTCTATTTTATCAGAAGCCACCTTCACATATCTTTTGCTACGTCACACGGCCTAACATGCCCAGATATGAATTTAAAACAGCATTGAATAATACATTTCTTTCTGAATGAAGGTGCCTATCTAAACCGTTATATAGATAATGGTCTGTTTGTAGATATAGAAACTTTGTTACAGCAACAATCGCATTTAACTTGCGGAAGGATTCTGATCGACGATTTCATGTGAAGAAAGTAAGATTAGCTGATTCCGCACAAATAAAACACATTAGGTACTAAAAATCCATTGTTCAGAATCAGAATGCTGATTCAGTTAATAACGTAACTGTCTGTAGTCTCATATACAAGCCAAGCCATTCACGCTGTGATTTCACCATCTAGGTATCTAATAGTAGTTCAGACTAATTTGTTAACTATCTAAAGAACTGACTAGTTATTAACCATGTAGGGATGATCATTTTTATTTCGATTTATACGGCGATATAAGAATGACTTGAATACAATACTCTGTCCGCGTCCGAGCGACCGGGCGGAATGGCCTCTCGCCGCGAAACCACAAGAAATTGTTCACTAGCGTCGAGCGGCAGCACAGTCTTTGTTTAAGAGTAGGCGTTATGGGTGTTGCCTGTGCCTAAACAAGCACCTAAGTGGTAATTAGAATAAAATCCTTGCACAGTCTAGGATTGCCTAAAGATTAAAGTAGAGGGATGCATTAATAAAACAAGTCTCATCTAATTAGTTTTAGAATTTTATAACAAGAAAAAATTACATTTACGGAAAATATTATTTCAAGTTTATAATTAATTTATTCATAGATCTTCTTCAGTAGTAATCCTATGGTGGGAGTTGAGTGGACGTCTGCTTTCCTCATCCGAGCCATAGATAACTTCCTCGTCTGAATCGTTGATCATAGAGAATGCGGGGTTGTCTTTGGTAATGGCCGTTTCTGAAACAACACAGCGGGATTGTAAATGCTTAAGTGTACCTATATGAATATTTTAGAATGGTTTCGCTCAGATATTTAGATACTAGAACTGTCTCGGGATCGTTAATAAAACTATCAGGAACTCCAAAAACACGAACTACACGCTTACAGCTTTTTGAAAACACACATGTTAACTGGTAACCCAATTGAGTTAAGAAGTAAGTGTTACAAGCCTATAAATTCTTCAAGCTGACGCGAGATGCAAGAAAGGAAAAAATCCTCCGAATCCGATTTTTTTCTGGGAGGGGCACAAGGGGCGGATGGGCAAGAAAATCAACAAAAACTTAGAAATAAACGTCTAGTATTATACTTCAAGTTTATATCTACAATTTAGTAGTATGTAGGTATAGGAAGGTTTATGAAAGTGTCAAAACAAAAGAAAAATTAAATGTTTACTAAAGACAGTTTTGTTTATAAGTTTCCTGCTAAAGATGTCCAGCACTTCATTAACGTCCATTTTTGCCGCAACGTCTTGATGGATATGCATTAAAGCCAATCCATTCAAACGCTCTTCTGGCATCCTGTTGCGAAGATATGACTTTAATCAGAGAAGGTGGAGTAGTAGCCTACCCGCCCAGAACCCTGGCGAGTGATAAATAATTACCCAGCCAGAATCATGAAGACATTGGCACGCCATAGTAGAGGCCTTCTCTCAAATTACTTCAGTCTTAGCTATCGAGCTCCAAACAAGTTTCTAACACTTTGACACTATCATTTAATAACTGGTTTTATAAAAAGGTAACATTATTCGCATATAGGATCTCTGGCAAAACAGATTCGGTAACGGAAATTATTTTAGGGAAAGAAAGACACTGCGCATTTTATCCCGGCAATCTGTCTGAGGCATATCCCACAGGAGCGAAGGCTTCTGAAAAAGCAAATAAAAGTTTAATTTCTTACCATGTATATTTCCACCGCCAGGAGAGAACAAATAGGCCAGAATGTAAATATAAAAGTTGAACAGGCCATAGAGGGCCATGAAAGGTGCCGAGGTGTCGAAGTGGATCTTCGGTTGACAAGCCCAGTGGTCCTGCAATGCTGCCGGGCCCCATCCTTGTAGGGCTAGAACTGTTATGATGGACGTCACTGTACCCACCACTATTGATAGGCAACGGAGTCGGATGTCTGAAATAAATTAATGGTTTTTGTGAGAACATTACAAAAAAAGCATTAGGTACCTTTCTAGGGCAGTCAGGTCTCCCTGAAAATATCTTAGGGTTCTATGAAAATTGTTAGGTACTTGCGACCCGTCTTCTTCCCGTACTAGGAACTTAGGAACTGGTGAAAGACTGTCTATATGCAATTGTGACGAATAAACCCTAATGATCTCACTACTAGGATACCTCAACTATAACCAAATAAATAAGATACTTATATTGAAAAAGAGAATCCCGGCGTACTATACGCCTGGATGCTAGAAGCTACCAGGTGGTCAGATAATTGTAAGACTTACCGAAAAATGGCATATTCCTCAAATCACTATACGCCTTAATGATCAGTATTATTAGGTATAAGAAGTATATCGTGATTGCGCAGAAGAACCACAGTTTCACGAGCTGAAAGAAGTACAAAATCATCACTTAGAATTATTTAGGAGCGCTAAGTTAAATTGGCTGAATTGAACGCAATTCTTAGAACGTTATGAGTATTAAATGACATAAATTGTCTTTGATTAAGTATTTATTGGAGGTAAGACTTGCAAGCACGACTTCCGAGTAGTATAGGGTTTGAACCAGGATTCAGAGGTCGGGGGCAAGACGTTACGGAATTATCTGTAGCATCCTGGAGGGAGTCTGATTTGCGACCGGTACCCAGACAGTTTGTGGCGGTTTTAATTCTTGAGACTGACAATCTTCCTCGCGTCGGTTCCCATTAGGGGAGGGCTGGTCGTGACCACATCATGGTTTCAAAACTTTCTCTTTGGTGATGTTTCTCCACTTGCTCCTATTTTCAGAAACATGCACGACTTTGGAGGCTTTGATGTTCAACGAGGTTCGGGTTTGGTCTGACCAGCGTATAGTATTTCTGCCTCTAGGCCGTTTACCCTTAACTTTGCCAGTGACAATTATCTTTAGTAAGTTGTCACCAGCAGCCTTATTGCGTAATGAATTCGGCAAGGCAAAAGGCAAAGAGTATGAATCGACCAATCACATAGACGGAAAAATCTACATCGCGTCTTTCATGTGATTGGTCGATTCATACTCTTTGCCTTTTGCCTTGCCGAATTCATAACGCAATAAGGCTGCAGGTTTACGGGCAATATGGCCATAGAAGTCAATTATCTTGTGTAGGCACACATTCGACTATCTTGGCCTTTTAAAAATTTTGAGACCCTGCATTATCGAGATGTTTTTTTCTGCGTGCCGTCCACGAGATACGCAGCATCTTTCCGTAACACCACATTTCAAAAGCCACGATGCGTTTGCGGTCAGCGGCTTTTGGAGTCCACGTCTCTACTCCATACAAGAATATGGAGAACACAAGGGAGCGGACAAGTGACAGTTTTGTCTTGTTTGAAATGTTGCGGTCCTTCCATACTCTCTCGAGTTGCGATATGGCACTCTTTGCCATTCCCACGGATCATAGAAACAACTGTTGTTTCTATGATCTGTGGCCATTCCAATGCGCCTGCGAATCTCATCTTCACACGATCCATTGTTACTTATACTAGAGCCCAGGTAAATAAAGTGATTAATAGTTTCGACGTTGAGTGTACCACTGAGCCCTAGTTTGGAAGTGCGGTCCACCACCATGATCTCCGTTTTGGTCCGGTTTATGGCAAGTTCCATCTCACCACGGTATCTTTACATCCTGTTGAAAAGAGAACTCATCTCATCTCATGCAAGATGGTATCGTCAGCGTAGCACAAATAGGTGATCTTATTGCCTTTGATGTTAACACTCCTGCCGTTCCAGAGAGATTGATGATATAACTGCCCAAATGTCATCATTGTGTCACTTTGGGGATCACAGGGTGTAGGTACACACATACAGTTAATTCATTCTTGAGTAGCCACCTACAACTGTGCAAAAGTCATCTTGTACTAGCTCTTACGGTACGATCCAGACTGAATCTCTACCTCTTTCTAGGCCCGCCTAAGGTGCCCGTAATCCGGCAGTTCAGGCACCCATTGTGTCGGACTTAAGCTGGTAGTCAAGTGCTTTTAGTATAATTTAATTAATGTTGTGCCAATGATCTAAATTTTCTTTATTATCCTTCTTTATTTTTTCTTCGTTTTCTATCATTTATTTAATTTCTTTCTTTTTATTTGTGTTCATTTAAAATGTGTTTTAGTAATATTATATGTATAAGGTGTGGTTATTTGCAAGGCTGACGCGATTGTGTTTTTGTGACCAGCTAGGAATTTCGGTCAAGTGGATGAAACAGGGCTTGAGTCTTAAATAATCATGATTAACATAATCAATAATAATAATATATTTTTTATTGTTAATTATTAATTTATTATCATTAATCAAATTATTATCATTAATTTTCACGTTTTAGGCCTAATTTAATTTTCGACTAAGTAGGTATCTATTATGTAACCTATTATTATTTTTTGGTTACTTTTAGCATTCACTATATGGCGCATACTTAGATATAAGTTATTGTTACATTAACTTTACATTATTATAGAGGACATAATTTTAATATTTAACAGTGTACACAATCGTTGATTGGTCAATAAATATAAAAAGGCTATTTCTTTTCATTCATTCTTGTCTCTTTTTTTTGTTTCCTCTCTTTTTTCTTTCTAGCTACATTCTACAGGGTTATGCTATCAAAACTTACGGGATAGTCGGGATCCATCATATAGTTGAAGGTGGGATCCAGGTAGCTGCTGAACTTCTGCCAGTTACCAAGCATGAAGGCGGGAATCACGCACAGACCCACCAGGACGAACTTGAACAAGTAGAAAGAGACCAGGCCTCTGTCGTTCTGGAAGAAATATATGAAAATACAAATAGAGATCTTATAGACGGCTAGTTATATGAGAAAGATTCTAAGGTCGAGAACTCTTTGAACTTTGGATGGTAAACAAGCCAACGGTACACGTGGAGAACTAACTGTACGTCGTAAGTCGTAGGTAGATAATATCACCATGCAGGGTGATGCCGTTAAGCAGTTTTATCTCTAAGGTCACATCATAAATAAGGCCTAGTAGGTACTTGTAGTGTTTCCAAAATAATATTTTCTTTGGATCTTTTCTGATGGCGGCGCGACGCAATTAAAATTGCGTCATAGGCGATACCACGCACGTATTCATTTGGCCGAATTGCATCGCATATCTTCCATGTGAGCGTACTTGCAATTTCGCTGTGTGAAAATCGCTTATCGGTGTGATATAAATCGAATCACGTCGAGCTGTCAGGAAGGTCGCTGAGTCTCTTTGTGGTGACAGTTACCTACGATTAACTTTATTTGCGTTGACAGTTACGATTAACTTTATTAGCGTTGACAGTTACAATTAAATCTCTTTGTGGTGACAGTTATAACGAATTCTCTTTGTAGTGACAGTTACAATTAAATATCTTTGCTGTGACTGTTACAATTATGTTTCTTTTTGGTCACAGTTACAATTAAGTGCCTTTGTGGTGACAGTTACAATTAAGTCTCTTTGTGGTGGCAGTTACGATTAAGTTATTTGGGATTAGACGCAAATCACAGACTCGGCGAGGTACAACATTGGTCGGATTCTGCGAAATCGCAATATGTATTTGGAATTAGTATGGTCAGCTTGACCTTGCCAAAAAAAAGTAAACATATATGATGCCGTAACCACTGCTACAACGACGCATCGCCTCACCTTCAACCTGTTTATTATTCCGTAAGTGTATTCGGCTAGGCAAAGAGTATGAACAATCGACCAATAAAATACACGGAAATTCACATCGCGTCTTTTATCTCGCATGTGATTGGTTGATTGTTCATACTCTTCGCCCTTCGCCTTGCCGAATTCACTTACGCAATTAGGTTGCTGTTTACTATAATATGTTGCTTGCCTGCTACACTTTAACACCGTTTTTTTTAAAAAAAAATTCAACAGTAGGTTACTTTTGGGCAAACCACAAATAAAAAAAAAAAACGTTCTTCACCGTCGACCACATAATCAAGTCAATCACATAGTCAAGCGCAAGCCTATAATGATTAAAAAAAAGGTAGATAGTGGTCAAACGCGATCCTATCATTAATAATAATAAAAAAAAACTAGCGATTGGTTAGCACATTCTATATTCAAATTTTCTGTATAAAATTTGATTAAAGAATCTGTTGGGGGGTGACCATAAACTCTTAGAGTTAGGTTATTTTGAGTGTGTGTAAGGGACAGATGAATATTTGACTTGTATACATCTGTCCCTTACGCACACTCAAAATAACCTTACTCTAAGAGTTTATGGTCATGCCCCTGATCTGTCCGCAGCTTGGGGATTTTTATAATTAAGACCCTTATTGTACACGTACCTGTCTTAGCCCATGGTATTGTGAGAGCCATGATATCATAACTACGGCCAGGAATGCAGTTTGGAAGAAGTTCCCGATCAAAGGCGCCATGATGGCCCCCGGGAAAAATCTAAGAGGGTACAGAGGATCTGAAAAGGGAAATACACAAGGCTAAATTTTTAGTATACAGAGAAAAATACGGATAGATGCATTATGGAGGCCCGAATCTCAAGATGTTGGTACTAAAATAGCAACAGGAAGAGTTAATTGATTAATGTCCCTAATTGTATGGGTCGAAGTATTTTCTGAGGGTCTTATTGAATCTCCTATTCAATTGTGTGTCACAAAAGGTGACTAAAGGGTTAAGGCCGCGGAACGCTTCTTGTCGACTGACCTACGAAGACCAATCATGTCTCGTCCCTAAGCAAGTAAATAATAGTTTATATGCGTAGGGCCATGATTGGTCTTCACTTATTCACTCACACTTATTTTTGGAAACGGTGCAGCGGTGTTCCTAACGAACGTTCCAATAATTCATTTCAATTTTAAACCCCAATAGAGTCCAATCCAGTTTACAATTCATTTTCGGGGTAAATAAGATATCATTTCATGGAAAATGCTAGGCAGATGATAATTTCTAATCTAGTGCGCCATAACAGATAGATACCAGTGGATCAAATTTAGACGATTTGATCGAATAACACATAGATGCTTAACTTAAATTTCGAAGGTAATTATTCCTTAGACTAGCTACTGCTAGAAGCATGCTAGGAGTAAAGAGGGGGGTTCGAATAAGAAACATCAACATTAGGAAAAAGACCAAGATACCTACAGGATGTAACCCTAAAAATAAAAAAGTCTAAAATGGAAGTGGTCGGGACTCATGATCAGAGGAAAGGACAAGTGGAGCAAAATAGTTAAACAATGGTACCCAAGGGAAGGTAAACGAAAAAAGGAAAAAAAGATGGGACGATGATATCAGGTAGGTTGCAGGCATAACATGGAGTAGAGTGGCCAGAGAGATATCACAATGGAGCAGGTTGGAGGAGTCTTTTACCAACTGGCAAACGGACTTACAGAAAGTAAAGAAGCATCAAATACACGAATAATTTTAATCACGTGAAATATTTATATAACAGTGCAGTGCCTTATTATGTTCCCACTGCTGGGACACAGGCATCCTCTCTGTGAGAGAGGTAATGGGCCTTAAACCACCACGCGGGTCCAGTGCGGGTTGGTGATGTTTTGGTTCTAGGACATGCCGGTTTCCTCACGATGTTTTCCTTCCCCGTTTCAAGAGCAGTGGTGATAAAATAACTTACACAATGTGAAGCGACTGCCTGGGATCGAATTCACAACCTACGTCACGTAAGTCGGGGACGTCACCACTGGTCTACCACAGCTCTGCGTGCAGTGGTGTAAGAAACATAATTTTATATCTTTTGTCCGAATAAAAGACTGTATTTTACATGACTTTGACAATCTGGGGACCCTGGGATCCGGTTCCTTTGAAAGGCGTGCGAGGGGCCGAAGCCATCTCGCCTTGTTATGCATGCATCAGGCAAAGTGACACCAACCGATGATTGCCAACCGAACCGAACCGCTGCTTGATATGGAGGGAAGTGGAAATTTTCCTTTTTTCCTACTCCTCCGTTATTCTTTTCTGATTAATTTCGTTGCGGGATCCAAGACAGGTAAATTCATTCTCCGAGCTTCATTGCCTCGGCGGTTTTCTGGTGGTCGCCACTGTTGATTCTGGCTTTCAGGAGTTGCAGTGGTTTGGGAATAGTGCGGTGGGATTGTCCCAACCGATGATTATCCCTGTATGCACTACGAAGTGCACTCAAAGACAATCACCGGCTGGTGCAGGACTATTGCAAAGTATAGAGAAAAATGTATTGGGCTATGGGAATGGTGGGTTTAATGGATCGATTGCCTAAAACTATAGGAGGACAATTGGCCCCTGCCTGACCACTGTTGAACTTCACGGCTATAAAATGGCAGGGGTGACTTGCACACTCCAGTAATCGGCACCCATAAACGGTCGCTAGCACTTTAGTGACGTAAAATCCTTTTTTTCGTCACTACTAAAATGCTAGCGACCGGTTGGTTCCCGTTTGGGTTTGTATAATGATATTCAAATAAAAATATTGAATAATTATTTGAATATCATTGGGTTTATATTAATATTATTTAGTCCTTTATTTAACTTATTTAATACATTTTTAAATATATTTTTTTTAAATACAAAACGAAAAACGTTTAGAAATATAGAAAATAGAGGCATTATTATTTATATTATTAATTCCGTAGACACAACCTCTCTGTTAGGGTTAGGTTACTCACTCCACGAGAACAACAATTTCTCCTTGCGTTTCGCAACTTTCTTTGCACCATGCAACGGTGAAACGTAACACCTTACATCGGAATGTTTTTTTCTAGCAAGTAAATACTTATCAATCTACCGCCTTTTCTTTGGCGTAACTAGCATATTTAAGATAGGAATGTATTTTCCTACTAATTTTTTTTCTCCACCGCAGATTCTAAAGATTACACCTCATCGCATCGTTTGCGTGTATCAAGATCGTTTCAAATACTGCACATTTCATAACCACAAATATTCGCTACATATTATTTATTATGTCTATGGCTACAAACGATGGTATTTCTAGAGGTAGCTTGAGTCCCTATTGTGTTCCAAAAAGGTAAAGAAAAGTATCTACCTAATGCTGCTGCAAAAAATCTCAAGGATAAAAAAAACACGGTTGAGGTTGGGTCGGCCCTATGGGTTTCTATTTAAGGAAAGGCAAGGTGCGCTTTTTGTTGTTGTACAGATGGTAGCTTGCAACGGATTTGTGCCCACATGGTTGCTAAGATTTTTTAGGTTATATATAAATATTAGGGGGCAATTGAGCATAGATTTTTTTTGCGTTCTGCGACCGTAACTATGCACCTGCCATGTTATATCTTCACCACCCTTGGTTGAATTGTAGAGAAAGCCTAAGGCATTAAGTCCGCTGTTGTACGTTTGTACCCTTTGAACACCAATTTTTTTTTTTTAAAAAGAGTAAGTATGGAGTTTCTTGTGCGTTCTGCTCCATAACAATCTACTTTCCGAATGCACGGTAGAATATTTTTTTTTTTTTTTTTTACTTTTTTTTTACTTTTTTACTCTTTTTTATTACTTTTAAATTATTTATTTTTTATTACTTTTAAATTTTAATTTTAATTTATGTGACGTTCAAAAGTGCCGTTTATTGGCCTAATTGAATAAATATATTTGACTTTGACTTTGACTTTGTACATTAAGTATAGATAAATAAAAAATCAAAAAACGCGACTGCTTAAGAAACGAACAAAAAAGACGTAAACGAGAAGAAAATCATGCTGTGCAGTCGGAGATACGTAATCGCGAGCTGGCTGACCAAAACCAGATGTATCCTCCGACTGCATGATTTTCTTCTTGTTTACGTATTTTTAGTTCGCTTCTTAAGCAGTCGGGTTTTTTGATGTTTTGAATTAATGTTATTAGTTATTTATTTTTTCGCATTAATTGCATTTAAATATATAAATGTTATATATTTTTGAAATCAGCTATTTTCATATCCCACACGGTGAGTTTGGAAGAAAAAAAATAGGACCCCCCAATGGCCGCAATAGGGCGCCAAAAATCCGCCATTTTTTATGGTTTCGTACCCAAAGGGTAAAAACGGGACTCTATTACTAAGACTCCACGATCCGTCTGTCTGTCCGTGTGTCACTAAGCCACACAGGTGTCTCATATATGAACCGTGATAGCTAGACAGTTAAAATTTTCACAGATGGTATAATTCTGTTGCCGCTTTAACAACAAATACTAAAAACAGAATAAAATAAATATTTCCTCCGAAACGGCAAAAAAAATAGTATATTATGCAACTAGTGAATAAAGGACGGATTTAAAGCGAGGGCCATAGATGAATCCCGAGCAAGTGAAGGATTCTAACGACTGAATCACGACCGTAGGGAGTGATTCATGATGATTGAATCACGAGCATAGCGAGTGATTCAAGTGCTAGAATCATGAGCGATGCGAGTGATTCATGGCCCTCGATATAAATCCGTTTTATTCAAGAGTTGCATACTATATTTTATACCATGACTACGAGAAAAAGAAAGATTTAAGCACAAGGAATATTAATAAATACAAAATAAATGGTTTATTTCCTTCAAAGTTTACAAAAAAATTAAAACCCTGACCCCTGAGTTCGATAACAGCACTTGTGACCACCTCCAGTACGTTACATAATTATAATTAATTAAACACCATTGCAACTAATATTAGAATTACAATCCAAATAAGTATTCAATAAATATCCTAGACTAAAATCAAAATCATTATTAAAATCCTAAATAAAAACAAACTCAAAATTAAAAGCGAAGGAGTTTGAAAGTTGAAAATTCTCTGCACAAGAAGTTTGTATCGAGTATTTTTTGCGCAAGGAGGCGCAAGGAGGTTATATACCATTGAGATGGAGGTCTATTACATTGGTGTTCCAAATTTAAACACCAAAACAGTGAGTAAAAGTGCTTTTTATTCACTGTTTTCAGTGAATAAAATAAGCTTTTTAGAGGGGGAATGGTATAAAACACGTTTGTTGTATGAACAAACGTGTTTTTTTTTTGCCGTTTTTGCGGTAATGGTACGGAACCTTACGTGCGCGAGTTGGACTCGCACTTGGCCAGTTTTCTAATTTCCAATTTGAATGTAGCCAGTGACACTCGCAAGGTTAAGACGAATCGATTGACGTAAGAATCATCAAAATCGGCTCGAATCGGATCGATAAACACATTACCCTCCTTTGGCAGTCGGGTAAAAATATGTGTTGCAAACATTTTTGGGTTTAAAAATACTAAATATTTTTTCAAAACCAAAATTATTATTATTTTTTACCTAGGCCTGCATGGGTACTTATAAAACGTCGACAAAATGTGCACGGTTCGGGTTGGTTGTTTCCTATGGAGAAGAACCGGCAAGAAACTCCATGGTTACTCTTTAAAAAAATGTTTTGGTTTTACAATATTTCCATGTTACAGCATTGTGTGCTACGTTTGAAAGAAAGGCATGCCCAGTCTTGTGAGTCTAATAACGACTGACAACCCTCAGACCAACAATGTCAACATAATCGATATTGCAAAATGAGAAGTGTCAGTCAAGATCTAAATGTACGTATAAGGCCTATTTTAGTAGGAAATGGAGGTTGAAATGTTAGCTTGTGTCGAGCTCACAAAAAGGGCCTTAGGTACTCATACCGTCCTTACTTGCACCTACATGTGGGTAGGCATGCGTAGGCCAACTATAGATAGATAGTGACTAAGTATACAGTCAGCGAGCCGCGAGCGACCGAGTGACGCATAAGTCTCGAACATTCGTTAGAGGAGTGTGTAGCTCCTATAGAGTTCTGTATTCTGAGTTCTGCATATCTATGTACAAATAGCGACCTTATCACGTAGTCATAGGGACGGTTTAAAAAAATCAAAAGGTCTTGGCAATAGTCACCATCACAGTGCAGTTTCTATCGAATATTCTGTAGAAAGCAGTGTTAACATTGACGGCGTCTTTATGTCATAGCGCTAAGGTCGGTTTTCGTAGACCAGTGCGTCTAAGGAAACAATTCTCAACGCATCGTGCACCGTGCTGAGGGGGGCGACAAAAACCGGTCCCCGGGGTAATCGCGCACGTCTCGGCATTTAAAACATGGACAGCTTTGAGACTGACAGGGGCGGACCGTGAATTTGTGGGGCACTACACACCTTTGAGGGCGTACGAGTACCAGGGCAAAATAGAAATATAAATAAATTAAACACAAATAGCATCCTGCACCGGATAAATTCGATTTTATTTTGAACATAAAAAAAAAAATTGCCTCCTATAGTAAACGCCATTTGACGATTGGAATTCTAGGCCTTAGAACGGGGCTCTCTGGACCCGCAGCCGAATTGCGCAAGTGAATTTGGCAAGGCGAAGGGTTTGACCGCTATCAAATCGACCAATCACATGCGAGATGAATGACGCTATGTGGATTTCCGTCTGTGTGATTGGTCGATTGATAGCGGTTGCCGGTGACATTAATAACAATTTAGTGACGTTTGTTGATGGCACAGATAATATAATACTAGGTGACGGTTACTGTGACGGGCCCCTCTAACCCTCGAGGCTCTGGTATCCACCACTTTGCACCTTGAGATCACTCAAGATCAGAGGCGCGGGGCGAGCCACCCTTTCCGCCCCTTTCTTTATCCACAATAAAATTGAGGTAGATCCGGCCCTGGACTTTGATACAAACTATATGTAGGGTAGGTAGGGGTATACATGCGATTGTGATGTGGACTCCCTTTGTTATTTTAGTGAAGAACGAACTGCATTAAATATGATATGAAAAAAAGGGACTCAGTGATAGCGTGACGGGGGACAGGACGGTATGGAAGAAGAAAACGTGTTGCGCCGACCACAAGTGACATGGGATAATGGCAGGCAGATGATTTATTTATTTAATTACAACGATTGATAATTAAGTAACCAATTACAGTAACTAAGTATAATTACAAATAATCAATTTAAACACATGTTAAAATTAACAAAGTCACGGGCACCCAACACGAAGAAAGAAAATTTGGTTCAAATAAATTGCACTAGATGGCGTGATAAGCTTCGATTTGTTATTTAGTTTTGTGAAATATTAAGATTTTCTAGAGGCGATCATTAAAAATGTATTTTCTTGTTTAATTAATTATCCTAAGTACAAAATTAAGGAATAATATATTAGGCAAGGCGGTACCCCGAGCAAAACGCCGCGCAAGCCGTTTTTCGTGCTGTTTTTAGGAGCTATCTACTCTTTATTTAAAAAGAAATATCAATTAATATAAATACATTAAATTTCTACATAATATTGATTCTAAAATGGTAGATTTAGTTTTTTTTAATGTTGTATATATTTCACTAATCTCTTTCCAAAACAAACATAAAAATGAGAAATAATTATTGATAGCATGCATCTCCTCGTAAAGAGTTCATTAATTATTTTTTGTACAAACACTAATGGATAGACAATTTAATAAGGAACATTTTAGTAGTTTTTTTTTTTTCAAAAGTTTATAATTCGATTTTATAAAGATTTTATTCTAAAATCTGGGCGTATTCACTACTGTAATTCATGCGCCACCAGTGCCGCTAGACCAATAGGAATGCTCATATCGCATGCCCATTTTTTGGTCAGGGTACCGTCTTAATTCACATTTCACAGATTATTTGAATGGATCATTTAAAATTCGATTCCCGCACGGAACAAACGGCTCTGGGTGTTGTGTATGTGAGTTTATATGTTTGTAAACGCTCCCACGATACAGGAAGAAATTCCTAGTGTGGGGCAACGTACAAATTACTAAAAAACAAACCAATAGATGTCGCGGTTTTAAATTTCTGAGGTATCTACTCGATGTTTTTAATTTGTTTTATAACATATTTTGCTACAATGAAACTGTTAAAACGTGCAAAAAATATTTAAAAAAGAACGCGAAATTATAAAAAAAAATTAGTCGGATAGAGGTAAG
Organism: Orthosia gothica; assembly: GCA_949775005.1. NCBI lineage: Eukaryota > Metazoa > Arthropoda > Insecta > Lepidoptera > Noctuidae > Orthosia > Orthosia gothica. Next base: position 32,206,763 of record OX459041.1, on the reverse strand, counting down.
GATAATAGCCATGTTTCTGCTTCTAAAGGTATCTAAAGTCCCCGTCACGGGAAGCTATAAATTTTGTTAATAAAGAACTTCTACTAAGTTACGTAGTACGCAGATCCTGCAGATCCCAACGTTTGATGCTATTTCCGAAAAAAAAAAACTATAACATCATCTACAAATTTCAATTACCTATGGGACCGATTCCCTCTCACAGAGAGGAGGCCTCTGTCCCAGCAGTGGGAACATTAATAGGCCGACTATAATGGGACCAAGACGTAGTCGCTCACAATGGGCCTTATCAGAAAGCTTAACCTCGGAACCTATCCTTCCTTCAGCGAGGTGTGAGACAGGGAGACGTCATATCTCTGTAACTGTTCAATGCTGCCCTGGAGGGTGTCTTCAAGGTTCTGGACTGGTGAGGGCTAGGCATCAACGTCAATAGCGAGTAGTGTGATGACGTTATAGTGACGATATAGTGGTCATGGCTGAGACCATGGAGGACCTCAGAACAATGCTCGATGACCTTAGTGGAGCTTCCGAAAGAGTGGGTCTTAGGATGAACATGGACAAAATCAAGGTGATGTTATTCATTCGCCCATGTTACACCCACTCCTATCAAAGTCGGAGACTCTACACTCGAAATTGGGGACTATGTCTACCTGGGTTAAAAGATCCAGTTGGGTAGGGCCATCTTCGAGAAAGAGGACAACCGTCAAATCCTACTTCGTGATCGCATCAGGAATTAGGATATCTGCAGGAGAACAAAAGTTACCGACATAGCCCGAAGAATTGCGAAACTTAAGTGGCATTGGGGAGAGCACATTGCTCGCAGAACGCATGGCCGATGGGGCCGAAAAGTTCTGGAATGGCGACCGCGAACCGGAAGATGATACGTTGGAAGGCCTCCCACTAGGTGGACCGATGACCTGGTTAAGGTTGCGGGAATGCGCTGGATGCGAGACGCACGGGATCGGTCAATATGGCAGCGCATGGGGGAGGCCTATGTCCAGCATTGGACGTCTTTCGGCTGAAATGATGATGATGATAAATTTCAAACAGAACTTCGAAACTTGTTGGGAATTCACTTGTATTCTTTCAAATGATTGCCTTGATGAAATCGTGTTGCAATCTATTTTATTTAGATTCTGAAGGTGGTCGAATTTTACGCTAGGTAAATTTCAGGTTTGCTGGTCAGGGTCCCCTGGGCTAAGGCACCCCGTTGCACGGCACCGTTTAGCCCTCCGATAGCTCCGCCCCTGAGTAGCCTACCATTCTTGATTCACATTTGAAAGATTATTTGAACGGCTAGTTTAAAATTGATGCCAATAGATGGCGCGGTTTTAAATTTCTGAGGCATTCTACATCCTCGTGCAATGAAACAGTAAAAACGTGCAAAAAATACTGTAAAACAAATCGTCCCTATATTTAAAGAAAAAAAATTTCTCGAACCAAGTTAATCCTTTTACTTGCAAGTCGCTGCTAACACCATCTATCTATCACCATGGAACGGAAACGAACGCTCGAGCGATCGATGTAAAAAAAAAAAAAACAGTTAGTCAGAAGAAAAACGCTAGTTACGTCGGCACGGTTACTTTGGGATATGGGATGAGGCATCTGTATTCTAGTATTATATTATCTGTGTCCTTGGTAAGACAGGTGTCAGATTTCTTGGCTTCTAACCACCCGTGACGACGAACGTTTAATTAAGGTGCTTTTTGAGGCACGGCAGAAATTCGGTAGGTATGTTAAGATGGTCACCTATCCACAGGTTGACCTCGGCAAGCGTTGCTTAACCTAGAAGATCGACCCGTGCGGGTGTTATTACTTCTCAAATATGTTGATACAACGCAAAATACGCGCTTGGTCGTGGAGTTCCGGATACCAGTTAGTTTTAACCTAACCTACAATACTAAAGGTTGTTTTGGTACTCACCATTGAATGTAAGTAAGGACGGCAATAAAATGTAGATCCATCTTTGTTCTATCGACCAGTCGGACATGGGATACTTCCTCATCATGTAAGCGAACCAAAACTGAAAATTACAAATACAATAATGGATAAATATTAAAGAGAAGTATGGAAGGGCAAGATAATGAGGATAATATTATAGATAGGTAAATATTAACACGACAACGTTTATGCCACAGGTATCCTATTGTTACAAGATAAGGCAACGCCATCTATTGACGAGAGAAAATCTAGTAGCTAGTAGCGCCATCTCTTAATAGCGGAAGTAATCTTCTCGAATGTTGTGTCGCCGAAGTCTTTCTTTGCCGAACGTTCTGGAAAGATCTAAACGCGTCGAGAACGATCTAGAAAGTTCTCCTCGAATGTCTGTCTTAGCCGATTATTCTGGCAGGTTCTTGTTGTGCCTAGAACTGTATGGAACGTTCCAGAAACATCTGTATAAAGGGCGATCGGGTTTGTCGTGGGACAGTTTCGATTTGGAAGCGATACAGAGCGATCAAGAAGCGAAATAGTGCGAAGTAATAAAATTGTTTATAAATTGTTTCAGTAATATACAGTGATAATTTAAAGTCTGCTGTTTAAATAATTTATCCCTGAACCCCAGCTCGTAACACTATCATACCATCGGCACCTCGTTCTGTATTACTCAAACGCTAGACCCAATCGGGTTACCAGCAATCTCATTCAAGGGAACCAGCCTATTGCAATAATCTGGCACGGGTCTCGAAAACTGATGGGGTTTCAGAAAATTCTAAACGATAAAACGCAATAGGTAACACTGTACCGGCCCGAGGATCGAACCAGGACACCTCTATCACCCGACTATCTTCTTCCCATTGACTGAATCGCTTTTCAGACTATATACTACTATTACTCATGTCGTTGGCAGCAAGAAGCATTAATGCCCATGGCATTGTACATATAATGTTAAAAAAATAACAGGGACCTATAGGTACCTAATATATTTAATTTCAAACTTACAGTCATGAAGAATGACGTCATCACGAATATAAACCTAAACCACGTCTCCATTTGTGTAAATGCTGGATTGTAGGTTTTGAACTGAAAACAAAAACACAACGTTAGGCACTTGTTTTAATGTGGTTTTACCGCCACCTACAATGCACATTTTTAGGGTTCCGTACCCAAAGGGTAAAAACGGGACCCTATTACTGAGACTCCGCGGTCCGTCTGTCTGTCTATCTGTCTGCCTGTCACCAGGCTGTATCTCATGAACCGTGATAGCTAGACAGTTGAAATTTTCACAGATGATGTATTTCGGTTGCCGCTATAACAACAAATACTAAAAACATAATAAAATATATATTTAAGTGGGGCTCCCATCCAACAAACGTGATTTTTTTGCCGTTTTTTGCGATAATGGTACGGAACCCTTCGGGCGCGAGTCCGACTCGCACTTGGCCGGTTTATTTTATTTTAAGACCGTTGCGTCCCCATGCATGGCAAAACCCCTGCCTTCCATCTTTTCCTGTCTCTTGCTACATCTGGCTAATCCTTTAGATTGGCATCCAATTCATCACGCCATCTCATTCTGGGCCTACCGCGTCGCCGGTTCCTGTTATTCGTCATCCAATCAGTGGCTACTTTTGTCCAATTCTGTTGCGACAGGCGGCAGATGAGGCCTGCCCAGTTCCACTTTAGTTTGGCGGCTGTGTTGCCTACGTCTGCGATTTGTGTTTTGGAATGAAGTATACTGTTCCGAATGCGGCATATATCACACATCACATCACACATCATCAGCCTATTAATGTTCCCACTGCTGGGACACAGGCCTCCTCTCTGTGAGAGGCAATGGCCCGTAATCCACCACGCGGGCCCAGTGTTCTTGGTAGATGTCACATGTCTTTGAATTTATGGTTCTAGGACATGCCGGTTTCCTCACGATGTTTTCCTTCACCGTTTTGAGAGCAGTGGTAATGTAATAATTTGCACAAAGTAAAGCGCCTGCCTGGGTTCGAACCCACGACCTACAACTTGTAAGGCGCGGCCACTACCACTGGGTCAACACTACTCTCCAATCAGACCGCATTCGGAAAGTAGGAGCTATATGATGCCACAGATACACGTCGAACTTATAACATCCCTCTTTTTCCGTCGGCGATTAATAATGGCTTTCCAACTAAAAGCCTTGTAGAAAATACTTATACCAGTTTAGAGACTCAAAGTCAAAAGAACCAGAGAGAGCTCTAGAGAGACTCTTTAGTGCTAATAAAGACGGAATTCCTTCGACACAATGTTTTTACTTACATAGAATATAATGTCCCTAATAAAATATCGATGATGGAACTCCTTGAGTCCAGAGAAGTTAATATTAAACACGTAGTGCGTGTAGTCAAGCCACAAGATGTGCAGGATCATCACCTCGTCGCAGACACGCTTCTTGCACTTAAGGTGTTGAGTCCTGCAACGAAAAATTAAACAATTGATTAATTTTACTAAAATAAACAAGCTTTTTAGCCGACTGCCGAAGGAGGGTAATGTGTTTATCAGTCTTTGTAGGTATGTAGTAGTTCTAGAGACTAAAAGCGTTGGCCGATTTTGATGATTCTTAAGGCGATCGATTCGTCTTAACCCTGAGTGGCTATATTAAAATTGCAAAAAAAGGCCCATTTTGGGCGCCATATCGTGGGGACCCTAATTTTTTTTTTCTTCCAAACCCTTCGTGTGGGGTATCAAAATAAAGGGTTTTAAGAGGTGATTACAATATGTTTAAACGTACCTAATTAAAAAAAAAATAACTAAACTAAATAACCGATGTGTAGTCGGAGGATACATCTGGATAAGGTCAGCCAGCTCGCGCATATGTATCCTCCGACTGCACAGCATTATTTTCTTCTTGTTTACGTCTTTTTAGTTCACTTTTAAGCAGTCGGGGTTTTGTTATTTTTAAATATATATCGGAGGAAGGTAAATGATTAATGGTTGGGAGCGAAAAAATATCGCTTGTAAACTTATTAATTCAGTTTTGTTTAATTGGCAACATTTTGATACTGATTCGGATTTCAATTCGATTTTATTCGATTGGCAACACTTAGTTTTCTCCAATGTCCAATGCTAGTGAAGGATTTAAATCCTAGAGGAAGGTGACACGTGACACACAATTTGGAGGGAGACGCGAGGTCGCGGGGTTGATTTGAGTAGAGAGAACTGGAGCGGGACAAACCGCGATAAAGTGTGATAAGTGGCATTATTGGTGCCGGTGGAGTTGCGTCTAAAAGTATCAGGCAGTGAAAGTGAATACAAATTGGCGCGTCAATTTGCTGCTAGAATTGGACAATGGAATATCTCTGAAACGGCATAAGTTACCCGCCTTGCGCACGCATTACCCACGATAAGCCCACAAGATCGAGGGTATATGGAAGGCACTCCTCCTGTTTGCGACATATATATATATTTTTTCGTATTTCCCTCAGCAAATCCTTTCATTTGAGACCCATGTAATAGTGGTGCATAAAACATATTGGGCCGCCATATTGGACGTGGACCAGCCCGCACTGACGCAGATGATGGAAAGAGTCTGTGGAAGCGCAGAAAGGCTTCGAATCTCAAGACGGACAATCATGCACCGTAGGAAGTATGGCATGCAATACTCGTATCGGCAGGTTTCAAATTCCGATATTAGATCTCAGTATCTGATTCGCGCACATTCGAAGGATATCACATTTTTTTTAGTTATTTGCACAAATTCGGTATGAGGTAGGATTAAGTACTTTAAAAAGCCAATGCTACGAAAGAAAATTTAGTTCAAGTATATTTCACTAGATGGCGCGATATGCATCGATTTGTGATTGAATTTTGTGAAATAATTAACATTTTCTAGAATTGATCACAAAAAAATAATTTTGTTGTTTAATCTACTTACTCTTCTACGCGCAAAATTATGAATTTGGGCTTTAATTCACATTTCAAAGATTTTTGAACGAATCGTTTAAAATTGGTGGGATGCCGAGTTTTTTTTTTTAAATTTGTTTTGTAAAAATTACGAGCAAAAAATACTATAAAACAAATCGTCACTGTACTTAAATAAGCAGATATTCACGAACCGAATAAACCCTTACTTGCAAGTCATTGCTAACACCATCTTTCGTTCGCTGTACTTTTAGTAAAATAAATCGGTTTGGTCCAACGAAAAACGCTAGTTATGTCGGCACGGTTTCTGTGTATATATAGGATGAGGCATCTGTATGCTAGTATTATATTATGAGAGTGATCTACGGTATTGATTTTTGGGTTTTTATCAGTATAAATTTAGCAATTCAGGATTAATTTAATTTAAATAATAATTATTAATTAAATTATTATTAATATTAATATAAATAAAATATATATAAAAATAATAAAATTAATAAATAATTAACTAACTAACTAATTAATTAACTATTATAATTATTATTTTTAATTAATTATTTAATTTTATTAAATTATTATTATTAATTTAATTTAAATAATAATTATTTAAATTAAATTAATCCTGAATTGAAAATATTAACTTATTTCGTAAAACAACTATAGTAAAAATAACAATGGTAAAATAGAATAAATAGAATATAAGTTTATTTCTCTCAAAAATTTACTTTTCGGTAAATAGTATCTAGGTTACAGCAGATTCAAACCTTTGTGAGAGCTGGAGTCTATACTGGGTTCGAGACCTGTATTACAAAATAGAATAAACATGTGATTTATTTTATTCAAAACCGATGGAATCTCAATAAAAAAATTGATAATGTGGTCAAATAGTGAAAGTTGATTTATCCAACTGATTATAAGTTATCGGATAAACTAATTTGTTGTATTTAATAACAATATTATAAAGAGGAAAGATTTTTTCGTTTGTTTGTTTGTACCGAATAGGCTCCGAAACTACTGGACCGATTTTAAACATTCTTTCACCAATGGAAAGCTACATTATGCCCGAGTAACATAGGCTATAATTTTGACGGGAGCGGAGCCGCGGGGGTCAGCTATATTAACCATTAGTTTATTGAGGTTTCCAGCAAGTAACTTGACTTAAGATCCTATGTCCCCTAGCTGGGGCAGAGGGCTTCCACAGTAGTCCTCCATCGAGACCGGTCTTGAGCTTCGCGCTTCACCTCGCTCCACGCCATTCCAATGCTTGTCGCTTCAGCTAATACGGTACGTCGCCAAGATTGACGGGGACGGCCTCGCTTCCTTTTTCCTTGAGGATTCCAATCTAAGGCCTGTTTAGGAATGTGATCGGAATCCCTCCGGAGCGTGTGACCAATCCAACTCCATTTACGCCGCTTGATCTGTCGGTCGATCGGGGACTCGTTACATCTCTCCAACAGCTCTACATTAGAGATGATCTCGGGCCAGTAAATTCCGAGGATGCGACGAAGACATCGGTTGACGAAGACCTGGATTTGGCGCGAGATGTCCTTTGTTACCTTCCACGTCTCGCACCCGTAGAGCAGCACGGATTTGACATTGGACCCGAAGACTTTGAGTTTAACCCTTCGGGTCAGTTTCCGCGATTGCCACACAGGTCTCAGCTGCGCGAAGGTAGCTCGCGCTTTGGCAATCCGAGAAGCGATATCCTCTTCAGTTCCTCCAGTTTCTGACACGACGCTCCCGAGGTACGTGAATTTGTGGACGCGTTCCACAACCTCTGTGCCGATTAACATCGGTGTAGAATTCTTCACACCTGTACGCATCTCTTGAGTCTTTCGGATGTTAATTTTGAGCCCAGTTTTCGCCGCCTCCTGGCGCAGGTCGTTCAGTTTCGCTTGCATGTCAGCGTGTGTATGACTCAGCAGGCATAGATCATCGGCATAGTCCAGGTCTTCCAAGACGTTGGTCAATCCCCACTCTATCCCGCGACGCCTGCTATCGTGAGTGCGCAACATGATTCCGTCGAGAACGATTATAAAAAGGAGGGGCGAAAGAAGACAGCCCTGACGGACACCAGCGTGCACTGCGATGTCCTCCGAAATGAGTCCTTCGTGAGTCACCTTGCAGGAATATTTTCTATAAATGCTCTCCAATAGGCGGACTATTTTTGACGGCACTCCAATGTCCAAAAGGCGGGACCAGATGCTGGACCACTTCAACGTATCAAAGGCCTTTTCGAAGTCGACAAAAGTAAGATAAATTTCCCTTTGCCATTCTGATGCCTGCTCAAGAATGATACGAAGAGTGTTGATCTGGTCCGTGCATGAGCGGCTCGAACGGAAACCCGCCTGCTCCCCGCGCAGAAGAGGCTCAACGGCCAGCAAGTAACACATTATGAATTTGTGAGAAAGCTTAACAAGGATAGAAACTTGTTCGGAGTTGTTCGAAACAGCCCTCTCAAAAGTATGAAAATGTATCGAAGCATTCATCATCAACATTTCAGCCGATAAACGTCCAGTGCTGAATATAGGCTTACACTTTTAATATTTTTTGACGTTCGAAAGTGCCGCTTAATGGCCTAATTGAATAAAGAAATTTTGATTTTGATTTTTTGATTTCACCAAGTGTAGCCGATATTGACCGATCCCGTATGTCTCGTATCCAGCGGATGCCCGCTACTAAAGCGTTTTTTAATGAAAATATCGTTGTTACAACGGGTTCTTTGAAACTGCTGTGTCTCTCATAGGTAACATTTTTAGCAATCTCATGACTGTGAATCTGGGATTCACCATAGAGCAGTGGTGGCCCAGTGGTAAAGGTCGCGACTTATAAGTTGTAGGTCGTGGGTTCGAAGCCAGACAGGCGCTTTAATTTGTGTAAATTATTTCATCACCACTGAAAACACTCTCAAGAAAAGAGTTGTGGGGAAACAGGTCTAAGAACCAAACAAATTCGAAGATATGTTACATGCACTAACCAGACTGAATGTTGTGAATTAGGACAACATTCCCTCTCACAGAGAGGAAACCTGCTCGCACAACGGACCAAATGGGCGTCTAAGTGTGGAAGAGGAGGGCCTGTATCCTATCCTATCCTAATCCTAAGGCATGCCATATTATTTTTCATGAAGTGAAGTTAAAGTAAATATTATCCGATCACTACTAATCATCGTAGTTAACGAGTTTAACCATGCTATCAAACTATGCGCGTCACAAGAAGCTAAACTATTTTTCTGATTCCGGTATTGGATCACTCAGTACCGCCAGTATCGGAATTGAAATATTGGATATTTCGTTCCGAGAATAGAATAGAATAGAATAGAATAATGATTTATTTGCACAGAAAGTAGGTACAATATACAGATGTTATAATAATATTAAGTGATCCTTATACTTTCTACCTTAACTAAGGCATGCAAAACAGTTTTATTTAACAAATCAAACTTAATTAAAACAATACAGGCATAACACCAGCATAGTACAAGCACAATGTCAAAATAACTAAAATTAAAGTTTATAAATACACATTATTAATTATTGGGAAGTATTCCAGTCGATAGCCAATATCATTATTATTCAAGTCAGTCATCATCTTAACGAGATTCCGATATTACGAGATTCCGATATTCATGCCCTAGTAGGGCCTTGGTGCGGGGTGCGTGGCAGTGTCTAACAGACCGGGGTCGTCGGCCGTGTGCTATAATCCGCCAAATACGCACCGTGGAAAGCCAACTTTAGAATAATTCTTTTTCTATCGGCCAGACTAGCAAGCAACAATGCGATAAATTCCGTCCAAACACCGACCAGCGCCCGATCGAGATAGGATAGGATCATGTTTACGGTTAGTCATGTCCATGACGTGAGACACTGGGACGGCAAAACCATGTCACGCATTGCTGTTAGCAGTGCCATGACGAATATCAACATATCTCATGAGCAATTAAACATTACACAGCAATTAAAAGTACACCTGAGTTTCGCTAGTTATATTGTTTATGTCCCAGGTAATAGTGGAAAAGTCTATGGCCATCAACCTTATGAGAAATTTTATATGGAAAAACTCAATAACACTTAGCTCGACCCAGGAATCTAACCCAGGATCTTACACCAACTAGGCAGTCTCTCAAGAGCATTTTGTTCGATTTGAATATATTTATTCTCATTAAAACAATAGTTACATCTTACATGAGAACAATTAAAAAAATATTAGAAATATTATCCCACTGACTAGTTAAAGTTGCCCTAGTCGATCATTTTTCCATACAAAAGTAGTACGGCGATTACATCACTGTTTGACTGTGTACGTTCAAAATAAAAAATAAAATCAATTTGTCTTATCATTATTACTAGGCCTGTATGGAGATAAAAAAGTAAAAAAAAAACATATTTGAAAGTTATAAGCGTCGAAAGTTCCATATTTCAACACTAATTGTAAAGCATCTTTGGGCGGAAATAAATACCATAAGAAGAAGGAAAATTGCTAAACAGTCACCATACAGGGATAGATTAGCAGTTCACCAATGCAAATCATTTTATTTTGAACAGATATATTTAGTAGTTTTCGTCCTAAATCATCATACATTTCGCTACAAACTTGCAAAAGTGCTAATTCGTACGCGAACTAGCTTCTTACTACTCATCACAGCATCTATCTCTTTCGCTCGTGTTGCCGGATGAGAGAGCATGTATTTTAAACCTGCGCACAAAATAGTTCGTGCCGTCGATTAGGGCAACCTTAAGAAGCGAATTCACCACATTCTGTACGGTGGACCAAGTTAAAAGATTTCAAACAAGTTGAAGTTTTAAAAGTACACCAAAGTTTTTTTAATTTTCTTACCTATTAGGAGCGTCGGCTTCGGACAATATATCTTCCGTATTATGGTCTGCCAACACGCCCTCTATCGAAATACTAACTTGGAAGCTCTTGTCGAATATCTCCTCTGAAAAAGAGAAAGCATTCATTACATGATATCCTGACATCGGTGAAGGAAAATATCGCGAGGAAACATGTAGCCTAATTGCGCAACAAATTCTCTGTAAATAATTAGGAATTGCCAAAAAAAAAATGGACTTTTTCGAAAAGAGTATCTTCATCAATGAAAGCGTCAAATAATTTTTGCCAATACCTTATATTTAAAGGGAATTTGTCATATTATGATGGAGTCATATCATTTGCCATGCCGAATTCACTTACTCAATGGGAGGTAAAATTTTATTGATCACTAGTTGGCACCACTATTGACTAGTTTCCATAAAAATAGCTTTTAAACGTTGTTATAACGTGCACGGAAGCAAAGTTTGAATTAAAATTCATTTTTACTGCCGTAAAAGTGCTATTAAATATAAAATCGAGTATGTCGCAGTTTCGCGAAGCCCCACTTTTTCTAATAATATATATATAAGGCCTAGGGCGTTGCTGTGCAGATGGAAGGGGCCCTGGTTTATGGTGCTCTATATAGTGTTACTAGTCATTTCCGTTGCTGACTCGTAGTCACACCAGATTATCACACCAGTGTGACAAACAGGAATTTTTTTCTCGTTTGTCACACCACTAATTTTTCCACACCATGTATACAATAATTGCTAGTGCAGTACCTATATGTACCTATATTCTAGTAAAGTCGATCTGCTGATCAGCGTTTGCCGACTATTTAGATTTTCTGCTTTTTGTTATATTTCTGAAAACTTTTTCATAATAAGGTACAAAGAGTTGTGGGACTGTGTACGGCATTGCCGCTAACTCCATTAGAACTTGTTAAAAACGGATGGGAGTACATTAAAACGGAATCTAATGAATTTAGCGGAAAAAAGATGAAACAGTTTATAGCATACATGGCCCGACAATGGCTAAATGATGCACAATATATCGCCGACTGGAACATTTTTGGTCAAAGGCACAGAACCAACAATGTTTGTGAAAGTTGGTACACCGAATTAAATAAAAATATAAATAAAAACAACGTAACCATACTAAAATTATTAACGGTATTATCCAATCAAAAGGAAATTGAAATCGAAAAAAAAAAGAAGGGTCGACCAAACCTATAAAGATAATTTTATCATTTCCTGCCAACTGAAACTTTTAAATGGTGAAATATCATTGGGACATTTCCTTGAAACATTGCGTTAAAAACGTAATTTGAATGTTTTTAATTCGCCCGCGCCCCCCAAAAATCTACCCGCGCCGTTTGAAAAACACTTTATAACTAAGTAAAGAGTTTTTCGATTGGCGCGGGTAGATTTTTGGGGGGCGTGGGTTTTTTCAAGGAAATGGTCGACCCTTCTTTTTTTTATATAAATTTCCTTTTGATTGAATAATACTGTTAATAATTTATTATTCAGTTACTTATGCCAAATCACCATGGCAAGTTACACGATTGAACAGCACGTTCAAATGATAAAAAATCTTCATGAGGGATTTGAGCGTATGGTTATTATTGGTTATCTCTCGCAGGGGTGATGTGAATTGGCCACCAAGGTCATGCGATTTGACCGAGGCCTTTTCTCGTTTTTGAAGTCGCAGGTCTATGCAAACAAACACAATCGACCGATGCCATGGCCATTGCTCAAATGCAGCCGGATTTATGCAGAAGAGTCATTGAAAATTGGACCACTCGGATCCGTCCCACTGTAAATAGCCAAGGCAGGCATTTGGAAGATGTCATATCATATTACACACTGATTGGCACAAGTGGGCCTTTCAAATAAAAATAATTTTGTTAATACCTTACACACAGCTTCTTTTATTTCATTTCAACATCTACACCATCTACATCTCGTTTCATTTAAAAAACGAAACGAGAAAAACAATCCTGTTTGTCATACTGGTGTGATAAAATCTGGTGTGACTTCTAGTCGGTAAGGTTGAAAAACCCTTTAGTATATGTATAACTAGGACAGCACTAGTTAGAAATAAATGGTGTGGAAAAATCAGTGGTGTGACAAACGAGAAAAAAAATCCTGTTTGTCACACTGGTGTGATAATCTGGTGTGACTACGAGTCAGCAATCGTCATTTCTTACCGTCATCATTATTGGTGAGGATCTCAGCCATGAGCCACAGTTGCTGCGCGCGCAGGCCTAGGGCCTTGCTGTGCAGGTGGAAGGGTCCCTGGTATATAGTGCTACCGTTTGTCAGCACAGAGGAGGCTGTGATTGACGTAGTCATCGTTGGTGATGGTCCTAAAATATTGAGGAATATTTTTGAAGGATGGTAGAACTTGGCTATTGTTTTGATTATTTATGTATGTGATGATTACTTGCAAAATTTTAGTGTTTATATTGAAGATAGTAAGTGGCGATTTCTGAACATACTAGAAGTTAAAAACCGGCCAAGTGCGAGTAGGACTCGCGCACGAAGGGTTCCGTACTTGGTAAATTGCGGTTTACGATTTATAACGTATTAAAAAAAAACTACTGACTAGATCTCGTTCAAAACAATTTTCGCTGGCAGTTTACATTGTAATGTACATCATATATTTTTTTCAGTTTTATCATTCTCTTATTTTAAAAGTTACAGGGGGGGGGACGAACATTTTACCACTTTGGAAGAGTCTCTCGCGCAAACTATTCAGTTTACAAAAAAAATGATTTTAGAAACCTCTATATCATTTTTGAAGACCTATCCATAGATACCCCACACGTATGGGTTTGATGAAAAAAAATATTTTTAGTTTTAGTTTCAAGTATGGGAACCCCCAAAATTTATTGGTTATTTTTATTTTTGTGTGAAAATCTTAATGCGGTTCACAGAATACATCTACTTACCAAGTTTCAACAGCATAGTTCTTATAGTTTCGGAAAAAAGCGGCTGTGACATACGGACGGACAGACAGACAGACAGACAGACATGACGAATCTATAAGGGTTCCGTTTTTTGCCATTTGGCTACGGAACCCTAAAAACGTGTCAAACCCTCTTTATTACTAAAATTTGTCAGGTTTTCGGGTCAAAGTAGAGGTATATAATGCCGGCTGTACACTCTCGCGCGAGATCCCGAGTTTTAAACAAAATACTTCAAGATTGAACTCAGTACTGTACATCATCCTCGCGGGCTCTCGCTTGTGAGCCTAATTTTTAAACAAAATACTTCATGATTGAACTCAGTACTGTACATCATTCTCGCGGGCTCTCGCTCGTGAGCCTAATTTTTTAAACAAAATACTTCATGATTGAACTCAGTACTGTACATCATTCTCGCGGGCTCTCGCTCGTGAGCCTAATTTTTTAAACAAAATACTTCATGATTGAACACAGTACTGTTCATCATCCTCGCGGACTCTCGCTTGTGAGCCTAATTTTTAAACAAAATACTTCATGATTGAACACAGTACTGTACATCATTCTCGCGGGCTCTCGCTCGTGAGCCTAATTTTTAAACAAAATACTTCATGATTTAACTCAGTACTGTACATCATCCTCGCGGGCTCTCGCTCGTGAGCCTAATTTTTAAACAAAATACTTCATGATTGAACTCAGTACTGTACATCATTCTCGCGGGCTCTCGCTCGTGAGCCTAATTTTTTAAACAAAATACTTCATAATTGAACTCAGTACTGTACATCATCCTCGCGGGCTCTCGCTTGTGAGCCTAATTTTTTAAACAAAATACTTCATGATTGAACACAGTACTGTTCATCATCCTCGCGGACTCTCGCTTGTGAGCCTAATTTTTAAACAAAATACTTCATGATTGAACTCAGTACTGTACATCATTCTCGCGGGCTCTCGCTCGTGAGCCTAATTTTTTAAACAAAATACTTCATAATTGAACTCAGTACTGTACATTATCCTCGCGGGCTCTCGCTTGTGAGCCTAATTTTTTAAACAAAATACTTCATGATTGAACACAGTACTGTTCATCATCCTCGCGGACTCTCGCTTGTGAGCCTAATTTTTAAACAAAATACTTCATGATTGAACTCAGTACTGTACATCATTCTCGCGGGCTCTCGCTCGTGAGCCTAATTTTTTAAACAAAATACTTCATGATTGAACTCAGTACTGTACAACATCATCCTCGCGGGCTCTCGCTTGTGAGCCTAATTTTTAAACAAAATACTTCATGATTGAACTCAGTACTGTACATCATGCTAGCGGGCCAGTACAGCCGGCATAAAAGTTTCGTGCCTTGCGTACGAACCAATGCAATCTCAACAGAATATTTCATCATTATTTAAAATACGAATTGAATATAGTTTTCTGTAGTTTCTGCCTACCCCCATGGGAAAAAGGCGTGAGTTTATATATGTAGGTATGTATGATTTGAATATTAACCTTCTTATATTTTATTGAATAGAGTATATATAGGGTAATAAGCGAATAAAACTTGAATGTTAATTTGTACCATTGTGTTATTTTATTGTGATTGCGTGTTTATTAGAAGCGGTAAATTCTCACTAAAATTTACCGATATTTAGTCAAGAGTAGCATGAGTACGATAAAAACTCTTATTGATAAACGCCGATTAAACGATGCAATTCCATAAAGTTTTAGTACAATAACAAAATCTTTTATTGCTTAATTTCAACATTAGCCAAAGAAATAACGCCGCGTTATAGGTCCTTGAATATTTGGTTATTAAATAGCGACAAGTGTGTATGTTATAAGTACTAGGTAAATAAAATATCTTACCTGCCAGTCCTATAAATACTCCTAAGCCGAAACAAGCGAAAAACGCAATAAATACCATCACAAATTCCCCTTTGTGCATCGAATATATTCTCATTTGAACAGACCTGAAAATATGTAAAAAAAAACTATATTAAAAATGCTTTATAAGTAACTATCACAGTGATTAGTAGATATAATGATATACCGAATAAAAACGTGCGAATCTTGTGATTGAGAATCCCATGCTAAAAGTTTTCTCTCTTAGAAACAGGGGTATATTATTACATCTATGTCAATATTTAACTACGCAGTTACATATTTTTGTCCAACAAGAAATACTGAAAAAAAACCTGTTAAATACCTTTCACAACGATCATGATGATATGCCGGCGCGATATATTTGTTAAATTCGCTGAACAAATCACTAAATTGTGACAATGTGTTACGAATCTTATAATTCCATCCGCCTGTGGGCAAATGGTAAGAATATCCAACATTCGCTGTATCCATCTTTACCAACTTAAATTACACTCAATAACAACGAAAATGTGGTTTAAATCAAAAGGTTTTACGAAACAATAAGTTGCGGAATATGAAAATTGTACAGGACTTGTTTGCCCTACATTTGGTTCGAGTTGTTTACAAGCAGATTATTGATTTTCGCGCTGAGGGTCGGTGTTGCCGAAGTTTGCGATAGGGAGGGAAAATGACGTGGCAAGCAGGCAAGGCATCGAGAATATATCGAATATACTTAGTATTTATGTTTATTTTTTTGTATTAAAAGAAAAAGTTGGTAATATCATTTTTATTTTGAGTTCTATCTCCATAGATTTAAAGGTACTGGTAGTTTGGTTTAGTGTCGCTATTTCAAATCGATTTATTAAAGCTCTTATAGCAATTTATTCTAGACGATTGTTACAAAAAAACTTGTAATACGATTAATTTAATTGCAGCAACCTAATTAATACACTACAAGTAATTATTTGGTAAATAATGTTAAAGACGCACAGATTGGACGTATCTAGCGCCATCTAGTGGTTATATGAATTAATTACACACCTCTTTTTAAAACATGCTGTACAATAATAATATGGCCAGTTTATTGCCGAGCCTAAGGCCCCTTTGCACCATTTTTTTTTTTCCGGGTTGGAAAATCCTCATTGGATGTCCTCCGCCCTGGGGGGAACGGAGGGTGCTGTCAGACTCTTACTGACTAAAAGCCAACCCGGTGTTCCGTCTCACACCTAAGCCGGGGATCGCGGGAACAACGATACTTCCGCAACCCCCGGCTAATGCCGGCCCGCCACCGCGGGCCACGACCTTGGGTTGGGGGGGAGTGATGTGTTGGACTCCCCCCGCGACCGACGTCTAAGAGGGGCGCTCGTGGAACACTACGCGCCGCCACCTCGGGTCCTGATATGTGGCGACGGACGTCCCAGAGTCCGTCGCCCCTGGACCCATTTAGGGGGGGGGGGGGGGGCTGGAAGAGGGCGTTGTCCGCCCTCCGCCGACGCCCGGCGCTTCACGGATCGGGTTAGTGGATGAAATCTCCCTCTCCCTCTCCGCAGCCTCCTTCTGCGAGATGACTGTTTCGCAGAAGGATACCACCGCGTCTCAGGACTCCTCGCTGCCGACCATAGACTCGACTACAGCCGGCAGCGACAGGTCACTGCCTACTTCAGAGATGAGGGCACGGCGTGGCTCCTCCCAAGCGGCACACTCTGCAAGCGTATGCCGCGCCGTGTCCTCCCGGCAGTCGACGCAGTGGTGACACCGGGCGTCCGGCTCCCTGTTTATGCGACACAGGTACTTCCCGAAGCAACCATGCCCCGAGAGCACCTGCGTCACCCGAAACGACAGGGAGCCGTGCCTCCTCCCGAGCCAGCGCTCGAGCACTGGCCGGACCGCCTCGATGGTAATGAGGCCGGCGGTAGGGCGTGAAAGCCTGTCCCGCCATTCCGCCACCAGGACCTCACAAAGCTGAGACTGACGCAACTTTATATGTCGCCACCATGCACCACCATGATTTAACTTACTAACTCCGAGTTAGTAGCCAGTACAGCCAGTTATGTATGACATATTTGTTACTAGTTGCTGCCCGCGGCTCCACCCGCGTGGCATTAGTACTGCCCCAAAAATCTTCTTATATATTAGCCTATGTGATAATTTTTATTCTTATGCATTAGGTATAAGACCCTGGCAGTTGAGAGTGTCATGCTCTCTCAAATTACACTCTGATGGTGGCGCGTGTGTTGGATCATTCGGGTGCCTTCAAGATGGTTGAGCTGGGTGGTGCCGATTCATGCGCTATGTTCGTGAACGGGCGCCGTCATTTGGGATTGGTCATAACTTAACTGCTTCGGATGTAAATGTTTTTCTAGTAAATATTATATGACTGTACAGTACATGTGTGAGTACTGTAAGGACTTACCATTTGAGAAGGCAACCTACTTGCCTATTAAAACACTGGCAATATTTATTACTTGAAAGATGTATGAATTTCGAACAGAATAGCTGTAGATGTTTTTTGTTAATTTTCAATGTGTGAGAATTGTATTGAAGCCGCCCAAAGGCAGGCATATTGTAATATTCTCGATAAATATATAAAATATCAAGTTATTTCCATGTTTAATTGCTGCTTACCCTAGCTACCCCCTCACAGTACTTTTAATACTTTATACCTGTACGTAGTATAGTGTGTAGTGCTATTCTGCGTGCATTGTCCTCACATATATGAATTTCCTAGCTGTACCACGCGGCTTCGCTCCCGTCAACTGGCTACCTACCTACCCTACCTACCCAACATACATTATGCTCACAAAAAGGAATGTTTTTGTCCGTTTTTGCAATATTTTTCATTTATGCTCCGCTCCTATTGGTTTATTTATTTATTTAAACTTCATGTACAATGGTGATACATAGGCGGACTTAATGCAGCAAGGCATTCTCTACCAGTCAACCTTTGGGTTAAAAAGAACACAACAGTGGTAGGAGTCCAAAAAAAAAAAAATTAACAATAATTAAAATTGGTTATTAAACTATCTAACTAATAAAACACATAAATAATTTCTAAAACAATATACTAATAAATATTATGATAAATACTATATTCTAAACGAAACAGAAATTTAAATATAATATACATATATGACGAAGACCGAGCTAAGTAAGAGAGGACAAGTAATAGTTCCGGATTTTACGCTTAAATGAAAATTTACTCTCAGCTTTTTTATGCCAAGGGCTTCGTTCCAGAATTAAAATTGGTTGTAGCGTGATGTTATAAAGCCTATAACCTTCCTCGATAAATGGACTACCGAACACAAAAATATTTTTCAATTCCAACCAGTACTTCCTGAGATTAGCGCGTTCAAACAAACAAACTCTTCAGCTTTATAATATTATATAGTATAGATTAATGTATGTACAGTAAAATTGTAAAAAAACTTTTTATTTTTATTTGAGTAGGTATTGAGTTTCTTGTGCGTTCTTCTCCATAATAAGCTACTTTCCAAATGCACGATAGAATATTTTTTTATTCCTAGTAAATTTTATTTGTAACGTTCAAAAGTGCCGCTTGGTGGCCTAATTGAAATAAAATATCTTTGTCTTGTATCTTTATTTGTAAACATAGTACTGTACAGTTTCATAATCTTTCGTTCAGTAGTTTTATTTCGAAGTACTAATGCGAAGCAGACGAAGGCGCGGGCAAAAGCTAGCTAGATTTTTTGAAACTACCTATATATATTTATTTTTTTGAAAAATTGCTATCCTTCGATTTAGAAACTTGCCACAAATAGTTACTTAAAATTTGCCACAAATAGTTACTTAAGGAGATAATATAGGTCAAAATTTATTAATTTTCGAAAACTACCGTTTACAGTGCGGTTAATTTCGAAATTCACCCAGATGAAGGGCTGGACTGCTAGTTAATCACATCAACCATTACAAAATTGCAAGTCTGACTGCGACATTCCAAAAATTGCAAATCTAATAATTAGCAATTCATGCAAATATATTATACCCTGTACCGATGAAGACCAAAACTCCGCACCCTAAGAAATCCTAGTGAACCAAACTATAGCGCGAATTTAAACGCAGCAATGCCATCTATCGGGTTTAACGGAACTAAATAATATCAGTGGTGCGCTGTTGCGTTGAACGCGTCTAAAATATTTCTTATATTCAGGGAAGAAGTGACTTCTAAATCTTTTTCTTCGTTTGTCGCAACCTTATCCCAATTACTTGTGGTCGACTTTCCTTATCCCATTTCTCCACTGTGAACATAAATGTATAGAAACATGGCTGATCTAATCCTCAACATGTTTAATTATAGAGTTACTTAGTTTTAGGACAAATCCAGAGTGTTATTAATGCATTGGAAAAGCATCAGGGAGAGAACTTTTACGATTAGATCCATAAAATAATTTCTGGGGGGAGGCTCGAAGGGGGAGGCACAAGTTCATACTTTATCAATGGCAGTGCTGCACCTTAGAAATCATGTTAAGCTGTGGATCCCTACTGTCATCATTCGTAGATCTTTTATAAGTGCCAATTTCACCAATGAAAATAATCACGTTTTTTTTTTGTTTTTAGTTAAAAACTTTGCCCCACACTAGGAATTTCTCCTGTATCGTGGGTGCGTTTACAAATATAAAAACTCACATACACAACACCCTGAGCCGGAACAACTATCTGTAGGTCATACAAATATTTGTTCCTTGCGGGAATCGAACTCGCAACACGCAGCGCAGCAGTCAATCATCTCAACCACTGCGCCAACCGAGCGCCCAATTATTTTTTTAGTTCAACTAAACTCAGTTTAAGCAAATACAGCGTTCTGATTGGTAGTTTCTTAGCGGTGTCAACCAATCAGAATGCTGTATATGCAGTTGGAGAATACATAATATGGTTTTGGTCAGTCAGCTCGCGATTATGTATCCTTCGGCATCACAGCTTTTTTATTTATCATGTTTTCTCAAATATTTTTAACCCCCGCCGGAAAAAGTTGTTATAAGTTTCACGTGTGTTGTCTGCGTATCTGTGTGTCTGTCTGTGGCATCATAGCGCCTAAACGGATGAACCGATTGTGATTTAGTTTTTTTTGTTTGAAATATGATTTTGTCGAGAGTGTTCTTAGCTATGTTTGAATAAAATCGGTTCAGCCGTTCAAAAGTTATGGGCGTTTTACTGTTTGAATTGGGGTGTTTTGGCAAGATAAATGTCGAGGGTTTTCAAAATTTTGAAATTTTACTTGTTAAACATATGTAAGTATTATATATTTTTGTAATCACCTCTTACAATCCTTCATTTTGATACCCCACACGATGGGATTGGAAGAAAAATTTATAGGGACGCCAACACTTTTCTTTATCAATTTTGTTTTAGCCAGTAACACACCCAAGGTTAAGACGAATCGATTGACTTAAGAACCATCAAAAATGGTTAACGCATTTGGTCTCTGGAACGCCATATAGGAACAAACATACATACATAAATACATACCCACTAAGTGTTGCGCAGTCGGATACATAATGGTATTCAACTAACCGGTTAGACTTAAAACCAAGCCCAACCGACTATACTCCATTTGAAATAACATTAGAAATTCTACAACCCTTTTTACAGTCCGTTCAACCGATTTTGAGTTCTATCTCGTAAATATAAGGATGACATAAAAAGCATAAACCTATTACCAAAAGTAACTGTTTACTACAGCCACCATTTGTCGTATCACCAACGCAATAGAAGTCAAAATCGGTTGAACGGGCTGTAAAATAGGATTATTTTAATGTCTAATGTTATCACAAATAAGGTATAGATATTTGACTCATAATAATGAGTCTCATAAACAATGTTTCTAACTTTTTCTTTTTAGGGTTCCGTACCCAAAGGGGACCCTCTTACTAAGATTCCGCGGTCCGTCTGTCTGTCCATCTGTCACCAGGCTGTATCTCATGAACCGTGATAGCTAGACAGTTGAAATTTTCACAGATGATGTATTTCTGTTGCCGCTATAACAACAAATACTAATAAAAATAGAATAAAATAAATATTTAAGTGGAGCTCCCATACAACAAACGTGATTTTTTTACCGTTTTTTTGCGATAATGGTACGGAACCGTTCGTGCGCGAGTCCGACTCGCACTTGGCCGGTTTTTTTAAATTTAAGTTTCTTAATTCTACATTGTTCTTTTCAGATTAATTTCGTAGCAGGATCCGAGACAGTTGAATTGTTTCTGCTGGACTAGTCAAGCTTCATTGCCTCGACGCTTTTACGGTTGCCAATTTTGTTCCTAGTTTTCAGGAGTTGCAGTGGGCATAGAGTGGTGGCCTTGTTTCAAACAAACAAAAAACAGTCAAGTGCGAGTCGAACTCGTGCGCCGAAGGTTCCGTATCTACCAATGGGTACCGCCATAATAAAATTGGTATCATTTTTATTGGTGACTAAATTTTAAAGATAGTGGTGACATACGGATTAGAAAGTGATCTTATAAGGGTTCCTTTTTTACCTTTTGAGATACGGAACCCTAAAAATGGCATACAGTCTTCCTAATATTAGTTCAATACTTTGTCTGACCGGTCCACTTTTGTATATTTAAATTATGTGACGTAATAAAATACTTGTATAATAATTAAGTTATTTATTCAACATTAAGCCTTCACATGCAAACACTTATAATAGACACTTATAATAAACAAATAAGATTATCTAAATTCGAGTGGTTTCAAATTATAAATAGGAACAATTATATAAATAATAATTTAGGTGCCTACAGTCAGCAAAACAATACATTGAAATTTTCTAGAATTTTTGGTATAAAAGTACACAGCACACATTTAATACATCTATTTCTAAGGAGATAAAAGTATATAGTAAGTTTTAAAAGTATTTTTTTGCCAACTGTACTTAATAAATACAAACAACAAAGGAATGTAAGACTTTATTTATAGTGGTGTTCTTATAGATAACTTTGCATCTAGAACTAGGGTTGTGCGTTGTTGGTTAATATTATATTTCCATATTTTTTTCCCCACATTTCATTTCGAGTTCTTGTTTTGATGACTTATTTGTAGAAATAAATGGTGCCTTCTGCTATAGATATACTCAAAATTTCATTCCCCGATCACTTTTCAATACTATGTCTATGGCAACTCCAGCCAAGGCTATTTTATCAAATCATATTTTCTATTAAATTTTACTTTCTAAAGTTGTTATGCCGACTCTCAAGACTTACCACATTTCGATAGATTTTTCTTCCTGACTAATTGATTTTATTCTTAGGTACTCACGGGTACGCACTTATCGACTATCGCCGTGTAGCAAAGTTTAGCCAGTTAACGCTGTATTCGTTTAGTGTTTAGCCTTAAGAGGCTAGAAACAGCATTAATTAGCTAAGTATGCAATAGCTTGACAAGGTTAAGTTAGCCCTAACAGGCTATAACTTGATCAGGCTAAGTAAGCCTTAAACCCAGTTTTTTTGACCACTGATTAAGTTAACGACGGAAAAATAATTGGGCGTTAGAAAGCTATAATTATCTTGTAAAGGCCAAGTTAGCCTAAATAGACCAGACCAGACTATTTTTGCCAGAACAGGCTATAACTTGACCAGGCTAAGTAAGCCTTAATAGACTGTAACTAGACAAGGCTAATTTAGCCAGAACGGCTTATAACTTGACCAGGCTAAGTTAGCCTTATTAGGCTATAATTTCACCAGGCTAATTAAGCCTTAACGAGCTATAACTCGACCAGGCTATATAAAACTTAACAGGCTATACCATGGCCAGGCTAACTTAGCCTTTACAGGCCATAACTTGTCCAGGCTAAGCTAAAATCTTGTGCGTATTTCGTTTACAGATCCAGTTTCTAGATCATATTTTTTATAGTATGGCCACACATTGGTAACATAAAATAAAATTAATTGTACTAATTCTATACTTGATAATTAAATACAAAACTATTATTTTGAATATTTTAAAAATAATTATTTAATAAGTACAATGATTTTGCCGAATAATATTATTAAATAAAATAGTATTTTTGTGACATTATGTATTAAGCTTTGGCTCCACATATGCACCATCTAATTTGGCAAATATTTATAAAATACACTTTAAAAGTTATAAATAATATCTTAAGTATTTAAAAGTTCATAGTAATACATCAACGAATAGAAATAGAGAGAAGACATTTATGTTTAAAAAGGAGTCTTAAAATATCGATTAAGGAAGTAAATTGCACTAAAAAAGTATCGATATTCGTACCGATTATCGAGTTGTAATTTTATCGAAGATACTTAATGTTATTTACATAATGTTTCGTCAAAATCAAATATCAAACATGCTGTCCAGATTACAGAGAAGTAATAAAATATGAGAGTATGTGAATTTGACTGACGAAGAACCTTTTACAAAAGTTTTTATCGATTTAAGGACATATTATTCATATTATGTATATATTGCAAATAAGATAATGACTTGATTTAGGTTGCTATACGTAAAAAATATATGAAGCTATACGAGACAGCTTTAGAAAATGAAAAAGAAAGACATGTTGTATTTCAACAATCAGAGACCGTCGTTTTAGCGATTGGCTGTATTTTTACATGATTTTATTTCATATTTTTAAAATATTAAAACAAGTAGTATCAACTAAAAGGTTCAGTTGAATGTTAGTGCCTCTTTGGCTGCGTTCATATAAGAAAATCATCGATTTTAGAAATCGATATCGTGTTTAAAATGGTTGATACGGATCACATTTGGAACAAACCGAAACACAGCAATTATACTGACAACATCCGTGAATTATATTTGAAATACGAGATCGCTCAATCTCTGATGAAACTCCAGTAGACATTTCAAATACCAGCGAAGAGCTTAACGCAGACCATCGAAGCGAACAATTAAAAATGAACTTTTATGCCTTTAATATAAGACAGAATTTGCTAAAGCAGAATAAAAGCATCTGTGCCAAAAATTTAATCACCTAAATGAACGCTAAACGATGAAAATCCAAATAGGTATTCACCTAGAGTTAGTGAAAACGGGCATTAGGTGCACACGTAACAATTAAAACTCAACTTTATCACAGTACACATAAAGGCGAAATTTGCATTGCAAAATTACTAAGGCTTACTCAAATGGTTTGCGCAAAGCTCTTCCATATCTACCTACATAGGAACATATCCTCTACACTCGGCTACATCTACCTACAAGTAGAGCACAGTATTACTTGGCGGCAGGAGCAACAGTAGAGGTCGCGGTGACGTTGGTGGGCGCAGTAGTGACGTCAGAGGGTGACGTCACGTTGGCGGGTGCCGTCGTGTTGTCCGAGCCAGCGATAGGTGTGCCTGGGGCGGGCGTTACTTGTGATAGAGGGGATTTACCTGTAAAAAAAGAAGATTTTTATTTAACTAGCTGTTGTCCGCGACTTACTCTGCGTAGCATTAGTACTTTGAAAAGTCCATTTTATTATATCGCGCGATAATAAAAGCCATAATATGTGTGTGGGCCGCCTTACTTGAGAATTTTTTAGTTCACCAAACGAACTTCTACCCCCCTGTCCACCTCCTAAAGGATGATTGCCGGGATAAAAGCTATCCTATGTCCTTCCCAGGGCCACAAACTACCTCTAACAAATTTCATCTAAATCGGTTCAGCGGTTTAAGTGTGACAGACAGTTACTTTCACATTTATAATATTAGCAAGGATTTTAATATGGCAAAGTAAAATAACGTCAATGTATTGCAGTCTGCCTTTAGCAATAGTACATTGTGACACAAGGGTGGAAAGTAGGTTATTGCAAACGAGCTGTCATTAACAAGCCAAAAAATATTTAATTTATCTCACTAAAAATGGCGCGTTTTAGCAACTGAACATATTTTTTTACAACGAAAACAGCCTATACAGCCTATTCGATTTTGGACAAATGTTGATGTCAAATTAATTAAATTAAAACTGGTAATCAATTATATTAAACAACCATTTAAGACTTCTGAGAATTCATGGAGTTTACAAACGGAATTTACGGACTCATTTATTTTTACTCGTATAACATCTATCCCATTTTATTCAATGTATGAAAACTTCTTGCTACTAAACTTTATTAAATTGACTTATAAATTTAAAACTCAACTGCAAAACTAATGATCGAGCGCGTAAACAAAAGTCACGACCGCGTGACATAAAGATGCCTGTGCAAAAGATTTAATTTTCGAATCATAATTATAGCCTCTGAAAGTACACCATGTTTAACAACTGTATTGAAAATTCTATTTCACACTAATTACTCTTAGGCAAAAGCTTAATCAGGCTAATACTGCTAAGGTTTAAAAACCTCATCTGTCCAGATAATGGTCATACCAGCAAAGTTGACTAGTATCGACAACTTGATATCTCCAGCATCCCCATTATTCAGACGAAATACTTCTAAAGCGGACATAGACATCCCTAAGCTTCACCACATAGAGCGATTCAGAGCTTCTTTCATCAAAAAACAACTTTCAACAATTTAGCGGTCTATCACTGCATTATGGCACGGGCAACCAACGCGATGAAAGAAAATTTGGTTCAAATAAATTGCACTAGATGGCGTGATAAGCTTCGATTTTATAAAATTTTGTTATTTATTAATATTATCTAGAGACGATCGTAAAAAAAATGTATGTTCTTGTTTAAATAACTTTCCTAAGCACAAAATTAAGGAATATTGGGCTCTTAATTCACATTTCAAAGATTATTTGAAAGGATCATTTAAAATTGATTACAAAAGATGGCACGGTTTTAAATTTCTGAGGCATTACTCGATTTTTTTAATTTGTTTCGTAACACATTTTGGTAAAACGATAATGTAAAAACGTGCAAAAATACTATAACCCAAATCGTAGCTGTATTTAAAAATAAAGTATTCACGAAACGAATAAACCCGTTTACTTGCAAGTCGCTGCTAACACCATCTATATCCGTGGAACGGAACCGAACGCGACTGATGTTCTTAGAAAAATACCCAGTTTAATCAGACGACGAAGAAAAACGCTAGTTACGTCGGCACGGTTACTTTGTATGGGATGAGGCATCTGTATGCTAGTATTATATTATCTGTGACTAGGGTAAGAATAGATTTATCATCATCATTTTCGTAATCACACTGCTGAAACTGCTGAAAGACATCACCTCTGGAACGTAGGCTTCTACCAAGCGTTGCCTCAAGAGCCGTATACATAATCCTGGAACCACTTGCTGATGCCAGTGGAGTGTTTCACAACCCAGTCAATCCTGAAGGTAGCAGTTTCCACCAGCTTCTGAAGAGCCTGCGACACCGGCTGCTTTCTTTGTTTGACCGAGAAGCTTTAGGACACTTACCAGAAACATAATCCTGGAACCACTTGCTGATGCCTGCGGAGTGTTTCCTGACCCAGTCGATCCTGAAGGTGGCGGTGTCCACCAGCTTCTGAAGAGTCTGCGACATCGGCATCAGCTGCTCTTTGTTTTTGAGCGCGAAGCTTTTTAGCTGGAAGAAGAAATTATTAATATTATTTGAATTATGGCATCCGTTGATGCGTGTTGGCCCCCCGGGAGACAAATTAAATCTTTTATTGGTTTGCAAACATGGGTTTTTAGTACATAGATGTTTTATTATAAGACTCATCCATGCTCTACCGTCACATGGGCATGCAATTTATATTATTTTTTAATTTAAACAAATTAAAATATATTATTATCATTTTAAATGAGAATGAGAAAAAAACACAAATTAATGTCAATCGTTTGAATTGCAGTAAAAATATCACAATAATATAATAATGTCATCAAGGTTACAATAAATATAAAATAATATATAATACAAATTAAAAAACCCCCAACACGAAAACCTCTAAAATGCAAAAAATAATTTCGTTCTCGCGTCGGGGAACCGCCAACGCTTCAGCAGTTTATTTAATTTACTTAGCGGTTCCCCGACAGTTTATTTCATTTACTTGAAAGAAAGAAAACATTTATTACCGAACACTATATGTGTACAATCTTAATACTAAATAGTGTCAAATACAGATGTGGCAATATGAGCACAGTCAGCGGTTCTTCTTAGGGTAGGTAGGTTAGGGTAGGGTAGGTGGGGTAGGTAGGGTAGGTAGGGTAGGGTAGGAAGGGTAGGTAGGGTAGGGTAGGTATGGAAAATGAATGTTTGGTGTTTTTATGGCAAAACAAAGTTTGCCGGGTCAGCTAATATAAAATAAAAATGTCAAATGGAAGAACAAAGAAAATATAAATCCTCTCTCGGTTCTTGCATAAAGTGTTAGCTATTCGATTAAATTGTTCATCCGCTGTACAGAGACTACAATACAATGCAATATCAAAGTTACTGAATTTTAAACCTTGAAACCTTTAATTTAGATTGAAATTAGCATACTACATACCCTGTTAAGCTCCTCCTCAGTAGAAATAAACCCGAAGGAGCCACTAAGTACTGCGGGGAAGGTGAAGGCGTCCATCTCGGTGAACTTGTTGTACACCTGGTGGAAGTTCTGGATGAGGAAGTCCTGCGCCAGCCGCGTGCCCACGGGGGCCTCCACGCTCCACGCCGCTACTGCGTACTGCTTCGGGATCTCGGAGAGGGATTTTTCTAGAAGCCTGTGTAAAGAAATTGGGTGTTAGTATTTGTTCTAAAGAGATACTTCGTCTTTGATGATGAGACTCTTCACGTTAGGGCCGGTGGAGTTCTCCTTTCTCTGTCATATATTTATTAGTATACTATGTAGTATTGTATATATGTATTTTATTTTATTATGTGTAAGTAATATTATTTATGATATTTGGTACACTGACAGCCCTAATTTCATCTCCTATTGTTCAGTCCATCCAAAGGTTGTCTGTAAGAGATTGCCCTGTGCGATAAGACCGCCCATTGTACACTTGTTTTTGTAAATGTTTTTCCTGTATGTTTTGTGGTGTAGAATAAAGTATATAATAATAATAATAGTGATCAGCGACTCCTCCCTGGTGCTGGGTAGGTTGTTGATAATGAGACTCTTCACGTTAGGGCCGGTGGAGTTCATGAACATGTTCCACAGGAAATCGAACTGTTCATACATAGTACTCACATAGTGATCAGCGACTCCTCCCTGGTGCTGGGTAGGTTGTTGATGATGAGACTCTTCACGTTAGGGTCGGTGGAGTTCATGAACATGTTCCACAGGAAATCGAACTGTTCATACATAGTACTCACATAGTGATCAGCGACTCCTCCCTGGTGCTGGGTAGGTTGTTGATAATGAGACTCTTCACGTTAGGGCCGGTGGAGTTCATGAACATGTTCCACAGGAAATCGAACTGTTCATACATAGTACTCACATAGTGATCAGCGACTCCTCCCTGGTGCTGGGTAGGTTGTTGATGATGAGACTCTTCACGTTAGGGTCGGTGGAGTTCATGAACATGTTCCACAGGAAATCGAACTATTCATACACAGTACTCACAAAGTGATCAGCGACTCCTCCCTGGTGCTGGGTAGGTTGTTGATGATGAGACTCTTCACGTTAGGGCCGGTGGAGTTCATGAACATGTTCCACAGGAAATCGAACTGTTCATACATAGTACTCACATAGTGATCAGCGACTCCTCCCTGGTGCTGGGTAGGTTGTTGATGATGAGACTCTTCACGTTAGGGTCGGTGGAGTTCATGAACATGTTCCACAGGAAATCGAACTGTTCATACATAGTACTCACATAGTGATCAGCGACTCCTCCCTGGTGCTGGGTAGGTTGTTGATGATGAGACTCTTCACGTTAGGGTCGGTGGAGTTCATGAACATGTTCCACAGGAAATCGAACTGTTCATACATAGTACTCACATAGTGATCAGCGACTCCTCCCTGGTGCTGGGTAGGTTGTTGATGATGAGACTCTTCACGTTAGGGTCGGTGGAGTTCATGAACATGTTCCACAGGAAATCGAACTATTCATACACAGTACTCACAAAGTGATCAGCGACTCCTCCCTGGTGCTGGGTAGGTTGTTGATGATGAGACTCTTCACGTTAGGGCCGGTGGAGTTCATGAACACGTACCACAAGAAATCGAACTGTTCATACACAGTACTCACATAGTGATCAGCGACTCCTCCCTGGTGCTGGGTAGGTTGTTGATGATGAGACTCTTCACGTTAGGGTCGGTGGAGTTCATGAACACGTTCCACAGGAAATCGAACTGTTCATACATAGTACTCACATAGTGATCAGCGACTCCTCCCTGGTGCTGGGTAGGTTGTTGATGATGAGACTCTTCACGTTAGGGTCGGTGGAGTTCATGAACACGTTCCACAGGAAATCGAACTGTTCATACATAGTACTCACATAGTGATCAGCGACTCCTCCCTGGTGCTGGGTAGGTTGTTGATGATGAGACTCTTCACGTTAGGGTCGGTGGAGTTCATGAACACGTTCCACAGGAAATCGAACTGTTCATACATAGTACTCACATAGTGATCAGCGACTCCTCCCTGGTGCTGGGTAGGTTGTTGATGATGAGACTCTTCACGTTAGGGTCGGTGGAGTTCATAAACACGTTCCACAGGAAATCGAACTGTTCATACACAGTACTCACATAGTGATCAGCGACTCCTCCCTGGTGCTGGGTAGGTTGTTGATGATGAGACTCTTCACGTTAGGGTCGGTGGAGTTCATGAACACGTTCCACAGGAAATCGAACTGTTCATACATAGTACTCACATAGTGATCAGCGACTCCTCCCTGGTGCTGGGTAGGTTGTTGATGATGAGACTCTTCACGTTAGGGTCGGTGGAGTTCATGAACACGTTCCACAGGAAATCGAACTGTTCATACATAGTACTCACATAGTGATCAGCGACTCCTCCCTGGTGCTGGGTAGGTTGTTGATGATGAGACTCTTCACGTTAGGGTCGGTGGAGTTCATGAACACGTTCCACAGGAAATCGAACTGTTCATACATAGTACTCACATAGTGATCAGCGACTCCTCCCTGGTGCTGGGTAGGTTGTTGATGATGAGACTCTTCACGTTAGGGTCGGTGGAGTTCATGAACACGTTCCACAGGAAGTCAAACTCTGTGCGGCCGCCGTGACGCAGCACCATGTTGTACACTAGGGAGCGGAGGTAGCTGGGGATGCTGGCAACAAGAAATAATCAAATTAGGAACAATAGAATATACCACAGGGCCGTCCATTAATCACATGATGTTTTTTTAGCATCTAAGCTAAGCATGTTACTCACGGGTTATTATTAATATCGGCCTGTTTGGTCCAGTTGTTGAACTGCTCTCTTGCCCAGTTGAGAC
Organism: Orthosia gothica; assembly: GCA_949775005.1. Taxonomy (NCBI): domain Eukaryota; kingdom Metazoa; phylum Arthropoda; class Insecta; order Lepidoptera; family Noctuidae; genus Orthosia; species Orthosia gothica. Next base: position 32,176,022 of record OX459041.1, on the reverse strand, counting down.
AGCGAGGGGACTCCACGTAACACTCCCACATCACGAGGTTCTCTATGAGGAAGGCTTCGTTGTCGTCCTTAGGCTTTGAGAGGCCGTAGTTGAGGCGTTCTAGCTGTTTGGCTAAGACTATTCGCATGTAGTCCTGGAAACGAAACATATTGAAGGTAATAGGGTATTTTAATCTACATAAGAAAAATCTATAAAAATATTATTAAGATAGTTTAGGCAAAAAGCAGTTGGAATTTTTTGGTTTTAGTTCATAAAATAAGAAAATAATTTTTAAAATTCAATTCAAAGTATTTATTCAGTTTTTATGTTTTATAATTCCATGAAATATGAAATCGTAGCCGCCATGTTAATACGTCATACAGGTCCCGGCACGAGTTTAGAGTGCACGGCGAAAGTGGTGGGGTGATTTGCGCATGTATACAGTCACGCATAAAATTACTAAGAGCGATTTGAACTAATTATTTGTTAGGACGTAGTTTTAATTTTGTGAATAATGGGTATTTAAATAGCTAAGTTTAACACAGTGTGGTTTAGACACATTAGCCTATCATCATAATAATAAATATTTCCCAAAAAGTGACAGAACTACACGACCAGCTGTACCAGCTTGGCAGTCCAGGATTGAGCATCGTATCGGTGAGGCTAGAGCACTCATCGGCAAGCTTATCTGCTTCAGGAATGGCAACACTCGCCCTGGAGTGATGCGCTTTGTGAGGCGGGCTTTCTCGGGGACTGATATCAGTTCTCGAGATTATCTGTCCCGCGTCACAGAGCGTATCGACTTCCTGAAGCAGAAAATCTATGCATGGGCAAACCGTATTCGTCGGTACAAGCGGCGAGTGGAGCGATACACGCAGAATCGTACATTCCAGAACAACGAAAGGTGGGTTTATAGGGCTTGGGAGCGACCCATCCAAGGTGTGACTGATGCGCGCCTACCAGATGATGACGCCATGTATTCGTTCTGGCGCAATATCTAGTCGGTGCCTGTCAGTCAGTCACACCGAGGGTGACTGGACTCGGGAGGTCGAACAAGCGTGCGATCCGATACCACAAATGGGGGCAATTACCATCAGCCCCCAAGATGTAGCTCGTGCAGTCCGTCCGTTGCCTAACTGGAAATCTCCAGGGCCAGACGGACTGCACAACTTTTGGATTAAGTGGTTCCAAAGGTCGCACGCTTGTTTGGCAACTCAGTTCCAGTCTGCCTTAGAGTCAGGATCGCTGCCCCAGTTCCTAACGACAGGAATAACCCACCTGCTCCACAAAACAGGTAGTACTGCGGAGCCTAAAAATTATAGACCGATAACATGATTACCGACGGTCTATAAAGTTTTTACATCCATTCTGAGAGCTAAAATTAATCAACATATTGATACGAATTCAATCATGTCTGCTTCTCAGAATGGATGTAGGAACGGGTCCCGCGGTACTAAGGAGCTGCTCCTTATAGACATTGCCATTAGCCAGTAGGTTCGCCGTTCCCGAAGGGATCTGGTGACATGTTGGATAGACTACAAGAAGGCCTATGACTCAGTGCCACATACATGGCTCATGAGGGTGCTGGAGTTGTATAAAATTGATGCAACTCTGCGCAACTTCCTGATGTCGTGTATGGGGCAGTGGAGGACGGTTCTTCGCTATCCAGGATGTCAACAGATTCAAGAGGTCAGCGAACCTATAAGAATCGAGCGTGGAATATTTCAGGGCGATAGTCTGAGTCCACTGTGGTTTTGTTTAGCCCTGAACCCTCTTAGTAAAAGCTGGAGGGTTCAGGCCTGGGCTATCGGTTGAGAAGAGGAGGTCAGGTCATATCTCACCTCCTTTACATGGATGACCTGAAGCTCTTTGCCTCCGACAACTTGCAACTGATGAAGCTACTGAAGGTTACAGAAACCTTTAGTAACGCCATCAGGATGGAATTTGGTGTGGACAAATGTGCAGTCATGCATGTAAAGCGAGGGGAGATTATGGAATCCGTGGGAATACAACTCTCGGATTCCATACACCTTCGATCCCTTTCCTCAACCGAAACTTACAAGTATTTGGGTATGTCGGAAGCACTAGGCATCAACGCTACTGACGTGAAACAGTCGTTGAAGGAACACTTCTTTGGCCGCCTGAAAAAAGTACTAAATAGTCTTTTATCAGGCGGGAACAAGGTGCGCGCCTTCAACGGCTGGGTCATGCCGGTCTTGATGTATTCTTTCGGCATACTCAAATGGACTCAGACAGAACTTGACGCCCTGGATAGGAGAGTCCGCACATTGCTTACCGCAAATCGTATGCATCACCCACGATCATCGGTTATGAGACTGTATATCCCGCGGAAGTGCGGTGGTCGTGGCTTTTTAAATGCTAAGACCCTGCACAACCGCGAGGTATGCAGTCTTAGGGAATACTTCCAGGCCGTCGACGTGGGTATGCATCGAGATGTGGTGGCGGTGGACAAGGGCCTTATCCCGCTCTCCTTGGCTAACGAGAACTGGCGCAAACCTATAGTATTAGATACTAATGACCGCAGGGAGGTATGGCTGAGCAAGGAGCTTCACGGACGCTTCTACCGGGTCCTACATGGGCCCGATGTAGATCTTTTAGCGTCCGTGGCCTGGCTGCGATTTGGTGACCTTTTCGGGGAAACTTTTGTCTGTTTTGTCTTTGCGATTATGGACGAAGTTATAATGACGAACAACTACCGGAAATACATTGTGAAAGACGGCACAGTTGACATCTGTCGGGCATGTCACCGGCCGGGGGAATCTATCCGTCACATTATCTCCGGTTGTTCTAGTCTGGCTAACGGAGACTACTTGCATAGATACAACCTTGTAGCCAGGATTATCCATCAGCAACTTGCTCTTAAATACAATCTTGTGGAATCGGAAGTGCCTTACTATAAGTATGTGCCCGACCCAGTTCTCGAAAATGGCAATGTCACATTGTATTGGGATCGGTCTATCATCACTGACAGGACTACTGTTGCCAATAAGCCTGAAATAGTGGTGATAGACCGACCAGAGCGTCGCGCAATGATTGTTGATATAGCGGTCCTCCATGACGAGAACCTCGTGAAGGCTGAGAGAGATAAGAAAAGCAAGTATCTTGATCTGGCTCGTGACGTTGTCGACATGTGGGATGTGAATACAGCAGTCATTGTGCCGATAGTCGTGACGGCCAATGGCATAATAGCCAAGAGCCTCGACGAACATCTGAGGAGGCTCTCGTTGGGCAGCTGGATCAAGGGCTTGATCCAGAAAGCGGTACTCCTGGACACGGCGCGTATCGTTAGGAGGTTCCTCTCTCAGGAGCCCTGACCACCGGTAGCTTGGACCCTGTTCCCGATACCGGTGGGCTACTATTTTTGTATTTTTAAATGTTTTTATTTTTATTTTTTATAGAATAATATTTAAAAATGTAAAAATGTATATATAAAATGAATAAATGGAATAATAATATGTCACTCAATTAAATAGTTTTTCTGCAATGAGTTATTCGCTCCTGTTGTTGCATTTTTCACCAGTTTTAAATCATCAAAGACTTCATCCTTCTTCATCATGGATGAATTTATTTCTTTTCTGTCTCTACGCTCTCATTTTCGGGCGACTATCGAAGCAGTATAATATCGCTTGAAGTGATGATAGCTTGCAGATGAAAGGCGCTACCACTTTTCACCACGGCTGGTTCAATTGGGATCAAACGCATACGTCCATGGTAACAATTTGACTTAGGCAGCGCCTCTTTTCATAACATTAATAAAGGCGGTTTTTTTATTTGTTACTAGGGTTAATAGCACAAGCTGCATCCTATAATTCATAAAAGATAGCTTGATCTCTGCGACAGCTGTCAGTAACAATAGCGCTTGACACGCTAACAATAACGTATACGTCAGTTTGACATATGTCGCAGAGATCAAGCTATCTTTTAAAAAGTATAGTTTCACATTATCATACTCCTAGAGTGATCGGATTTTTCTTAGAGTCTAGGATAAAGCTAAGCTCACATTACTGTCTGGTTGTTTCATGGCGCGGGATACACCAATCAAACGGACCTGTCCAAGCCTACGTTAAATAATAATGAGTTTAGCCAATCAACAGCGTAGAAATGGGCACGAAACGACACAACACAATAATGTAAACTTGGCTTAAGCACGAACTATTTTGTGCGCGGGGTTAAAATGCATGCTATCTTATCCGACAACGCGTGCGAAAGAGATAGATGCTGTGATGAGCAGTAAGAAGCTAGTTCGCGTACGAATACACACTTTTGCAAATTGTTAGCGTGATGGATGATGATTTAGGACGAAAACGAGCGCCTGAAATGCATGCGCACGAAAAACCGGCCAAGTACGAGTCGGACTCGCAAACGAAGGGTTCCGTACCATTATCGCAAAAAACGGCAAAAAAATCAGGTTGGTTGTATGGGAGCCTCACGTAAATATTTATTTTATTCTGATTTTAGTATTTGTTGTTATAGCGGCAACAGAAATACATCATCTGTGAAAATTTCAACTGTCTAGCTATCACGGTTCATGAGATACAGCCTGCTGACAGACTGACAGACAGACAGACAGAGACGGAGACGGGACCCTATTACTAAGGTCCCGTTTATACCCTTTGGGTACGGAACCCTAAATACGACTAAATGTATATGTTCAAAATAAAATTATTTGCATTGTTGAGCTACTAATCTATCCCTGTATGGTGACTGTTTTGCAATTTTCCTTCATGGTATTTATTTGCACCCAAAGATGCGTTAAAATTAGTGTTGAAATATGTAACTTTCAACGCCTTTAATTTTCAAATATATTTTTATTTGACTTTTTTGTTTCCATACAGGGCTAGATAATGATGAGACAAATGGATTTTTTTTTTTATTTTGAACGTACATCGTCAAACAGTGGAGTAATCGCCAGACTACGTTTGTATGGAAGAATGATCGACCAGTGTAAACTTAAGGCAAGTGAGAGTAAAAAAGACAAAAAAATGTTCTAACTGACCTGGAAATACACATATCCCGACGTCGCCCTCAAATTATGCTTCAAGAACGCCATGTTATTCAGTAACAAATCCCAGACCATCTTCGAGTCTTCGCCATTGATGACACAGGTGGTCAGACCCAGTGCATAGTTGTAGTTCAGCTGGGAAACCTTAGCGAGATTGAAGGCATCGTCTATGAGCTGTGCCTTTGTTATCGGGGACTTTATGCTGCCTGCCTTTAGGGCTTCGCTGAGCAACTGCCAGTTCTTCTTATCGTAGTTTACTCGGTAGTAGCCTGGGGAATAAAGATGGGTATATTAATTATGCATATAATAAAATTAAGGACTATGTTGAAGATAAAAATTTTGGCTTTAGCTCCTTCTGCGCATGTGGCTTCTCTGGTAACTCATAAACGGCACAAATATGTGGATGTCTCTAACTATTCTCAATCTCATTTTTTCTTCATTTAATAAGACTTTTTACAATGGTTTTCAATCATTTTTATAGCCCTTTCCTAAGAATAGTTACAGCACTGATAACAACATTTTTGCCACATGTTAAATTTAGTCTTGTTATACTTTGTATAGATTCTTTTAACGATTGTTTTGTAAATGTGTGAACATTGTAGGCCTTCTAGATTTCTAGATGCTTGTTAATATTTGTTAACATTTTATCTAGTTTTACTTTTTTATCCTTTGTTTAATTTTTTTTTTTTTTTTTTTTTTAGTTTCTTACGACTTATTGTCGGGCCTACGTTGTCCCCCCATCTATGTTCTAATGCTGTAACACGTAAATATTGTAAAACCAAACAATTTTTTAAAAGAGTAACCGTGGAGTTGCTTGCCGGTTCTTCTCCATAGTAAACGAACAACCCGAAGCGTGCACCTTTTGTCGACGTTTTATAAGTAATGTAGGCCTATGTGAAAAAAATGATTTTGATTTGGAATGGTTTAAGTGAGATAATGAAAGTTTATGAGAACGTAACTGATACCATGTTTTTTTTGTGACCGATTGTGTTAAGATACTATCAGCAAAATCGGTTACCAATCTATTTTATTATTAATTTCACATCTGGACAATAGTAGATTTAGATGCTCAGCTAGGAGCTTTTTTTGCCTAGCACGGGGTATTTTTAAATTTTTGTCTGTCAAAAATGTTTTTTTTTTTTGTTGACTTTTACTTTTTTTTTTTATTTATGATGGGTTTGCTCTTGACTCTAGTCTAGATCAGAGGTGACAGAGACAGAGTCTACGATGGAGTGAGCTTACCCAGAAGAAGTCTGTTCACTCTAACTTTGAAGAGGTTCGGGTTGAATGCGTTCGGAAACACAGACGATAAACAGAAATCAGAAACTTTTATATCAGTTTTACCAAAGGGTATCTGCCGATAGCATCAACATTGACATAGAACGCTTGAGTCTCATTGATAGGCACATTGACAGTGCTGATGCGTCCTTTGAGCCAGGACTTGGGCTTAGTGGTCCAGTGGTCAAAGGCCGAGTACACTTTGATGAGTTATGTGCAACAGACTTATAAACTTACCGATAGCATCAACATTGACATATAATGCTTGTCGCGTTGATGGGCACATTGACAGTGCTGATGCGTCCTTTGAGCCAGGACTTGGGCTTAGTGGTCCAGTGGTCAAAGGCCGAGTACACTTTGATGAGTTATGTGCAACAGACTTATAAACTTACCGATAGCATCAACATTGACATATAATGCTTGTCGCGTTGATGGGCACATTGACAGTGCTGATGCGTCCTTTGATCCACGACTTGGGATTAGTGGTCCAGGTGTCAAAGAGCGAGTCCACTTTGATGAGTTATGTGCAACAGATTTATTAACTTACCTGTAGCATCAACATTGACATAATATAATGCTTGTCGCGTTCATGGGCACATTGACAGTGCTGATGCCACCTTTGAGCCAGGACTTGGGCTCAGTGGACCAGGTGTCTAAAGGTGAGTACATTATGATGAGTTATGTGCAACAGACTTATAAACTTACCGATAGCATCAACATTGACATATAATGCTTGTCGTTTCGATGGACACATTGACAGTGCTGATGAGTCCTTTGAGCCAGGACTTGGGCTTAGTGGACCAGGTGTCTAAAGGTGAGTACATTATGATGAGTTATGTGCAACAGACTTATAAACTTACCTATAGCATCAACGTTGACATACAAAGCTTGTGTCGCATTGATAGGCACATTGACAGTGCTGATGCGTCCCTTGAGCCAGGACTTGGGCTTAGTGGTCCAGGTGTCTAAGGGCGAGTCCACAATGGTATAGCTGATGGGGATGTGCCACAGCTGGTCGATCATCTTCTGGTAGGGGTCGTTGGCGGAGGTGAAGAGGCGCTGTGGATGATAATAGTTATTTATGATACAAGTGCGGAAGGTAGGTGATTTCCGATGAGTGTCATTTTTATTCACGAGCGAGCGAAGCGAGTGAGTGGATAAATCGACACAAGTCGGAAATCATCTTACGTACGTGTATCATACAATATTTTACTATGCATTGTGCGAGAAAATAAATTAATTAATAAAATGGCGGGCTTATTCAAGCGCGTTCAGCATATCCACAGATTAACTAATAGTTCCTCGGGCATATCTACTGCGCATGTGCGAATAGCTGTCACATCGTAACGCAATAAGGCACGAGCAAAATATACGTTCTGCCAAACATATTTAATGAATATTTAAAATTAATTTATTGATCAAAATCTAAATCTAGAGTAATTAAAAACGCCCAAAATAAAGTATTAGTTTTATTTTACCTTTTATATGAATGATAATCTGTACATAACTAATTTTTAAAACTTTTCTCAAATAATAAAAACTCTATGCGTCGGGCTGACGTTAGAGTTAAAAATTAAAAAAATACAGGAAAGTAAAAAGCACTAGTGAAAAAAAGTGACACTTTCCGCACAGTTTAGCTGCTTGGAAAACCGCTCTTTTCGAGGACATGCATTGTAAAATATTTTTTGGTTTATGAATAAGGGTTTTTAAGGTATGCAGAACAGGGTGGAGAATCCCGAAAATCAACATTGAAAAGGTGAGGATCCTTCGACCAGACGGGCAGGAAGGTAGGAAGACTCATGATGGCAACTTGTGAGGTTGATGAAAAATTCATTGAAGTCCTTACTTCTCAAAAAGGAGAAAGATCTATGTTGTGTGTGTGTTGAGTGTTATGTTGTGTGTGTTGTTGTTGTTCTGTGTTGTTTGTTATGTTGTTGTTGTGTGTGTGTTGTTGTTGTGGCGGTGGGATTGTTCGACTGTATGTATGTTTTTTTATATATTTATGTTGATCGATTTCTTCGTCAATTGAGGACCGATTTTGGAAATTATTTTTGTGTTTGATAGGGTATACTTCCGAGGTGGTCCTATGATCACCAAGTCAGACTCTGATGATGGGATCCCATGGAAATCAAGGGAATTCCTCAAATATTATGTGCGTACATATAGCAATTTTGGTATTTTCATCAACAATGCAATCTTTTGCACTCAGAAAGTATAATTTTGTGGAACTGATGAAGAAGACCACAACCACCACTGGAACTCCTTAAAGATAAGTATGTCACGGGTATAAAATATCTCGAATAGTTAACCAACTATGATGAAGCAAATATTTATAAATAAATGGTACTGACGAAAATGGTACCATCGAACTGATCTATGATGAAGCCGGAAGATAAGCACTGGAAATCCGAAATAAACCAATATGTCCAAGTTGTGTTTGGGCTTATTTGAATCATCATGAGATATTAATGATTTTTGGCAGTCGGTTTATTATAAGACACTAATAAATAATCTAGTAAAGTCACTCACTTGTTCAAACTCCACATGTCCTTTCTCATAGTTCCTGTTAACATTGACCACGGGGTAGCCCGCCTGCTTGGTCCACGAGTTCATGAAGCCCACCACGTCCAGATCCTTCAGAGCCGGGTCTTCTGGCGTCGCCTTGGCCATCGCGGTCCAGAGATCGTTTTCTTCGGCGTTTGAGTATTTCCTTGAAATAAATAATAACAGATGTTAAAGTTAAGTTATATATTCAAGAAGTTTCGTTAAAATAACGGGTATTAAAAGTATGATAAAGTAGGGATACCTCAATATGTATTTTAGAGTATATGTATGCAAAGAGTATATAGAGATATACATGTATATCCTCACTAGACGCCAAGGCAATCTGAAATCGTGGTCCTAAAACGTATGAAGGAGACGGAGAGTATAATGTAGTAATGGAAGGTCTCGTGCTGTCTTTTTCCAGCGTTTTACGACTGCGACTGTCACGATCGTTGGTGTTCACGTTCAGTGATATACTTAATGCAAGGCATTAAATACTTTTTAGACACAAAATCATTGAATATACATTGTACGATAATTGCGTGCGGTCTAGTTTTTTTTTTGTTTGCTGTACCAACATGAGTAGATATCCCATAGGACCTAGAGGTTTGGATAGCGAAAAAGGGAAACTTTTTATTCACAAGTAGGATCAATGTATGTTAACAACAACAAGATTTTCTATCGTAACACTCACCACTGATTCAAATAAACTACCAATCCTTTATGGAACAAGTCCTCAGAGATCGTATGGTTCAGCATCCTGATGAGGTTAGCTCCCTTGGTGTAGGAGATCTCGTCGAACTTCTGCGAGATCTCGGAAGCGTCCTCCACCTTGCGCGACACGGGCGACGTGTTCTTCAGCGCGTCCGAGCGGAGCAGGTCCATCTTGTCGCGGGAGAACGACTCGAACATGTTCCATTCGGGTTCCACCTGGAAGAGGATGGGATATTCAGAACTAGTTTGCTATCAGAACTAAGTCTAGTCAAGCTCGTGCTCTTCAAGTATAATAAAGAGTAGTTCTAGGTAAAAAGTTATCCCAAAAGTGAATCACCCTTTTATTAATGGGGAAAAAATATGGTGGAGAAGTTTAAGTCGTTGTGCTGCTTTAAGCCAGACCTTTAATAAACAGCAGAATACGTGGTACGTGACTGGTCTTTGAGGCAGGTCTTTCACAGTCTACACTTTTCCCAGTGGCTTATCAAGCATTTGCTTATCAAGGCAAAAAACAAAAACCTCACTTACTTGACTTGCAAGACTAAATAAGAGGATGTGCCGTGCCTCCAATTTGCAGTACTAACCTAGCTATCTCAGATCTGTGGATATTGACTGGCTGTACATTTCCAGTCGATTTTGAAACAAATTGTTTGTGCATATTCCTATAAAAGGGGTTTCTAATAGTACTCACATGATCCACTCCGACATACTCGATGTAAGTGGCGAATCCCTCGTTGAGCCAGAGGTCGGTCCACCAGCGCATGGTGACGAGGTTGCCGAACCACTGGTGGGCTAGCTCGTGAGCTATGTCGATGGCCACATTCTGTTTGTCGCGGGGAACGCTTTCGGCTTCGTCGAAGAGTAGGGTTGTTTCTCTGCAAGATAGAAAATAAAATTGTTTATTACTTTTTTAGATAATTGGGCTATCATGAGAAGGCATCAAGTAGGCTAGTAGTATCTGCTGTGAATGATGAAATTGGTCACAAGTTTTGTAAAAAGAACCCTTGAAAGCCGATTTAAGAAACATATCAAAGAGAAAGGAGTTTCATAGCCATTACCCAGAAGTGGGTACGTATACGTATTGGCTGCAGATGGACATACAAGTTTTAGTCAAGTAAATCTTGCTGTTAGCTGTACAGTGACCAAAATTCCAAGATCGATAGATAAGATAAGGGTCAAGAAGAGAAGACAGAAAACTTTCAGAAACCGAGGTTATCTGCTGTAGTCAAAGGTAATTAATGTGTACTGAATTAGAACTATGATTTATGTAATAGATATCGTCTTTTTTCCTAAACCGTGATAACCTTTAAGAGTAAATTGTCCTAGCTTCATGATAGACAAAGGGTTATCTTATCTTATCTTTTGGAGGGGCCGAGAAATAACTCGGGACACTTCGACCCATTGGGAACTATTGTTGTCCCCTAGATAACTTACTCCTCCCCAATCTCATTGAAAACTCTTTTCATGAGTGTTACAACAAGACTAGGAGTTAGGAGCCTTTAGTCTTCTGGTTTTGGATATCTAACACCTAGGAGACTCATTTGCTTACCAGACAGTGCATTGCATGTGCACAGAAGGTGATCCATGAGTTCCGTATGTTCCCCACACAACCTGCACATGGGTGTCGCGGTTAGACCCATCTTCATAAGCATGTAGTTGGTTCCAAAGTGGACAGTAAAGGCGCCAAGTAGGTAGCGGATTTTCCCCCTGCTCATATTCCAAATGCATTCCCGGGCTTTGAACGACAAAGGGTTAAGACGTCATAAAAAAAATATCTCCATCTGCGTTAAATAATTTTACAACTCCAGCTATCTTTTCCGGTGATAAGAAACTAGTAAAGTATAATTACCGTATACTAAGTGGTTGTTAACGGCCTTAGAATGTGTCAGAACTCCGAGCGGTTAAGATAACGTGAAACTATTACCACTGACATTGAAGAGGTACATAATGTAATTTGGAGAAGGCCTTGACGAAAACTGTTACGGCCTTTTACTGCGGAGGTAGAATGATGGTGATCTTTGAGATAGGCTTTGCCAGCGATTGCCAGAATAGATTATTCTCAAAACGTATTTTTAACTTTCATATTCGTCCCCCAAATGTGACACTCATATTAAAAACTAGCGGACGCCTCGCGGTTTCACCCGCGTACTTCCCGTTCCCGTGGGAATACAGGGATAAAAATTTATGTTACCCGGGGATAGTAAAGCTTCCCAACGGTGAAAGAAGTTTTGAAATCGGTCCAGTAGTTTTAAGTTTAATCGTTACATACAAAAATACAAATCTTTTTTCTTTATAATATTAGTATAGATTTATTTATTTACGTCACGCGTCCGTAATTAGGTAGGTACAGAAGATACTTACCAAAGGGTACCAAATTTTAGTGGAATCGGTCCAGTCGATTCAGTGCAAATTTTTTTATTGGCTGTGATGTCTGGCCGTCAGATTGACGGACACACGAATGATCCTATAAGGAATCCGTTTATTTTTCATTTGAACCTACGGAGCCCTGAAACCTAGCCCCAAAAGGGAGGAGGCTCTCAATAGATACCGTATGAGTTACGGTATGTTCTATACGATAAGAGGCAATTTTCAACAACTGCAAGATTCTTGTCTTAAGATTGGCTGAGAGCCAAATATATAAATGCAGATCAATGTCCTTGATCGGTGCTTAGACCATGAATAACTACGTACTAATCAATTGTTTGTTTAAAACCACGTGGGCAGTCCGTTTGTTTGTCTATGTCATTAGTAGCTGGATCTCGACTAAATATGTGCTAAGAATCATAAATAGTGCAAAGTTACGATTCTGTTTCACAGCCTCTTGATCAACCGACCTGTGCTTTATTTGTTGTGCTGTTTTGACGTTTAGATTCAATATAGAAAACGAAGTCAAGATTATGCCGCAAAAAATGAGTGTTCTGGAAAGATATGGAAGAAACGCTTTTACTCAGCAGTCGGACAGAATGGCGGCTTAAATGGAGATGATGTCGGCTTCCTCCTCCTTCAAGAACTCGGTATCAGGCAGCGTCTTCGGCTATAGACCAAGCTCGAGTACTTCAGTTCTTTGGACACGTGTCCCGACGAGGCATCGACTCTATCGAGCGGCTTGTAGTTCAGGGTAGAGTGGAAGGAACGAGAGCGCGCCGCAGGTCACCTATGCGATGGACCGACCAGATTAAGTCTGCAGTGGGTGGCGCATTGCATAAGTGCACACGAATAACAGCTAGAGAGGGATGGCGTCGCATCGTTAAGCAAATTATGGCAACCCGAAGTCTCACTGCTACATGATGACCACAAACGCTCTGCCAAGAGTGTACCGACGAAGAAGACAAATTACCGAACGCTACCTCCACCATCTTTACGACAATATATAGAGAAAAATGTATGTGTATCGTATAACTTCGACTTATGCTTTCTTAGTTCTGTATGGCTACTGCAACTCGTTAAAAGGCGTTAAAAACGGCCGCCTATCGCTACGCCGAGTTAAAATTGTACTGCTGCTGCGATTAAATTGATTTTACGCACGCGACTAGAAATGTGTTTGAAATATTATTATATTACCAGTTTTATATGTGGATGGATTTAGAGGGAGGAGGAGGAAGGGAGGGGGAGGGGGGGGGACAGGGAGGGGGAGTTAATAAAATCAAATGATTGTGTAGGACCTACCATACCTACACTGCAGGTAATTCCGACTTTTATGACATAAAGCGTTTGATCGCTATCGTTTTGCTCTTGCAAAAGATACGTAATACGTACCCTGCGGGTCTAATTAAATAGCTGGTGAAACTCCGCGGATGTGATGGGTATCGATATCCAACCAAAGTTCATCATCAAAATCAGCCTTTAATGTTCCCACTGCTGGGACACAGGCCTGCTCTCATAGAGGGAGTTGGCTAATCCACCACGCGGGCCCAAGGCGGATTGGTAGATGTCACATGTCTTTGAATTTTTGGTTCTAAGACATGCCGGTTTCCTCATGATAAATTTCCTTCACTGTTTTGAGAGCAGTGGTGATGTAATAAATTACACAAAGTAAAGCGCCTGCTCGGGTTCGCAATCACGACCTACAACTTGTCAGTCGGGCTGTAACCACTGGGCCACCACTGCTCTTTAATCAAAGTTCAATCTGCCTAGCCTTTTCCCAACTATATTGGGGTCGACTTCTAGTCTAACCGGATTTAGCTGAGTACCAGTGTTTTACATGGAGCGACTGCCTATCCGACCTCCACAACCCAGTAACTGGGTAACACGATACTCCTTGGCAAGACTGGTGTCAGATCTCAAGCTTATGACTCCCGTAACGAATGTCAAATATCTTCAAATTACAGCCGGGACCAACGGCTTAACGTGCTTTTCGACGCACGGAGGTAACTCGGTATGTTGAAATGGTCACCCATCCACGGACCGACCTCGTTAAGCACTGCTTAACCTTGATGATCGAACAGTGCGACTGTTATTATTTAGCCACGAGCTCCTCAAACAACGCTGATCAACGCTCTTTAACCAAAGTTAAAGTTGAATAATTAATATCAATAAGTACATTTCAAGAACACACAATTTTAAGTACATACACTACCAAAAGGCCACTGACCTCGTAGTCAGCTGTATTTTGTAACATGTTTTATCGTCAATAGATAATTATGATACCCATAACCTTTGCGGCGTTTCGCTAGCTAATTTATTTTGACGCTGTAAACGATCGGTTACCAATTTTTTCGACACGTAAAATCATTGTCAAGAACCCCGTGATGTTATTTAGACACATAAACCACAATTTGATTCATGACGCCACAAAAGTAATTTGAACTCTGTGAACCATGTCTCGTCCGAAGCTTGTAAAACAACAGGAATTTATAACATTATGTCATTATTTACGTCATTACCTCATTGTCTGCGTGACATAAGTTTTAGTCACAGGTGTATTCTAAAAATATGAACAGTCGTCAAGGTAGACATGAGGATAAATGGGACTAAACGTGCAACTATTTCATTATCTGCCTACTTTTGTTCCACGTTACTTGGGGTCAGCGCAACACATCGCAACTATTCCTTTCTGTCAACCGCCATTTTATTACTGACTCCGTTTTTACGGTTCCGTACCCAAAGGGTAAAAACGGGATCCTATTACTAAGACTCCGCGGACCGTCTGTCTGTCTGTCTGTTACTAGGCTGTATCTCATGAACCGTGATAGCTAGACAGTCTAAATTTTCAAAGATGATGTATTTCTGTTCCCCGCTATAACAAAAAATATCAATATTGAAGTGGGGCTCCCATACAAACAACGTGTTTTTTTGCCGTTTTTTGCGATTATGGTACGGAAACCTTCATGCGCGAGTCCGACTCGCACTTGTTTATACCATTCCTCACAGAATCCATCAATTTATTCTTTAGAATCCCTCTCTCTGCAACTATCTAGCCGATGGTATTGATGCGGTCGAGCAACTCCGCAGGCTTATGACGTATCTTGCAAGAGCAAAACGATAGCGATTATGCGCAATAATTGCTCTACAATACAGAGATTTTGGCGAGAGAATAAGTGCATTTGACAAACAGCGAGCGATTAGCAAACGATTGTGTAGGATCTAACATACCTACACTGGAGGTTATGCCGACCTTTATGACATAAAGCGTTTGATCGCGCGATAATTGCTGATTGCTGTTTCTTACGTAATAAGCCTGCCGGTCTGTCAATAATACCTTTAGCATTAAGAGCGGACTCTAGTCGGTAATATAGTATAGTAATATAGTCTATTGCCGTCGCGTCACCTCCAACCTCACCCCGTAAAGTGCGAAAGGGACAACTGCAGCTCAGGCTGATTTTACCTACAAAAACTTTGACTAAAAGACGTTTCGTATTCTGCTGTTTTCTTCATGAAAACTGGTCTGATCTAAAAAATTCTTATATCAAAATTTAGAGGAAAAGTATATCTATGCTCCTATCATTTCCTTTTTTGTTAAAAACTTATAAATTTTGTCTGAAAGTCTTCTGAACATGGCGGTAAAAATGGGCATTTTTTTCGGATTTTTGTATTGTCATATTTCTTTTTGTGATTATGTTTTGGAAAAAAGGAAATGATAGGGGCACGTATTAATTAGACCCAGATTTTATGGGGAAAAATCATTGCTCTAGAGGCATTATCCACGAAGAAAACAGCAGAATGTTTTTGTATGGAGAAAGTTTCACTAGAGTCCCCTCTTAATCGGTCGATGGCAGTATTCATGGTAGCTTTTAACTCATTGCTATCTTTCAGGTGGTAAAAGTACTCAGAATAAGAACACGTGTACTGAACAGCTGATTGACTTGTATTTCTGAATTGATTCCATTGTAAAACGTCTTAATACTTGCACCTGAATTAAAATCAACCTTTAGTTTCGACCTGACGGGAATATACGCGTGATTTTGAGTGATGACGTCACGTCATCACATCATGCAGGGAACTTATGTAGGTATGCAAGTGAATCATGAGTTGACATCTTGATCTAAGGTAGTTGGTTAAAACTGGGTGAAGCGAGTTGCGATACAAAACACCGCGTCAATGAAAATTGTTCGATCCCTTGCGTCATGGCTGACAAATATTTTGGCCAAATAACGTGACGGGTTACATGTGGTTTATCGAAGGTTTCTCTACCTGTCAATATATCGTGTCATGGTGGCTCAGTGGCTAAGACCTCGCCTCTTGTGCTTGAGGTCGTGGGTTCAAATACGGGCAAGTACCAATGTGACTTTTTAATATTCATATGTACTTTCACAGTCTTATTACAAAAAACTCAATAAACCTTGGTTTAAACCTGGCCTATCAATTCCAGGCTTATCTGCAAAACCATGGTCTAAATTTGTCCGTATTACAAAACTTAAAAAAACCCTGGTCTTCTTAGTACCGTCATTTGAACCATTGTCAATATATCAACCACAGAATAAAACAAATATCATTCGTTCACCATAATATCGTTCAATTGCAACGTTCCGTATCCCAGAAAAGAACACTTTTTAATTATGCGATAAGAATTAAATGATGTTTAGGAGTGTTAAAATATTGACACTTTGTTATTTTGCATGTATATAAACATTAGATAATTTATCGATTGCAGTTTTGTTTAGGTTTAAGCACATTACTTAAATTCGTATTAATTACTAATAATACATCTACGTACGTGTAACGAAACGTAACATTCTCGCGCGTTACATGAAACCATAACAATAAACAAAACCATCGCTCGTTGAACAATGTTCATTAGGCTTTGGATTTTTAAGTTCTCCAAGTCTATATTATAACAATTGCCTCTTTGTTAATAATGTCTTAATATATTAAGTGTTGTGATGGACCAACATAAAAAAACATCTGAGAATTGGAGTACCGAGGAAAAAGTAATATCCTCAATATCAATTCAATCCACCATGTTAATATCCATTTTCGGGTAAAAACAACACAACACAATGAAAAAGATTATATAACCTAAAAGAAAAACTTTGACAGATACGACTTAGACCATCGTTAAACTAGGGGCCGCCGAGGTTTAGCGTTAGACCATGATATGGTCCATGGTTTATCGCTAAACCATTATTTGTAATATCATTTTTATTTAAACCGTGGTTTATAGAGATTTAAACCTGGGTTTTTAGTTAAACCGCTTTTTGTAATAAGACTGTCTAAGTTCATCTTCGACATCGCAGGCAACGGTGAAGGAAAACACCAGCACCAAAATGTGTTACAATGCAAATATTAACAATCAAGTGGAATGCTTCAGAAATTTAAAAATGCGCCGTCTATTGGCATCAATTTTAAATGATCCATTCAAATAATCTTTGAAATGTGAATTGAGAGCCCAATATTCCATAATTCTGTACTTAGGAGAGTTGATTAAACAAGAACATAAATTTTTTATGTTCAATTCCAGAAAATGTTAATTTCACACACAATTCTATTGAATTGTGTCTACATGTCGCGCCATCTAATCAGATTTATTTGAACCATTTTATTTTCCTTAGCAATGAGACCCCGTGACAGTTGGCAGGGGAGATTAGAAGGAGATAACGTGTTGCAGTGACTCCAAGTAACAAAGGCAGGATGATGATGATATCAGGGACTAGACATCAATTAAAGGACCAGTAATATAAGATCTGAAGTGGAGATTTAAGTTCTTCGAATTCCACTGATTCATAACAATATCATCATCAGCCTTGTAATGACCACACTGCTGGGACACAGGCCTCCTCTCTGTGAGAGAGGGAATGGGCCTTAATCCATCACTCGGGCACAGTACGGTTGGTGGATGTCACATCATCATCTGCCTAGCCTTTTCCCAATTGTTGTTGGTGTCGGCTTCCAGTCTTACCGGTTTCAGCTGAGTACCAGTGTTTTATATGGAGCGACTGCCTATCTGACCTCTACAATCCAGTAACTGGGTAACACGATACCCCTTGACAAGACTGGTGTCAGATCTCAAGCTTCTGACTACCCCTAACGACTGTCAAAGATCTTCAAATGACAGCCGGGACCAACGGCTTAACGTACTTTCTGAGGCACGGAGGAAACTTGCTTTGTTGAAATGGTCACCCATCCACGGA
Source organism: Orthosia gothica (assembly GCA_949775005.1). NCBI lineage: Eukaryota > Metazoa > Arthropoda > Insecta > Lepidoptera > Noctuidae > Orthosia > Orthosia gothica. The sequence goes on along the minus strand of OX459041.1, from coordinate 32,157,917 downwards.
CCGACCTCGGCAAGCGTTGCTTAACCTTGAAGATCGAGCCGTGCGGCTATTATTATTTAGCCACGAGCTCCTCTTGGTTGGTGGATGTGACATGTCTTCGAATGTTTGGTTCTCGGCCATGCCGGTTTCCTCACGATATTTCCCTTCACCGTTACAACAATATAACCTGTATTCCACTGATTCGGATCGAAATAAAATCAAAGATAGTTCGCTAGCTTAAATTAAATCTTCATTAACAAACGGTCAAAAAATAACATGAAAAACTCACCTGAAAGTAACCAGCCCCCAATTCTCCATAGCTCCGCTCGAGAAGTCAGGAATAGCGATCAAATCCATCTTATCCAACGCGTACGGCACTCCGAAAACCTCTTCGTAGTACGCCAAAAGTTTCGGAGTTATCATTGACGCGTATTTCGCTTTCGCAATCAACTCGGGTCTCGTCCAGATCTTGATAGGTATGGTGACGTTGACTTTACTTGTGTAACTGGTCTCTAAGGATTTGAAGTCTGAGAGTACGTAGGCTACTAGGTATGTTGACATGCTGACTGATCTGTCGAAGTGGGTCCATTGCCAGCCGGGTTGATCGGGACTGTGGGGAGAAGAGAATTGTGATATAGTGCTGTGCTTCAATGGTCTACCATAGGATTGGACTTAAGGGTGAACCCGTTGATAATTTGTATATTGTCAACGGATAGGTCATTTATAAGGGATTCATTTCACCGGCGTGTGTGTATGACTAGATGTATGAATGTGTGTGAAGCAAAAGAAGTATGTAAGAATCGTAGCAGGTTCGTTCTGTAGTTTCTGCCTGTGGGCGTGAGTTTATGTACGTATGTATGTCATTTCGGTTTAAACGCCCGTCCCCTTCAAATCTAGAGTCGCAACGTGTTCGCTGATACATACATACATAAACTCACGCCTTTTTCCCATGGGGGTAGGCAGAAACTACAGAACGCCACCTGCTACGATCCTTACATACTTCTTTTGCTTCACACACATTCATACATCTAGTCATACACACACGCCGGTTATGGGTACTGCGCACTTGGCCTTTCTGAAGAACATCACCTATAAGGTCTATGTATGTCTTTCTAGGGCGTCCCCTCCCGGCGTTTCCATTCACGTCTGCCTTGTAAATACCTTTCGTAAGTCGACTTTCATTCATCCTCTCAACATGGCCAAACCATCTTAACATACCCTTTTCAATTTTAGTCACTACATCTTCTTTTAAACCACAACGTTGTCTTATTACCTCATTCCTCAATCTATCAGTTAAAGTTACACCACACATACTCCGCAAGGAGCGCATTTCTACTGCATTAATCCTACTTTCATGTCTTTTTTGCCATACCCAGCCTTCACTTCCATACATAAGTGTAGGCACCAGCACGCTGTTGTGAACGGCGAGGTGTTCGCTGATGCATCGGAATAAACTGGTGCGTGGTGAAGCGTCCAGCAAGACCGTACGTGATGTAGGACTACCTCCTCTGCCTGCCCCAGCTTTAAGTTGACGCAAATATAATGCTGATTCTTTTTTTAAATTAGGGAACATCTTTCGCAAGAGTATTATTTCGGAAGCTTAAATTAACTGTTAATAAATCTGAAAATAATTTTAGTCAATTCCGAATTGATCCATATTAATTGAATTAATAAATTTATCCAGAACTAAATCTATTACCTATTCTGATTTTCCCAAAAGAAAACAATGTATTTTCCTAAAAAAATCTTCTTGAAAAATAAATTACAAGGTTCGAAATTAGCTAATTAAAAAACTTGATTAACAGAGCACACATCATAGCCTTCTGTGTGTAGAGATTAATAAAACAATTTGCGCGTCGTGGCGTACTCAATCGATTTCACAGTTTCTATTCGTCATCTGGTTGTTTCAGGGTTCCTGAAGTAAATGCAAATTTTATTAACTTAAGTATTTTAACCCTCGCCGGAAAAAGAGGGGTGTTATAAGTTTCAAGTGTGTTGCTGTGTATCTGTGTTACTGTGAATCTGTGTTACTGTGAATCTGTGTGTCTGTCTGTGGCATCATAGCGCCTAAACGGATGAACCGATTTTGATATAGTTTTTTTTTTGTTTGAAATGTGATTTTGTCGAAAGTGTTCTTAGCTATGTTTGAATAAAATCGGTTCAGCCGTTCAAAAGTTATGGGTTTAAATTTGAGATTTTACTTGTTGTTTCAGTTTTTTATCGATTTATTGTCAAACTAGTTTCTTTGTTTTGTTTCGTTATCCTAAGGTCTCCCTTAGGAATATGTTCATATTCCCAGGATAAAAAGTATCCTATGCGCTATTCCAGACTATAATCTATTTGTGTGACAAAGGAGAATGACCAAAAGTGGTACCAAAAAGTCTCACGCATCAAGACCAAAATTTTATAGTAATTAGTTTCATAATTTTTTACGACGTTACGCGTCGCGGATTTGATTTTTGAATAGCGAATATAACTTTGAGTTTAAAAGTATGGATATTGTTTTACTCTCTATAAATGACGTTCCGTTTCACATGATATTATGATTAACGTAAACTTGATTTTTTTAAAGTGTCATGACCACAGTAAAACAATAATACGATTCCAATTCTACATTACTTAAGAAAAACTAGAATAGAATCTTATCATTTACTTATAAAAGATTAGGTATCATTATTTTATCTATGGTTAATTGGCCGTTCACAGCAGCCGGTTATAAAGATGTAGAATGCAATAGAATCGATTTTTGATGACAACTAACCAGTAATGGTTTCTTTTGTTTAATAAATAACTATAACGTCCATGTATAAAGTGTCTATAATAAAATACGTCGTTGATAGTGTCGAACAAAATAGACCTAGTTTTTAGGTTGTTTTCGATTTTATGAAAAAACTCCGAAACCCGGGTTTTGTTTTCAAAAAGAAGTTTTGTAGGAGTTAACATGGTAAGTGTAGTCTATAAAAAACAAAGTTTGATTTCGATGCAGCTTGGTACGGGATTCCATACATCGATGAGCATTCTCCTTTCATCCGGATCCGTCCAGCCGTTTGAGCGTGAAGAAGTAACAATCATACAAACACACTCACAAACTTTCGCCTTTATAATATACTAGCTGTCCCACGTGGCTTCGCTCGTGTCAACTGGCTACCTACTTGCCCATCTACCCTACCTAACCTACATACATGATTGTTGCGTAACTTAAACCGTTTACGCAGCGCACGCAACGGAAGCTCTCAAAAAGGAATAATTTTTCAGATATGCTCCACTCCTATTGGTCGTAGCGTGATGTTATATAGCATATAACCTTCCTCGATAAATGGGCTATCCAACACAAAAATAATTTTTCAATTCCAACCAGTAGTTCCTGAGATTAGCGCGTTCAAACAAACAAACAAACTCTTCAGCTTTATAATATTATATAGTATAGATAAGTATAGATTACTGTGATACTAATGAGTTATGAATATAAATGTGACGGATGGAGAGGGAGAGGAAGGGAAAAGATGGATGGGCTGTGTGAGGAGTGATATGAAAGAAAAGTGAGTCAGTGATAGCGTGACAGGGGACAGGACGGTATGGGAGAAGAAAACGACCCCAAGTAACATGGGACAAGGGCAGGAAGATGATGATTACTTTCTTTCTTTTTTTGTGTCTCTGAAGTTTGCTGCAAGACCCTGCGCAGTTGCTATTTTTGTGTTAATGTTGAAGTAGAAGATATTGTATAACCGCCTCTTTCACTCGCTTACGTTTGTCGCATCGTCCTATCTCGCCTCTGTATGCAGTATAGTCGATGACAAACTATTTCTTGCGCAATGGTTCGCAGAGCCAACTTCAAATACACAAATATCCGCTGTGACTACTGTATGATATATTAAAACCCAATGATGATGGCAAGATCAAATTCCTTTAAACACATTGACAATGCAAAATTGCGTCAATTTTTACCCGACTACGGTAAAGGAAGGGTAATGAGTTTGACAATTTAAGTATGTATGTGCCTATATAATAATGTAACACAAAAATTTAATTTGATAGGTATAACAAACTTTTTAAACTACATAATTTATCTACAAGTAGATACGCTTCGATCGACAATTTATCGAACACGTAATTATGACAAGATATCTTGCGAAAATACCCCGATCAAAACAGTAAAACGTTACAACTTTTGAATGGCTGAACCGATTTTCATCAAAAATAGCTAAGAACACTCAAGATAAAGTACCTTTCAATAAAAAAAGACTAGAGTCAAGAGCAAACCCATCTATATCTATACTAATATTATAAAGAGGAAAGATTTTTTTGTTTGTTTGTACCGAATAGACTCCGTAACTACTGAACCGATTTAAAAAATTCCTTCACCAATAGAAAGCTACATTATTCCTGAGTGACATAGGCTATTTTTAATCCCGAAAACGGGTCCTGTGGGGTGACCCACGGAAGCGAAGCCGCGGGGAACAGCTAGTCTCAAATAAAAAAAATTACTAAGTCAAAAGCAGTACATCCTTTTAGGAGCTATGATGCCACTGATAGATACACAAATACACAATATGTCAAACTTATAACACTCTTTTTCCGTCGGGGGTTCAAAATCTAGTCAACACGATCAGATTTTGACAGATGACGGGTCAATTGCTTAGTCTTTATTAAGCCTAGATTATAAATTTATCAAGATAGACTTACATAGGTTCCTGGGTCACAATCTTCATATTGGACAAGGCGGTGACAGTCTTGGGGTGGGCGATGCTGATTTCGAACTTGGCCTTGAAGGCTGGCTCGTCGAAACAAGGAAACGCGGACCGGGCCGACGTCGGCTCGAACTGCGTGACCCCTAGGTTTCTGTAAGATAAGGATTATGATGTATTTTTAACAAGAAAATGTGAACTTCCTGGAATTGATATTTGAGGGTGCTTAGTTTATTTTTAGCTAATCATCATTCATCATCATTTTACCCGAAAAGATGTCCACTGCTGGACATAGGCGTCGCCACATTGACCGATCCCGTGCGTCTCGCATCCGGGGCATTCCTGCAACCTTAACCAGGTCATCGGTCCACCTAGTGGGAGGCCTAACAATGCAACTCCTTCCGGTTCGCGGTCGCCATTCCAGAACTTTTCGGCACCATCGGCCATCCGTTCTGCGAGCAATGTGCCCTGCCCACTGCCACTTAAGTTTTGCGATTCTTCGGGCTATACCGGTAAGTTTGGTTCGCCTGCGGATATCCACATTTTTGCAAGTATAAAGTTTGAATAGTAATGCAAAATTATGAAGTAGAAAAGTGCTGCTTGACTGCTGATTCAAATGTTGCTTATCCCTGTGAGGAGTTAGTTAGTCAGACACGCGCACGAAGGGTTCCGTACCATTATCGCAAAAAACGGCAAAACAATCACGTTTGCTGTATGGGAGCCCCACTTAAATATTTATTTTATTCTGTTTTTGGTATTTGTTGTTATAGCGGCAACAGAAATACATCAACTGTGAAAATTTCAACTGTCTAGCTATCATGGTTCATGAGATTCAGCCTGGTGACAGACATATATAACAGAGTCCCGTTTTTACCCTTTAGGTACGGAATCCTAAAAATCACTTGGCAAAATGTAGGCAATATCTGTTTTTTTTTTAAATTGTTTTAGAGAAAACCCCAGTAGGTAATATGTGGTATTTTATTTTTTGTCAATATTCACATAAATTTGCCATCTTCAAGGGTTTTATTTAAATGACACTAATATAGCTGAATTTTTGTCATGCAGATTTTATATTGACTACCTGACAATGATATACAGACGAACAGCCTCCCACAGGAAAGTCACTGAATGACAAAATACCTATTTTAATATGAAAAAAAAAGAAAACTTACTTGACTTCATGCTTATCGTTAATGTAAGTACTCTTATAAAATCCTGTCATGGAATTGGAGATCTTTCCTTCAAATGACAGCTGCAGTACGTAGTCTACGTTAGCTTTCAATGGAGATGCCAAAGGCAATATCAGTCTATCCCCAGTTCCTTCCATTATGGACAATATTCTAATTGTCCGTACTGCACTACGGGTTATTTCTGTCTCAGCTGGAGGAGGCGCTTCTGTTGTTTCAGTTCTTAAAGTCGTCTGATTGCTATTGACATTGACAGTAGTTGTTTCTGATACAGTTGCCTCTGTAGCATTTTGGTCACCAATTGCCGTAGTTGTAGGAACAACGGTAGAAGTAGCGTTATCACCTGCTGCTGCCGTTACCGTGGCCTCACTCACGTCTCGTTTGACTTTGGGAGACCGTAATGTCTCCACTTTCTCGTATATTTGTTCTGTAAGCTTAGCATTGCTACTAATACTGAGGTTCTTAGAATGTAATACAATTTCTTTAACACTCTTACTGGCCCGTATAGTTATGTATACGTCACCAGAGTATGTAGAGTTTTCTAATTCTGCTTTTAGTTTGAGTCTGTAGAAGCTTGGCACTATGGTGGAGGGGAGTCTGAGGTCTGGTGACGGAGTATTTGTTTGTCCAAATGGCTCTGTTTCATCCCAAAAGTCTACAGTTTTTTGTGAGAGCTGGAACAAGATAAAATAATGTTATTTAATTGTTTGAATCGCTACTCTTTTATAACGGAGAGAAAAATGCTTTTGGTAATTAAGTATTGTGATGTGGAGGAGTACTTCGACACTTAGGTGTACCTTTATTTTGTATATGTAAGTAGTTAGGGTTAGTAGTCAGTGGTGTCTCATCCCATACAAAGAAACCATGCCGGATTATATTTTCTAAAGCAATTGCGTTCTGTTCCATTCGACAATATAGATGGTGATCTATCTATCGCCGTGGAACGGAACCGAACGCGATCGATTTACAAAAAATAATTGGTATAATCAGATGAAAAACGCTAGTTAAGTCGGCACAGTTTCTTTTTATGGGATGAGGCATCTGTATGCTAGTATTATATTATCTGTGGTATAGTTTAGTTGTCAACAAATGTATTTAGTTCATGGATTTTTTTTTAAAGACACTCCACTGTACGAACCACATTACTTGTAGGTTCACAAACATTTGAGGCTAACTGATGAGAAATGAAGAAAATCATACAAATGAACTTGATGATGATGTTATTGGTTGAGTTTTAATTGTCTACGCTTATAGTCTATGCTTTAAAAGCAAGACGATTTCAAATTTGGATTAAGTTGTGTTTTTTGACAGTTGGTTGAAAAGAAAATTCTAGCCTTTGGTTTTAGAATTTTCTTCAGAGAATGTTATAATTTTGGAGTGTATTAATTTGATAGAAAGATGTGGTGTTTATATTGAAGTATTAGTAATGTATTAAATGAGCTGTGCATGTACTAAAAGGCGGTGTTTTTCTAACTGGATCCCAATTGTTAATCATCCAATGAAGGCGAAATTTTTTTCCCGTAAGAGGTCATGGGCCCTTTACCTTCGAAGATTGGATGAAGATGAGCCTCCAAGAGGATGAGGATGAGCTAATCTACCTACCCTGGCAAATACTATGGTAATAATTTTATAATTTTTGGAAGTAATAAAATAGAAAAATGACAGAAGAATTGTCAAAATTAGACAGCAATTCAAATTATGTAATTTGGAGAAAGAAATTACAACTACTATTATTATCAAAAGGATTGAAATCAGTTTTAGATGGTTTAGATGTTCAACAAAAACTAAAAGAAGAATTTATTAGCAAAGATGCTAAAGCCAGAATTATAATTATTAATAGTGTTGATCAAAAATATGTTGGGCGAATAATAGATTGTGAAAATGCAAAAGAAAGTTTAGAAACACTGGATAGAATATTTTTGGGACAGATTGAAACGGAAAGATGTTATTTACTGCAAGATTTTTATAATTATAAATTCGAAAAAAATGATTTACTAGAGGATATAGGAGACCTCATGAACATCGTTAATTCAATAAAGAGTACTGGAATGAACATAACTGACACAGAGATTGTGTCAAAGATTCTATGTATTTTACCTAAGGAGTTATCGAGTTTCAGGACAGCATGGGAATCTACGGCTAAAGAGGACAAAACTTTGGTAAATCTAATGTCAAGGATTCAATTAGAAATTAAAATGAAAGAAAGAGATAATAAAAATTCAGAAAATAAAGAAAATTGTGAAACATTTTTGACGATAAAAGAATGTTTTAAGTGTGGAAAGAAAGGACATATTGCAAAATTTTGCAGAAATAAAGAAGATGAGTCCAAAAGCATGAAGAAAAACAGATATATCATATGTTTCAAGTGTCTAAAAAATGGACATAAAAATACAGAATGTAAAGAAAAATATAATTGTGTGTTTTGTAAGTCAAACACACATTATTTGAAATTTTGTTTAGAAAAACCACAATTTTCGGTAAGTAATTGTACAAAATTAGAAAATGATGATGAGGAAACTATTATTGAGTTCATATTAGATTCCGGAGCTAGCAGCCATATAATTAATTCTGAAGTATTTTTACATTTTAAAGAAAAGTGTAATTATAAAATCTCGACAGCTGACGGCAATACACATATTATTGACACTGTAGGAAAGGTGTTATGCAGGTCTAATGCCAGTTCGCATAAAATTACATTCAATGATGTGTTACTAGTCCCGAAGTTGAAGAAGAACCTAATTTCAATTTCAAAAATAGCGGATAATAATTATAAAATTATATTTTTCAGAAAAGAATGTAAAATTTACGAGAGAGATGGTACCTGCTTACTGACTGGTGAGTTAAGGAGTGACGGACTGTATTATGCAGAGATGACAGCGACTCGATCAACTACAAAGTCAGTAAATTTAATTTCTAATAGTAAGAACAATAATTTTTGGCACCGAGCTTTGGGACATACTCCCATTTCAAAAACGCAGAAAATAGTGTATGGTATAAATTCAAAAGATAGTGACAACAAAATTGACACCTGCGAAGTCTGCACACGTGCAAAACTTTGCAGAAGACCATTCAGTACCGAAAGGTATAGAGCTACTAGGCCATTAGAAATAGTTCATAGTGACATTTGTGGTCCAATAGGTTCAGAAACGTATGATGGATTTAAATATTTTATCACTTTTCTAGACGACTATACTCATTTTGCTAAAATTTATCTCATCAGGACTAAGAGTGAAGCTTTTTCGAAAATAACTAATTTCATTAATTTATCCGAAAATCATTTTAATTTAAAACTTAAAACATTTAGATGTGACAATGGTGGTGAATATACATCAAATAATTTCAAAAAATACTGTTCAAATAAGGGAATTTCAATAGATTATACAATACCGTATACTCCACAACATAACGGGAAGGCAGAGAGACTAAACCGAACAATTATGGAGAGAACTCGTGCTCTTCTGTTCGACATGAATTTGCCGAGAGAGTTATGGGGCGAAGCGGTGTTAACAGCAACATACATAACGAATAGGTGTTCCAATACAATTAACGAGAGAACACCATCAGAAATGTGGTTTAATAAAATTCCAAACTTAAAACATATGAATATTTTCGGTTCTTTGGCTTATTACAAAATAAATACAAAACTAAATAAATTAGATTCCAGATGTAATAAGGGTTTGCTAGTAGGATTTACGAACAATGGGTATAAGATTTGGGATCCGGTGGGTTTGAAGGTATGTTATTCAAGAGATGTAACTTTTAATAATAATGCGCAGGATGTTTTGGAATTTTTAAAGCAATGTGATAAGAGTGCTAAAGTTACAGATTTATATAAATTATTTAAAGAAGAAGAGGAGGTGGAAGAACAAAATGAGAAGAGAAGAGTCATTACAGCTGATAGTGGTTGTGAAGTTGAGAGGGGAAGTTTTTATAGAGAAGATCAGAAGAAGAAGACAGATGTCGAAGAAAGGGTGGAGGAGGAATTTTCTATTTTGGAAGAAGAAAGAAATGATGTCATAGAAGAAGAGGGAAATGATGTCATAGAAAATATTTTAGAAGAAGAACGAAATGATGAAAATGAAGGAATTGATGTTTTTGAAGATAGTATTGCTGAAGAATTATCAGATAATAATAGTAGAAGAGAAGTTATTTTGGAAGATAGTAGTCAAGAAGTGAATAATGGAAATGAAATTGAAGATAATAGTAGATTGATGGTGGATGGAAATGAGTTGTTTGTGGATGCGGAGGAGTCCGTTGAAGAAATTAGTGGTAAAAGGATTTTGCCAAAACGTGATAGAAGATTACCGATAAGGTTGAAAGATTATGATTTAGAAACATCATTTTTAACTTACAGCGAGGTGTTGAGGAGTGATGAGAGAAGTTTATGGGAGAAAGCTATTAAAGAAGAGATGGATTCTTTGGAGAAAAATAAAACTTGGGAAGTTGTTGATAAAATAGAAGCTGGAAATAGAAGAATAATAACTAGTAAATGGATTTTTACTGTGAAATCGGAAGGAAGATATAAAGCAAGATTGGTTGCTAGAGGATTTTTACAAAAATATAATATAGATTATAAAGAGACTTATAGTCCAGTGGTGAATACTACTAGTGTAAGATTATTGCTTTCAATTGCTGCACAGAAAGGTTTAAAATTAAAACAGTTTGATGTAAAGACAGCATTTTTATATGGAGAGTTAAATGAGGATATTTTTATGGAAATTCCATTAGGATATGATTATGGTGAAAATAAAGTATTGAAATTAAAGAAGAGTCTCTATGGTCTTAAACAAGCACCGCTGATGTGGAATAAGCGGCTAACTGATTATTTAAAGAAATTGGGATTTGAACAATTGAAATTAGATCCATGTTTGTTTTTGTGTAAGGAAAAAGAAATTTATTTGGCAATATATGTCGATGATGGAATTTTAATAGGAAATTCTGAAAATGAATTGAATAATATAATGATTGGAATGCAAAAAGAATTTGAAATTAGAAAATTTGATAAAGTCGAGAAGTTTATTGGTATTGATATAAAGGTTGGAGCAAATTATTTGAAAATTTATCAGGAATCTTACATTGATCAAATGTTAAATAAATTTGGCTTTAATGACTTGAAAGAAATTATATTTCCGAATATTTTAGTTGATACACATCAAGAGGGGAAAGGTAATAGTAGTGATGTGCATCGTTATAGGCAGTTGATAGGGTCTTTATTATACTTAGTAAATAAAACTAGACCAGATGCTTCATTTCATGTTGGTTATTGTAGTAGACATCAAGAGAATCCTAATTTAAATGATTTTGCTAACATTAAAAATCTCTTCAGATATCTCAAGAGCTCTATATCTTCTGGTATTGAATATTTGCGTGGTAATAGTTTAGTTTTGACAGCGTATTGTGATGCAGACTTCGCTGGTGATCCTGATACTAGGAAAAGTACGACTGGCTTTGTAGTTTTGTACAGTGGTGGTCCTATACATTGGTGCTCGCGTAAACAGTCCATCACCGCTCTCTCCAGTACGGAAGCAGAGTACATCTCTGCCGCAGAATGTATTAAAGATTTACTTTATGTTCAAAGTCTGATTAAGGAGATTACAGGTCATACACCAAAAACGCAATTATTTGTTGATAATCAGTCAGCTATTGTTTTAATTAAAAACGGCATTTTAAATCGGAGAAGCAAACATATTGATGTGAAATATCATTTTATTAAAGAAAAGATAGATCAAAATTTAATTGAAATTTTCTATTGTCCAACCAATTCTAATATTGCAGATATTTTGACAAAAGGATTAGACAGAACTAAGTTTTTACGTTTAAGAAAGCATATTGTGAGTGATCAATGAGTTTGATGTGAACTTTAATGAAGTGAATTTAGTGGAATAATTAGTTAATTAAGATAGGTGTTAGATGTTATATCTTGTAGAGATAATGTTTTGGAACTTATTTGAAATTTAGGTATTAGTTATAGTTTTAAGGTTGTTTTGATTGTTAATTTGAAACTTATATTTAAGGGGGTGGTTTATTTATGTAGAATGTAATGATAGGTAGGGAATACTAGTATGGGTTTTTATTTTTGTATTAATTATGTGTTCAGTGTTGGAAATTGTATAAGGGGTGTTCTAGGAAAACATGTCAAAGTTAAATACAGGTTGATTTTAATTTTATTTGAGACAATATAAAATTCAGAGGGGATGTTATTGGTTGAGTTTTAATTGTCTACGCTTATAGTCTATGCTTTAAAAGCAAGACGATTTCAAATTTGGATTAAGTTGTGTTTTTTGACAGTTGGTTGAAAAGAAAATTCTAGCCTTTGGTTTTAGAATTTTCTTCAGAGAATGTTATAATTTTGGAGTGTATTAATTTGATAGAAAGATGTGGTGTTTATATTGAAGTATTAGTAATGTATTAAATGAGCTGTGCATGTACTAAAAGGCGGTGTTTTTCTAACTGGATCCCAATTGTTAATCATCCAATGAAGGCGAAATTTTTCCCGTAAGAGATGAAACGTTGCAAATTTTATGACAGAAGATAATTTATTAATTACTTAGTGACTTAGTAGTTAGACCACATGGAAATCAATTTCAATCTAATCTAAATAGCCTGTATAGTCTTACTGGCACTTAATTTATTTGGGTTATGCCATTTCTATCTCTTTACCACATAAATTATATCTTACTGCTTGTGTAACTGTAACCCAGACAAAATAAAATAGTACCTATCTATATGGGCAATTTTAAAGATTTTATTTTAATTATTTTGCACAAGTAAAATCTCTGTACAAACAAAAGTACCCAATTTCAGTTTTTGATAAAATATTTTTCACCTAACAATTTCTCTGTAACATATAATATTTAATTACACCTATAGTATTTACAAAAGAGGCTTTAACTATGTGATTTAAACTTCATTTTAAGGTTTTATATTATTTAATAAAACAATCCTTAGATCTGCTAATTATTTCAAAGATGCAAATCACATTGCCAGTTCAAATTTTTTTTTTCATTACGGGGATAATATTCAATTTAAAGTTTTCAAGATATTATATTTATGTTGTACTAATTCAATAATATTTATGTGTACTTTTGGTGTTAATATGCCATGCGAAAAGTATAGTTTTTTTAAATTGAGTTGCAGTTGTAGCTATTTATTAAAAACTTTCCTATAAGACTAAAAAATCTTAAATTGTGTGCAATTTCTACACAGAGCTATTCTATTAATAAAGAGGTAAATAATTCACACTTACTTTCACATCTCCACTAGTAAAAACTCCCTTAAATACACATAAAACGAAAATTGTTTTCAAAAACATTTTGTGCGTTAACTAAAAATATCACAGGTTATAAAATGCAGCAGTATTTACTGAAAACTTTAAGCTCTTTATCAAAAGATTCTCATTTTTTACTATTTATATATTTAACTGGTGTTTTAATTATATATCAATAACACCGCACACTTTCAACCACTCAAAGATCGATTGTCATTTTGACGTTTAGTTTTTTTCAGAGCTTAGTCCAACTGGCATAGATCGCGTTTACACCGGACAAAGTAATTTTGATTATGATTATTTATACCGCTTCCATCCGCAAAAGGCTGGGCATAGCGTGTAACTGCGGAATTAAATTTCGATAAAAAAATATACAAAAGACGGTAGCTTTTAATTAAAGTTGATAAGAAATATTATTACAAGATAGCAATTGAACTTGAAATCGGACAACGTCTCATGGAGTTAGTGGGAGATTAGATAACAGCGGGCTTGAGCACATTTTTATATAGTGCCTACAGACATAAAAACATGACGTGATTAAGCTCGGACTTACCTTGAAGTAGGTGATAAAGTGCACAATGACGCCCACTATAACTGCGACTACAACTGCAAAAATTATGAACGTGACACAAATGCAGTTGGAGACGAATATTCCGCCTTTTCTTCCATAATGGATATCTTCAGGTGTTTGGGTTTCGTAGGCCAGGAACTGTTGCCGGCTCGTTGACAGCGTCATGTTGTTATTTCATTCTGAAACAATTACGCTATTAAAGTATCGATAAGCGCACTTCGTTCAAGGTTTCTAGGTTAAAGAAACAAGAGTACTACTTTACCTAGTTAGCGCTAGATAGTGAAATGAGCGATATCTACGAAACTAGCGGTGTTACTGTTACCTAATGTTTTTGTACAATCAATACAGTTAAGTAGGAGCCATTAAGTCTAACGGGCTTTTATTTTAATTAAGCAGACAGCTGTCTGTTGACCTTCACCTACCTTTATCTATAGGTGCAAAAACTCTTAATTTATGTTTGTTTTAATTTACATTATAAATAGGTAATCGATAACAATTTGGTTGTCGTCTAGATAGTTGATAACGACTTTGAAAAAAGCCTTAGAATTTGTCAACCGGGTTTCCTCAACATTGAATTTTTGAATTTCTTGGTATCTAAGTGGGAGTGGTATCCTTATCCGTGAATCATCTGTATGAATCGTGATTTGCGATTACTTTTAGATTGTATGACAGGTGATGTGTAATTCTCTGCAGATACATAGTGGGTAGGTACCTAGTGTGTCGAATTGAATAATAAACAATCATTGTGGGTATTACCATGAGGGTAATTGCATAAAGATACGTAGATACCTACCTACGTTGTGGTTACCAGTGGTTACCAGTAAGGATTATTATAGTTTACCAGTGTACCATGCTTCTACGAGTATCTTCTGAGTTTTGAGTATATCAATCAAACAGCTTAGTACCTATGGAGGCTACGGCAAATAGGGTAGGGTGCGGAGCATGGGCACAAGTTCAATCATCAAAATCTTTGGTGAGAAAATTTTGGGGATATAACGAAGACATAAAACCAAAAGATAACCACGTAACCACGATGGTCTCTCACGTGCTAAGCCAAGATTATTCATGTCGACAGCTGAATGGACTATGATGTCTGTTATACACAAGGAAGCTGTCTCAGATTATGGTTTTTTCCCGATGATGCGTTAACTGTTTAGCGACATACCTAATGAATGTCTGACGCCAAAAGTTATCAACGAGACCACGGTAGTGTAAAACTACAAAGTCAAGATCCTATAATTGCGACACTGAATGAATTTAGACCTTACTTATACCCATACAAGGTGTCTCAGATTGTATCGTTTTTACCCGCTGATGCTTAAAGCGGACTGTAAGGGTTTTGTATACCCAATGCACTTCCACTTGGCCGACTGACGGCATGACAGAACAGCTGCTTCGCCAAACAATCAACACTGTTGTTAAAAACCAATGAGATTTCTGTTAGTCATGTCTTGTAGGAATCTGAAATCTGCGCAGCGCGTTTTACGAGTATCAGTAGCAAACTTACGCACGTGTGCACGTCGAAGCGATAAAGATGAAGGCTACGCGTCAGTTCTTATACGAAACATGCGTTTTATTTGAATTAATTCATTGATTGGAGTGAATGAGGAACTTTAAATTTGATCAAAGCTGTGTTAGATAATACCACCACGTTATACTTGATGAGATATAGATATATGCCTGTATCACATATCTATATATATATGAGATACAGGCCAGGTAATCTACGAGGCTGGTATAAGCATTCACGGCACAGAATAGTCTACATGCTATTCTGTTCCGGGCATGCCTTATCAATAGGCTCATGAAGTCATGATGGACAAACCCTGGGGAGATAAAGTGCGTTGGGCTGACTACAAGATCCCTGGTAAGAATCCCTGCCAAGCCAGAGGTGATTTGTTCTGAAGTGATGATGAATCCTATGATGTACCTCAAGTAACTTTCGCTGGGCTTCAAAACCAGGCAGTTTACATTGCTGAGGCGTTTGTGGTGCAAATATTTCTTGCCAGCTAAAACATCAGGCAGTAGGGCCGGATCTCTTGAAGCCGGGTTGAAGCCCAGAGCGGCATAAATGAGTGGCAGCCAAACTACACTAACAGCCCTTTTCATTTCATCAGAAAACCTAACTTATTCGTGGTGTGGTGCTTAAATGTTCAAGCTCGCTTCGCTGTCCTATGTTATCACCATTAACTAACTTAAGATTCATAATGTTGCAAAAATTCTTAGGTGAAATTTTCGAGTTCACTTCGTTTTCACTTCGCTTGATAATGTCAAAAAGCAGCTGTATTTGATCCGACGATGGTTAAAAACCGCACACGTTTTCACTAAATAATATCCTGAAACATTTACGTCATTTTAAGGGGGGCAAAATATAAGTAATCATTATTAGAAAAAGATGTGCGTCTCTGATGGGGCGTGTTCGCGGCGGTACCAACACTATTCTCAGTGTGTTCGCAGATCGGTGGGATTCTCCGATGATGCAGAGGTGGATGCAGCTCCACGCTAAAGTGTAGCTATATGTGTTTTTAGTTTTATATCTGTACCTACTAACACTAGTTTTTTTAAGTAAATTGTTACTAACCCTATGGACTTTGTCTGAAATAAAAGATTTTTAATTTAATTTAATAAGTTTCTCTGTGCCCGGAGCGACGAATTTGCTGGATTGACGTTTAACATAAAAAAAACTGCTGCTGATTCTCAGCCGGCTTAGGGTATATATGTTCTGTGTTCTCAGCCCAATATTAGAAAAATTGGATTATAGAATTACCAGTTTTTGAGTATTTGCATGTCATTAAGGTACCCATTGAACAACCTAAAGCTACAGATTTGTTACCTAAAGGATAAATGATAGGCATTGATCGTGTGGGAAAAACACACTATATAATGGGAAATACATTGTACCTAGTTGTAAATTTATAACGATTAATTAGGGAAGTCAGTAGATGTCCGCCGACTGCACCATTGTTACACTGAAGCCAGTGATGCTCAGTCGTTTGCATTCGCGGAAATAGGTAAGTACAGGGTTATTAAAGACCTTTTGTATAGGTACTTGTATGTAAGAAATACTTTACCATACCTACGTACAGTTCGAGGCTTCAGAACGAGCCTCGAACTGGTTGAAATTCCTAACAGGGGACTGACCACAAACTCTTAGAGCAAGGTTATTCCGAGTGTTCGTAAGGGACAGATGTAAATGAAACGTATACATCTGTAACTTTTTCACAGTCAAACTATGATAGTTTTGACATGTCATGGTACGGGGGCGGATGTTCTCCGGTCGAAGCGAACGTAAGGATGGAGGTCTGGAGGAGGATGGAGGTTTTTTCCCAAAAACGACGAAACGTCGTTTTTAGTCGGAAAGTAACAGATTGTTTCCTTTGCCGAATTTACTTACACAATTAGGCTGCCGGTGTCCTTCGCACACTTGCGTCGTGGGAAGCGATAGCAATTGTGGCTTTCGTTGTCCGGACCGGGAGCCTACAATCTAGACGGTAAGTTGGCTCCCATCATAGTTCGTATGGGTACCTGCGGCAGCATTGGCCAAATACCACTTCAATGTAATTAGATTCTAAGTAAATACCTATTGGTGGGTACTACTAACATTTGTAACCTTCTTTAACTATTAATCACACTTCCTGTCAGTAGTAATGTAATAAGCTACTTAATGTAATCTGCCGAGCCTTTTATTTTTGGTGTCGGAGATAAAAAAAAATCTGCTGAATATCCGTAACGACTGTCTTATATAGTCATTTACGGCATTCAACCGGTTGAATACCGTAAATAACTGAAACAATAAAAAAAAGATAATTTAAAAATCAAAAAGCCGACTGTTTGTATCATTGGTGTGCAATGCAATATATTATATTTTTGTAATCACCTCTAAAATCTCTTTATTTTGATACCTTACTCGATGAGGTGAGAATTAAAAAGAAATTGGGACCCACACAATATGGCGCGAATGACGCCCAAAATAAGCTGTTCGTTTTTTTTAACTTCACATATGGAACAATTGGGCGTTCAAGAGGTATCTAACGCCCAATTGTTCTTAGTTGGTAGAGTGTAGAGGTGTCTTAATTATATAAATCGGTCTAGTGGTTTGGTAGAAATGAGGTAATAAAGAATAAGTATTACAATATAAACAAGATACCGCGATAAACATTACACTTTCCCTGCAGCCGGGTAATTTAAGCCATTGTGTCTTGCGTGGATCTGCGTTTCCAAAAGTCAAGAGGTTAAATGACAACCAGCAGCCTAATTGTGTAAGTGAATTCGGCAAAGGAAACAATCTGTTTCTTTCCCAAAAACGACTTTTTGTATTGCGAAAAGTAATTTTGGGAAAGAAACAGTTTGTTTACTTTGCCGAATTTACTTACACAATTAGGCTGCAGGTCAGCTTAACGTGCTTTCCGTGACACGGAGGAGTCTCCGTGGTCACCCATCCAAAGACAGACAACGGCAAGTATTGCTCCTTGAAGATCGACCCGTGATGGCAGTGGTCATCCAAACATCTTTATTGGATTGTATAAGTAGGTACTTCCACTAGGTAGGTAGCAGGGAATTGCGGTCGCATGAATTCATGCGGGCCAATACCTACCTGGCAGGGGGCGTGTGACGAAATGTGTGCAAGCAATCCAGTGCCCCTGCTAAAGATAGTTGAAGAACACCGTGTGGCTTAGTCAGAGTCTGACAGACCCCTCCACTGACCCCGGGGCGGTGAATATTCATTAGGATTTCCAGATTCCACTCGATAAAAAAAAGGTAGGTAACAGGGCCTTTTCTAAACTGTTATTAATATACAGTACCGTTAAATTGTCATTACGCCATCACCTTAGAGCATAGGTTAAATGCTCTAAGGCCATCACGTTACAGAGCAGATAGGTGATTAACAAACGCATTACGTGCGGTGGCGTCAAAGTATACAATTATTTTACACTGTGGTCACACATAGCTACAAAGCTGTGGTTTATTGTTTATGATTCATAGCCATAACCGTTTGTAGTTGTACGATAAAATTGAATGTAGAATAAAAAACAAACAAATGTTTCTAAATATATTTTGCTTGGGGTTTCCTCTAAATTTGGCTTAATTAGGAATTTGCTTTTAGCAGTTTACCGGGGATCTTATGACTCCACATGACGCTGGTATTGAATTCGCATCGGTTTTATGTTTTCGTAATAGGTACTATGATTTCGAATTGGTTTTCTGATATCCTATAGTTTAAGCCTTGATGAACATTAAGGAAGAGAACCAGGGTTGCCGACATAGCCCGAAGAATTATCAAACTTAAGACGGTACCCTGACCAAAAAATCGGCATGAGATATGAGCATTCCTATCGGTCTAGCGGCACTGGTGGCGCATGAATTACAGTAGTGAATACGCCCAGATTTTAGAATAAAATCTTTAAAAAATCGAATTTTGGTCCTTTGAAAAATATTTTACTACAAAAATGTTCGTTATTAAATTGTCTATCCATTAGTGTTAGTACAAAAAATAATTAATGAACACTTTACGAGGAGATACATGCTATCAATAATTATTTCTCATTTTAATGTTTTTTTTGGAAGGAGATTAGTGAAATATACATATACAACATTAAAAAAAACTAAATCTACCATTTTAGAATTAATAATACGTGGGACACTCAGAAAGTTTTGCGAAACTAAAAAAAATTGTTCTATACGTACATATATTTTTATTAAATCTTTTCAAAGTACTTTCCACCAGCCTCTATACAAAGATTCATGCGCCTAAACCAGTTTTCAAAACACTTTTTCCAGTCCGCCGCAGACACCTCGTTTACAGCCTGCTCGAACGCAGCCAGCGCATCTTCCGGCGACGAAAATTGTATCCCTTTGAGCTGATTTTTTATTTTTGGGAATAAAAAGAAGTCACACGGTGCTAGATCAGGGCTGTAAGGAGGGTGACCCAGGAGTTTGACTGGCGTGCTGTCCAGGAAGTCCCTCGTTTTGAGTGCGCAGGTGCATTGTCGTGGTGGAGCAGTAGCCCGCGGAGCCCTGTGTTAGGTCGCTTGTTGCTTATAACAGAGAAAACTTCTGGCAAACATTTGGTAGTATACCATTCGGCATTAATGCTTCTTTGATCCCGTAAGGGAATTGATACCAAGTGGCCAGTCAAATTAAAAAAGCTAGCGATCAAAATCTTACCCCCGCTTCTAGATCGCTTCACTTTGGTAGGCGTTGGCTCATTTTGAAACACCCAAACAGTCGACTGGCGCTTGGTTTCTGGGTCGTATTGATAAATCCAGGACTCATCACCTGTAACGATGTCGTAAACACGCCGAGACGAGCCTGCTTCAAATTTGTTAAGCATATCACGGCACCATTCCACCCGGGCCTGCTTCTGAGCATCGGTGAGGTTGTGCGGCACCCAGCGTGATACTATCCTCCTCACGCGAAGATGGTTGTGTAGAATCTCGTGAACGCTTCCCGATCCAATCTTCAATATGTGTTGAATCTCCTGATATGTAATTCGCCTATTGTCTTGGATTAAATTTTTCACTGCTAGCACGTTTTCTTCGGTAACAGCCGTCAAAGGGCGACCGCTTCTTTCGTCATCCCCCAAAGTTGGTCGACCGCGCTTGAATTCGTTATACCAACGATACACGGTTGCCTTGGAAGGGCCTTCATCCATGAATGCCATTTGAAGTCTATCGTACGATTCATCCGGTTTCAGGCGACACTTGAAATCGTATAAAATCATAGCTCTAAAATGTTCCCGGCGCAGATCCATATTTCAGTGAGACACAATACTTTGAATTAACTCGCAAAAAATGTGGAGGGAAATTTTGAAATTGGAACTTACTTATTTTTACTTATAAATAATCATATTTTCGAAAAACATTATAACTGGCCAGTCTCCCATATATAAAAACTTTTTTTCGCAATACTTTCTGAGGGGCCTGGTATGTAGAAATTTAATTGATTTTTATTAATTGATATTTCTTTTTAAATAACGAGTAGATAGCTCCTAAAAATAGCACGAAAAACGGCTTGCGCTGCGTTTTGCTCGGGGTATCGCCTTAAGTGGCAGTGGGCAGGGCACATTGCTCGCAGAACGGATGACCGATGGGGCCGATAGGTTCTGGAGTGGCGACCGCGAACCGAAAGACGTTGCGTTGGAAGGTCTCCCACCAGGTGGACCGTGCACCTGGTGAAGGTTGCGTGGATCATCTAGTTGCGAGACGCACGGGACCTTCCTATGTGGCGACGCTTGGAAGAGGCCTATGTCCAGCAGTGGACGTCTTTCGGTTGATATGATGATGATGAACATTAAGGAGTCAGCAAAATGGTAGCGGGGCTGACCTATACTGACATAACATTACATAAAATTACATTTACTATTTGTTGATCATCATACTCCATACAAAATAATCCAAAATTACTAAGTTTCTGCCAGAGGCTTCGACTGCGTGTTATTCGGAAATTAAGCCGACATAAAAGTAGGTAGGTATCCTATGTCCTTCTCCAAAATGCAATGTATCTCTATACCAAAATTCATCAAAATAGGTTCGGTAATTAAGGCGGACAAATGTAACAAAGAGACAGACAGAATTACATTCGCATTTATTATTGAGTATGGATGTGGATGACCCACAGTAAAATATCCCAACTGTTTTCTTCAGTGAGGTAAAAAGTAGCTACTTAGTTTTTAATTATTCTAAAACTATTATCTGTGTCGTTTACTGGCAATAAAAGGCGTCCTTGTCAACTGCCACCTTGAAAAATGGCGCATTATGTTTTCAACTATTCTATTTTATTAAATTTGGTATTGAAACTGACGAAGACCAAGATACGGGTGGCTCGAATGGCATGTTTCTGAGTACGATTGGAACTTTTTCACCAAACAGTTTTTCACCATGCGATTTGCGGTAGGAGTTGCCCTGGTTGAAATCGTAACGTTACGAAAATGCGTTATGCTTCGAAAGGTTCGGTTCCGTCCGGCGTAGTTCGTCAAGCACTGGCCTACTAGTAACCTACTTGTTTACATCAAGCGTTAGTTAAATGTGACTTTTGTCTGATGGTCTTTAAATTTAGTTACATTTTAGATTTTTTTAAAGATGTGAATAAAGTATGCAAAACACTGAAATGGAAATTGGCAGGACATAATATGCTGAGAGGGAAAACGGAGAAATGAACTAAAACAATAACAGAGTGGTACCCAGGGATGGTAAAAGAAGTAAAGGTCAACAAATGAAACGATGGGAAGATGACTTCAAAAGAGTTGCCGGTCCAGAATGGATCAGAATTGCGAGAGACAGAGATAGGTGGAAGTCTTTGGAGGAGGCCTTTGTCGAAGGACAAGTAAATTATGATAAAACAGCAATACTTCCTTCCTGCCTAGAAGTAACTTATTCATTCTTGACTTAAAGAGCTATCAGGCTACCCGTACGATAGTAAATTATGCCAATAACATTGAACATGCGTCGAGGTTACAAACCATAGCTATTATCACCACGTGTTGTCAATGTTGTAATACGATAGGTCATTTATCCACAAAATAAATAATTAAATACAGCATTACGTCTGTTGTTCTAAAGTTACAAGATAACTTCTACGGCCATACAGTACATAATGTAATAATAACCTTCACGACTTCTTTCAGTAAAAAAAATGTAAAAACCTGAACAAATTTTTAGGATTGACGGCCAACAGACATCTGTATGTATGTCCGATCGTTACTCATAAATGGCTGCGTCCTTGTTGTTGCGATTTGTGTGAAGTTCCAATGTCATTTTGACAGTTTTTTTTTGTGAGAACTTCCTCCTTTTGTTTTACTTTTTCTATTTGTTATTTTTTAAAGAAAAGAGACAACGTCGCGTCTCAGCTAATTCTTATTTAAAAAACTGACTGGCGATCGCTACCGGTTTTAACATAGAAATAAAATATTTTAACACAAAATCTAAGAATTGAAGAACTTTGAACTTAGACGGTTAAGTCCGAAGGCCAAAATAAAATCTGTTTAACTTTTTCTATGGCTTATTATGACTCATGAATATTTTTTGGACTCATCTGATCTTGAGATATTTCTGCACTCGGGGCGTATTGGGCATGGGTTTCCCAGCAGATTCTGAAGAATAATGATGACACAATACAAGAATGCCTGTGCTTAAATTATATACTAATAACAAAAAATTTAGGGTTCCGTAGCCAAAGGGTCCAAACGGAGCCCTATTTCTGTCACTTACGTGCCCGTCGTGTCTATCATACAAGTTTTACAGCCAAACGGTTGAAGCTACAGTCTTCAAATTTGCACAGTATAAGCACCTTTTTGACTCAAAGCTATACAGATTGTCAAAAAATATTTTTAAATGTGTATATGGCGGCCTCCCATACAGCTAAAGGGGGGAGCGCGAAAAAAAAATACTTATGGCATCGAATGGGGTATTGTTGTTTAGAACTCGTTGAATAGAAAAATACTATATCTTTTTATTAAAAAAAATATTGGGAAACAAAGGAATGAAAGTAAGTTCAGCCACCAAAGTCAGCTTCTTAAAAAAATATTGATTCGAAGAAATTTTTAACTTCATATTGATCTATGAACTTCAATGGATCAAAGGAGATTGCATGTAGCAGAGATGAGAATGTTGAGATGTATGTGCGGCGTGACGAGATTGGATAAATTGAGAAATGAGTATATTAGAGGCAGTTTGAAAGTGGCGCCAGTGGCAGAAAAGTTAAAGGGAAACCGTTTGTCCTGGTATGTTCATGTGATGAGGAGGGATGAAACGCATGTTATTAAAAGAGTTATGAATATAAATGTGGATGGATGGAGAGGAAGAGGAAGGCCAAAGAAAAGATGGATGGACTGTGTGAGGGAAAAGGGAGTCAGTAATAGCGTGACGGGGGACAGAACGGTATGGAAGAGGAAAACGTGTTGCGCCGACCACAAGTAACATGGGACAAGGGCAGGAAGATGATGATGATATTTATTATTACGTATATTTTAGTAAAAATACCAATATATTGATTAATCATCGAAGGATAAAGCAGAATCAATTAATAAATAAACCTAAAATTGTAAAATAATAGAAAATAATCATGCATGCCATTGGACATAAACATTATAGCCTAGCATTAAATATATTGTATTGTTTTGCATGTCAAATGTTTGACTATGTATTAGGAAACTATTTATAACTTACTTAAACACCGGAATGAAATAACGATCCGAAGTTGACAAAAGTAATCTAATCAAATTAATAAAACAGAAACACAAAAACAAATTTAACAAACGAATCTAGTATTAAGGTTACAAAATCAAGAGAACAGAATCAAAGGGAACACACTGTACCAATACTTATTGCAAATAAATGATTGATTGATGTTTTTTTTTAAAATTTCCTCATTCCCTGTTACAATTACAACTTACATGCTTTTGCGGTTTGATACAGAACCCTAAATATTCTCGCTGTACGGCACAGAGCAGGACCATTAATTATTGACAATTGTTGATATGAAATAAGAAAAAAAATATGTATTTTGAGTTAATAATTATTATGACAGATATAACAGTCATATAATATTTATGGAGACTTGTATAGTATCATTAAATTAAGTATCATGAGAGATGGAAGTTTCAATAAACCAAGGAGCAGAAATTGTTTAAAATAAGTGCCTATTTAAAATATTAATCAAATCAGTCGTTTATGTAAATTAGCTATTGTTGTCTAAAAGCGAGTTATAACTACATAGACAGATATAAATAAACTCATAATATCTGTTTGTTTTCTGAAATAACGAGGGTTGTGACAGTTATAGGATATACTATTAAAAGCTATATAAAAGTAAGACATACAGTAATACAGTGCAATATGTATTTGAAGCTAGTGGAAAATTGACGTCTTAGTGCCATTTTACGTTAAAAGAATAACAGTTATTTGGAACATAATGGAATATCTATACGAATATTCAGGGCAAGGGATATATATTTACGTAGAGCTGGGTATGTACGAAATTTCTATCTCCAGCATATTATTATTTTTATCCAACTTACCAAAAAGGAGGAGGTTCTATGTTCGACTTCATGTATGTTTTTTTTTTGTGTATTTTCACCGATATCTCCGTCAGTTGTTGACTGATTTAAAAAAATCTTTTTTTGTTTGAAAGAATGTTTCGAAATTGGTCCCATTTTAATTTGGTGAAGATCTGATGAAGAACTTCGGAGATATACAACAGAATTCTTCAATAAATAACGGCAAATCATTCGGGATTGCTGCAATCGTATGTCTGTTTATTGTTTATACCAATTCATAACATAACATCACGCCAGTACGTTTTAAAGGGGTACGCAGATCTCTCATTTCACCGGTTATGTTCAAGTTTCATGTTATTCGGGTAATCTATTCTGGCGTTATAGGTACCTTACTAAACAACTTGCCTATTTTAGGTAGGTACAACTAAAAAGCGAAAAAGAAAAAAACGTTTTTGCAAAAAAATATTACCGACTTCCAAATAAAAAGCTAAAAAGTGAAAAATAATTTTAGTTTTGGAAGTCGGTGTCCATATCGCAAAAAAATGGGGAAAAGAAGGAAACCGACTTCCAAAAATAAAGTTATTTTTCACTTTTTAGTTTTTATTTGGAAGTCGGTAATTTTTTTCTTGCAAAAAAGTTTTTTTGCCTTACACAATTTCAATTGAAACTATTTGTGCAGGTTAACACTGGTGCAATGACATAGTCCTTAAAATGGATAACATAAGGTGATAAGAATGCTTGTCTTACCAATGGACAACGCAAACACGTGCAAGTGACGACCGACAGAGGGAAAGCTGCAAGGAACAGTGTCTTCATGGTAAAAGATCTAAAGGCAGATGAAGATAACAGTGCTCAAGCGTGATGCTCCCTAAGACATTATGGACATCTCAAATAAAGAATGAAGATAAAAATATCGATAAGGTGCGGAATCCATGAAGTATCTCTGTCTATCTGTCTGTTTGTTACTTTTTCACGTATTAACAACGGATTTGGATGTAGCTTGGCACACGGTTAGTTAGTTTATGTCCAGGATTACGTTATATTTTTTTTTTTGTTTCGCAAGTAATCGTTCCCGCGAAGTCACTGGTAGAAGCTAATAAAGAATGAAGATGAATGATGACAATGAAGAACAGAATAATTAATTAAGCCAGCTTGTCACTGCTAATAACGTCCTTGTGATACCCAGAAACGGTAACAACAACACGCGTGCAGTGCTCCTCGTTAATTTCAAAGAAATGCACAATTAACAACGATTTGTGTTGGCATTGTCCACTAGCACCATTGCAATCAATTCCACTCGGTTTACTTTGACGATTCGTGCAGCTACAACGAGGCACGAGATTTTGTGCAAAATATCAAACGTCATTTTTATTTCCATCCAGGAAATAAAATTAGCTGTACATTTTCGTTCGCATAACTTGAGAAAAAGAACAGCTGATTTTTTTTTGTTTTTTTTTAAGACTTGTTTTTTTGCATCGTGGTGGCAAAAAATTGTATGGTCTGCCTATATCTGTGGTTGGTACCTATTAAAAAAATAGCAGGCAGTATTAGTAATTACTTATAGCTCGCATTTTACGATATAAACTTTTGGGTTTTGGCCAACTTTTACCATAAATTTTAATATGCAGAGAATGCATAGTTTTTGGTGCTGACTGCTGAATTGTTGATTTCATTGTTTTCCAGCTCGTTTCTCGATTTATTTGGGGTCGCCGCAAAATTTCTTGTTTTTCCATGTTTTCTCTATTAGTCGATATGCCTGACAGTCGCTCCTTTTCTAAATTATCTTTCACACAGTTCATCCATCGGTTCTTTGGTCTTCACTACTCTTATATTAGCTATCCTCCATTTACACTCAAAACTACCCTCACGACATTTTCCTTATTTCTTCGCATACTTACCCGTACCATGTCAACCGATTTTCACACAACTGCACTGTCATCGGTGACACTTTCAGACTTCGTCTTTTTGGTGTTCATTCTGTACGGTATTACCTAGGTTTAACTATTCATTGAAAGAAATATTTTATTCTAATTTGTCATTGTATTG
Source organism: Orthosia gothica (assembly GCA_949775005.1). Classification (NCBI taxonomy): domain Eukaryota; kingdom Metazoa; phylum Arthropoda; class Insecta; order Lepidoptera; family Noctuidae; genus Orthosia; species Orthosia gothica. The sequence continues at coordinate 32,131,189 of OX459041.1, read as the reverse complement.
GTCAGAGAGTATTGGAATTCTTCTACCATAGCGTGCGTGCCTCTAAGTACTATGTCTACTGTTATAATCACGTTGCATGTCGAATTGGCACTCGGTGATACTTATTGGATTGGTTCCATTCTATGGTCAGTTACCAATGCTGCTGAGTCAAATAAATAAGTAATTTGAAATGCCGCAACGATTGGAAATTATTCAGAAACTCAGAAGGTCATTGCAAATGTTTTATTTAAGAAACTAACATCGGGATTTTTATTTTGCTAGGAAAACCTAATTGACTGCCTCGTTATTCTATGTAGATAGCTGGACATTGCAGGTGCGATTGCTGACTTGGAACCTGGGTTCAATACTGGGGTTGTGAATGCTGTCACTGAATTGTTTATTAAGGAATTTCTCCCTTTTTATCCTTTCACCGCCGCGATATTATGTTATTTATAAAACATAGCTATTTCAAACGCAGTTTTTCAGCTACGTTTTACCAGACCATAAATAATATAATGTTAAACATAACACGAAACGAGAGCTATTATGTTTATTGAAAACCTTTATGAAGTATATTGACTTTTATGATTGATATTGAACGTAACATTTTTATATTTTGTTTTTAATATTTGTAGTTTCAGTTATCATCGTCTTCAGTGGTTTTCGTATGTTTGAGGTTTGTTATCCGGTAAAGAATTAGTCTTGGTCGTGATTTTTGAGACAGATGTGTCTATTTTGAAAATTTTTGGATATAATGTATTAGATATGTAGGTAGGTGCTTCCTTGTAATTAGTTTTACATGAGATAGTGACATAGTTGAAACCCCCTTACATGCCTAAAAACAAGACCTGCTGTTGCAGAGTTAAATGGCATGCGTAGTTCACAACAGAGAAGGATATTTAGTATGATACGACGCCGTAAAAAAATACATTATTGTTAGTATTTGCGTTAACCAAGGCATTTGATATGTCAATATTAAGATATGAAGCGGGACTGACAAGATCCAACGTCATAGTTTTTTTCAAGGAAGGTGTGGTCATCAGTGCAATAATTTATCGGAAACTTGCCCTTGAAATCAAAACTACATCGAATCCATAAGTTTGAACCATCACAATATAATTCGCAGAACAGCCATCGATCGATATCGGGGGCTGTGTCCAATGCGCCGCTGTGTCCAATATGCATACGGGCACTCCGATAACACAGTACTGTGGCGGGCGAGGCATTTATGAGAAATTATTAGGTATTATGATTCATTCTACGAGTACCTATAGGTACTTATGTATTTTGTGAGTTGACTTTGGGAGAAAGTTCAAGATTTTAAGGTTTCCTGTCATCAGAAGTAAGTTGTGGGATTTGAACGTGCTATCAAAGTTCTTCCCTGTCCAATGAGACGCTGTGTACATTGTGCATGCGCATACGGGCACTCCGATAACATAGTACTGTAGCGAAGTAGTTATGAGAAATTAGATTCATTACAGTGATATTTTGTAAGCTGACTTTGGGTGAAAGTTTGAAATTTGAAATTATTTTGAGAAATACAGGCATTTAGATGTAAAAATGTTAGCAAAATTTTAATTCCAGATTATGACATGAAGTATTGTCTTTGGTAGACTAGATTGCAAATGCGAAAATTTCTAATTAGATTTCTGGTAAACGAACAGACGATGAACGATGAGACTGAAAAAGATAAAATGACTATTTAGTCCTTCAGTGAGATTATCAAATAATATTGGACCCGTATTTTTTGCTATATCAAATACTTAAATAAAAATTGACACATAAAGCGCATCAAAGTTACAGGAGTAGGAGTAGGAGTAGCCTATTAAATTATGTTTCGGGAGGTATGTAGAACTTTCACGTCCAAAATGTGCCCGCTCTCAGCCTTATTTGAATAAATGATTTTTTGATTTGCATTTTGAACATTGAGGTTAGCAAAGAACTATAACAATAATTACCTATACTCTTTGCATGGTGCGGGTGACAGTTTCAATAACATTTTTTACGCATATACGTACACGCATTTTTTGTAGTTTAACGTTATACAGGCAACTATGATAAGTGGTGTAACTATGCGGGCACTTTTTGGACGTGAAGTTCTACATACCTCCCAAAACGTAATTTAATAGGCTTATCACATTTATACCAAGCCCCAAAGCCCAATAGTATCAAACAATGTAGCCCTAACACTAAATTGATTGAGAACCCGCATCGAAATTGACCAATTTGGTAGTCAAGAGGAAGGAATAGGTGTGGGAGAGTTAACTTCCTATTCTTTCTTAGAACTCAAGCGGGAACTGATGGGAATACAAAAACTAACAGTAATTCTTCTGAAGTTCTGAAAAAATCTACGATCAATATCATCATGATATGTAGTTCTTTTTTCATCCAAATCAAATTCAAATTAAATTTATTGCATCCATAATGTACACACAGGTGGTAAATATAAGTTACAGAAACAATTATGGAACCTGTCGGGCACAGCAACATTCTAGATACAGTCAGTGTCTAGGAGAGAGAAATAGCGCTTAATATTATTACAAATAAAAATATTTTCCTTATCTATTAACATTTTAGTTATCTATTCCCTTTCTATTTGTTTTTATTTTGTTTAATGTACTAATACGTAAATCTTTTTATTTTCATGTCAAATTAAATATTAATCTTAAATATTCATATCACTGACGGGGTTTCTTCTTCTTATCATAGTGATCGATGATTTGACCTTCAAAAATAGACAGATGGGTTGGTTGCTACTGCTATAGAGTTTGCTGTACTACTTCTTCTTTTCAGCTAAAACAGTCACTCTTTTTTTTTATTTAATTTTATATTTGTCGAGTTTTTATTTTTTGTATAATTTTGATATTTATGTTGTTTTATATATACGTCGGTTTTTTTTTGTTATAATGTAATTGGCCTAGGCCATTCTATTTCAATGTAGGAATATAACAGTAAAAAGAGGTGACCGGCCGATGTTTTGGGCTGACTGTAATAACTGTCTTAATAATATACTTCGAATGTTGATGTTTTTGTAGCCTAGATGGGCATTTCGTCGTCAATTGCGCGATCTATTGATCGATTTTAATAATTTTCGTTTAAATTGTTTTCCTTTGTTCTCTCGTGTCTTCTGTGCGGGTCATTAATAACTCAATTTTCTTTCTTTTCTGTCTACGTCATCGCATCTTTACCTACTTGTTCGTCATAACAGCTACAATTTTAAATCTTCCCTGAGGTTTCCCGGCAAAACAGTCGGTTAAATAGGTAATTATTATCACTTAAACCATTGCTCATAGCACGATCCAAGATTACAGTGTTGCTCAGTAGTGATATCACCTACTTGACTACAATAATTCATAATTTCCCTTATTCAGCTGTTGGCGGGATGCAGGATGCACGCGTACATACGCGGCTGTTTGTCATCTTTATGTGTCCCTGGCCTTCAATAGTGTTCTTTCTGAAATTAGTGGATAATCTTCACGCCTCTTAAACTTCCTTAGGCCTCCTTCTGTGACGTCGCCTGTCTTCTAACTCACATTGTGTGCATATACTTCATCATCTGCCTAGCCTTTTCCCAATTGTTGTTGGGGTCGGCTTCCAGTCTTACCGGATTCAGCCGGAGTACCAGTGTTTCACATGGAGCGACTGCCTATCTGACCTCCACAACCCAGTAACTGGGTAACACGATACCCCTTGGCAAGACTGGTGTCAGATCTCAAGCTTCTGACTACCCGTAACGACTGTCAAAGATCTTCAAATGACAGCCGGGACCAACGGCTTAACGTGCTTTCCGAGGCACGGAGGAAACTTGCTATGTTGAAATGGTCACCCATCCACGGACCGAACTCGGCAAGCGTTGCTTAACCTTGAAGATCGACCCGTGCGGCTGTTATTATGTAGCCACGAGCTCCTCAATTGTGTGCATATACTTGATTGCTCATATTTTTTCGTGCTTTTTCATCTAATCCGCTTTCGGAACTGCTTTTCTTAGAAGTAAGTAATTGCATCCACGTATACCAGTTATACCTACGCAGGAGTTTTTCTTCTTTATGTGTTCCTGGTCTTCGACTTGTTGAAATTAGCTGAATATCTTCATTTTACGCCCTAAGGAGCTCGTGGCTAAATAATAACAGCCGCACTGGTCGATCAAGGTTAAGCAACGCTTGACGAGGTCGGTCCGTGGATGGGTGACCATTTCAACATACTGAGTTTCCTCCGTGCCTCGGAAAGCACGTTAAGCCGTTGGTCCCGGCTGTCATTTGAAGATCTTTGACAGTCATTACGGGTAGTCAGAAGCTTGAGATCTGACACCAGTCTTGCCAAGGGGTACCGTGTTACCCAGTTAGTTACTGGGTTGTGGATGTCAGATAGGCAGTCGCTCCATGTAAAACACTGGTACTCAGCTGAATCCGGTAAGACTGGAAGCCGACCCCAATATAGTTGGGAAAAGGCTAGGCAGATTGATTGATCTTCATTTTACGCTATCCAAATTTCTGTACAGTCTCTAGACAAGTGGCATTCGATGTCAGCGAAGGTGATAGTCGAAATGTCAAAATATATTGATCACATGATTGTTCGATATCACTTGTCAATCCCATACAATTTTGTTTAGCTTATTACCATCACTTTCAGCATCGGAATCGTCGCCGAAAGATACTGCAAGCTTCACTTTTACTATCGCAGATTCATTGCGATAATCTAACTAACATTATATATGTAAAAGTTTGGATGGATGAATGTGTGTGTGGATGTATATGTGTTACTCAATCACCCCAGAATGGCTGAACGGATCCGGTTGAAATTTTGCACAGGTATAGATTATAGTCTGGAATAGCACATAGTTGGCTTGTAATGGATAATCTCAAAAACGACTTAACCGATTTTGAAAATTCTTACACCAGTAGAAAGCTACATTATTCCTGAGTGACATAGGCTATTTAGGTTGACCGCGGGAGCGAAGCCGCGGGGGAATGCTAGTCACTTATAATGTGATGACACTATAGAAGTTGTTAACCTATATGCCTATGGTATATAATGTTACAGGTAACATTTTAGCTAATGATATACCGTGCCAGTTTTAGGACATTTTCCTTATGTACAGTGTTGTTACCCTATCCTTACAGTTTACGTCATGTTTCATTGACGGCGAAGACTTTACCAAAATATCGTTAAATCCATAGCAACTGATTTATTACGTGATTATTATTGCTACTTTTAACAGCAGGAGTCCAGCCAACATGGCGCTAACAAACTTTCGGTTAGGTTGGTTACTGTAAAGGCCCACGTGCACGAAAAACTTAACTCAGAGCTATAAGTTGCTGTCAAGAGGTTAAATGGACAATATTGTAAGGCCAACTTTCACAAAAAACTTAACTCAGAGTTAGAAGCTTACTAACACGAGATCAAAACAGCAACTAAACCAACAACAACCACCAACAACAACAACAACTAAACCACTATACCTACAACAAACATCAAACCAAACAACAACAACAACTAAACCTGAGTTAAGTTTTTAGTGCAAGTTGATCTAAGACAAACTGTCCAATTTAACCTCGTGTTAGCAACTAACTCTGAGTTAAGATTGTCGTGCCAATGGGATAAAGATTTTAAAGATCTTTGACAGTTATTGTTACCGTAGTTAGGAGCCATAAAACCACCAGCGTTGCCAAGGGGTATATCGTCTTGCCTAGTTACTGGTTGTGGATATCTGATGGGCACTTGGTTAGGGTCCTTGTAAAATACTGGTAACCAGCTGACCCCAACAGATTTAGTTAGGAATAGACTAAACAGACTGACTTTGTTATCTACTGTAATCTGCTGAAGGGAGGACTCATACAGCAGGTTGCTGCATAATGCAGGTTGGCAGAAAAATGTTCTGGCTGGTTTCGTACACTTATTCGAATTTAGAATCAATACAAATAATAGACTGTCGATTGTTTAGCTCGGATGGATCGGAGCAGTTTTGATTTAGTCTTGCGAGTGTTGAGAGTAATTTGACAAAATGTAATTAATAGTATAAGATCCCGTTATAAAACGACCTTCACCGAGATGCTTATTTAATGAAACGTATTTTATATTTAATTTAATATGTCAATAAATATAATCCATATGGGTTGCCTAGCAAATTTCAGTCCAGAGTATGTTTAATTAATAATTAAAAGAAAATATTTTTTTTAACATTTCACCGGTATGATTATTAGATAAATTCTATACCAATCGAAAGTATGAAGCCCATAGAATATGCAAACGTTAGGTTGCCTATTCTTTTCCGGTCACAACTATCGGGTTGCCAGGTATAAACAGGTAAATCTGTACTAGCATTTTGCAACGGTCTGTTTATTGAATGAAATTTAAATGAAATTAAAGATTATTTTATTCTGAACACGGTGGTATAGGGTTGCCTGCGAAAAATCAGTCCAGAATTGCGGATGTCGAATTTTAAAAAGTAAAATTTTGTTCCGAGTGAATGTGTGCGACTGAGAGGTCCCAACCGACCATCCCATGCGATAGAAGAGGACACAGCATAGCAGCTGTTTAAAGTCCACCCATTTAAAGAAAGAGAGTGCGCATGCTATTTGGGCTTGGAAAAGACAAGGATAGCGATAGACTCGTATATACTATGCATCATTTTGGAGTAGAGTGTCGCTATAAATACAATTGAAAAAACGTGCTACTATTTATTGTTGGAAAAAATGGCAAAAAAGTGTTTTTTGTGTGGATCGGATGATGAAATAATTGATTTTAATGATGAAACTTTTAAAAACTGTGTATTTAAGTAAGCTTTTCGTAAAAAAAAACACTTTAAATACAATTTTGTTGAGCTACCCAGTGCGTCTCTTCAATTTGTAGGTTATCATACCACGTGCTACAAAAAAGTGACCGTTTTGAATAAAAAATATAACGAAGAATTTCTTAATTTTAGTGCTGAATTTACAGTAAGTACATAATAATTGAATCTTTAAAATTATCTTAGCTAATACATCTTCTATATTTTTTTCATGTTTAAATAATTGTTAGTAAAATTCACCTATGGTTTTGTTAATTTTCGACACACATATTTTTTTTGTAATTTACTTAAAAAACGGTAATTTATAAATTAAACAAGAAAATGATCTGATTTCCATTTTTTTTTGTAACAATTAATGAGCATGTTTTCAATCAACTATTCTTATCAAGATGCTTCGACTCCAACTCCATACCACCATGCTGGATATCATTAACTCAGAAAATTTTACGAACTATTTTCGTAAATTCCATGTGGCTTAATGCAACGGATCCAATATGCGTGAAACTTGAGCCTGAGAACTGCGGATGGTTCTTAGATGAATATTTAAAACCAGTAGGATTCATTGGGGATCATACACCTTTAAAGATAGAAGACATGATGACATGATAGATGAAAAAAGTGAAACAGAGAGTGATGACGAAGAAGATTCAGAAGTTGAAGATCGTAGTTTTATGTCCGATGACTCGGATTCTGAATATTTTTTTTTTTTTGTATTTCTAATTTTTTACAATAAATAGAAGTTTTTTTTTAATTGTTGTTTTTTTATTTTGTCTTCTTACAATAAAAATAAAATTTGCAAGACTACCCTGATTAAAAAAAATCACTTTTATGGGTTTTGATTTTTTTCCAATAGTTTAAATTGATTTCAATTTATCTGTTTACATTTATAGATTTATATTTATTTATTTTTATTAAAAAAAAAAACTATTTCTCTATTTAAATAATAAACTACTCCAACATGATGCATAGTATATACGAGTCTATCGCTATCCTTTTCTTTTCCAAGCCCAAATAGCATGCGCACTCTCTTTCTTTAAGTGGGCGGACTTTAAACAGCTGCTATGCTGTGTCCTCTTCGTCGTCGTAGTCGCACACATTCACTCGGAGCCATATTTTACTTTTTTTAATTCGACATCCGCAATTCTGGACTGATTTTTCGCAGGCAACCCTATACCACCGTGTTCAGAATAAAATAATCTTTAATTTCATTTAAATTTCATTCAATAAACAGACCGTTGCAAAATGCTAGTACAGATTTACCTGTTTATACCTGGCAACCCGATAGTTGTGACCGGAAAAGAATAGGCAACCTAACGTTTGCATATTCTATGGGCTTCATACTTTCGATTGGTATAGAATTTATCTAATAATCATACCGGTGAAATGTTTAAAAAAAATATATTTTTTAATTATTAATTAAACATACTCTGGACTGAAATTTGCTAGGCAACCCATATGGATTATATTTATTGACATATTAAATTAAATGTAAAATACGTTTCATTAAATAAGCATCTCGGTGAAGGTCGTTTTATAACGGGATCTTAGACTATAAAAAAGCCACCGGGTTTCTGTTACATAATATATGACACATTGAACCGATTGTCGGTGGTTTCTCAGCACAGGTTTTTGAATTGAGAATTTGGAATTAGGACATTTAAAACTCTAAAGTTTGACAGATTTTCAGGATAAGAGTTCGACAAATATCTTCAAATTCTTAAGTCAAATATCAAGCACACTTTCCACGGTGCTTATGAGTCTGCAGGTCTATTCTGTAAAAACTTACCTTAAAATACGTGACGTTGCTCACGTCCACACACGATGCGAACTGTCATTCCAATTGAAGTGAACATGAAGAGAGCTGTCAAGGTGGGGGTGACAGTTCTAGATGACGCGATTGTATGTACTTCGCGTGTCAAAAAACGGAGTAAAATTACGATCAATGTAATCAATGTAATTTAAGCTTTTCATTTAGCATTATCGGCACGGGAAATTCACCGAAATCTAGAAAAATGCCGTTATATGACATAATGAACTGTAAAGACTGTATAGAAAAAGTTTGCCGAGGCATTGGAAATGTTTTCTTTCATTGGTAAGTAAATTTGTTTTTAAATTGTGTGTGAAAAGGTGGCACGCTTGGTTCTCATACAGATGGAGGGACTTGCGTTATCTAGTTAGATTTATGTCTGTGTTCATTTTAGATACAGGCGTGAAAAATGGTAAATTATGTTTCGTTTACAGGTTTGTTTAGTAAATATAGTGATGATTGCATGGCGCTACGAATAGATTAATTGAACAGCTAATTGGACCAGATGGCTGCTAAATATGTGGGGAGGTATGGCAGAGCATCCACAAGATGTAGGTATGAAATTCTTTTCGTTACCAAAATATTTTGTACATTTTCGGTCAGTTTGTTGAATTGTTTGTTTTCACAAGATTCATGTTGATGATGATGACTGATTGTATTACAAAATTGGATATTTTTTTACTAATGAGATTGAGATTTCAATGGGCTATGCTCGCATAGCCTTGGCATATCTCGATATGCCAAGGTATATGGACATAGATTTATAGAAGACATCTGAATACAAATAAATTGGTATAGGATAAGCAATAGGATAATGAAAAGAAAATATTGGTAGTTTAAGTCCAAAGACAGTGTACCTAGTATTAGGAAAATACAGTAAAGAGGTAATTCAACACACCACGAGGTAAACGAACATACCTAGCAACTTATAAATAAAAAATAAATAGATACTTTTATTTGCAATATTAAAACAAAAAGTATTTTGATCTACCCTACATTCAAACGGTATGCTTAAAAAAATGGTACCCACCTTTATCTACTGCTGATAAATTGTGCATTTATTTTTTAGTAAATTTTACACGACGCATTCACTTTCATAATAACACTCATTTTTGCAAAAAACTTAGACACATTTAACCGGTATTTTATCAAATTCAATAATTACTTAATTGACTAACATTATAATAGCAATAATTAAAGCTGATTTAAACAATGATTTAAACAGTCAAATTGCCAAGTCAATGACATAATAAAATTATTCATTTAATCCATAAATATTTAACAGTCACTACTTGTATAACCGTTGTTAAGTTGTCAATTGTTTCGCGATTGAACAGTAACTGATTCATTGAATACAAGGAGGATATTGTTGTTAATATTCACATAATACACGCTAATAATGATGTAAACAATAATATTCCATAATACATAAAGCAAAAAGCAAAATAACTGAAGTAAAGAACAAAAAAAAAATAGAAAAAAAACATGAAGGAATAAAACCTACCGTCACAGTCCACTCCAAAAGCGAAGATCCAAATAAAAAAACACTGCCACTTTCAAATCCAATATAAAAAAATAAACACAAAAATTCTTGTTGAAATTAAAAACAAAACATAATTCGAAATTCAAATAAACCGTACAGCTACGAGCGAGCACGACTCCAATCTATGGCGATATGAACCATTCTACGTGAGCGTAATTTACGTATTCAGAGACCATCATAAGGTGATACCTCGCACACCTGTGTTTATAACCACAGCTGTATCAATATAAACTTGTAGGCATTAACTCACGGGTTCTTTTTAACTGGCCAATGACTGGTGAGAAGTAGCTACTGTTTGACCTTGTAACGTAGTTTGGTCTGCCGAAGACGTAACAAAATCTACTTACCATAATCTAAATCAGGTAGGAGATTTTGTGATTTCAACGAAGGAATAATGTATTTTAATTTTGTTTTGACTATTTCTTGGGACCATAGACAGGTATTTTGTAGTGGGGAATACCATAACAAAGATAATAATAAAACAGTAATAATGAGATGAAACGCAATCTTATTTCTTTTCATTCTGTTTCCTTATTGTTCTAAGAAAGTGTAACGATGACGAATACTTTTCGGCTAAAACCAATAAGTGACGTCGATGCTCGCAACAGGTTTTTTCTTTCTTAACATTTTGAGAGAGTAAATTCTCCGCGGCCTGCATTTATTCTGTATGATTCATATTTGCGGATTTCTGGGTTGTTGTCCTAGTTGGTCTTTCTCTTGTAAGGAGTTGCACCACAGATTAAGTAATACTCCAAAGATCATGCTCTGCTTCATCTTCTAACAACTCTTTAGTGCAGTATATTCTTTGCATAATGTTTGTTTTTTTTCTATTAACGTTTAATGTATATTTAATAAATACATCATTTATTGTAAAACTAGCTTCTGCAAGTGGCCTAGCCTCCGTGAAAATTTCAGGATCAAAACCGTAATCCAGGACATGGTTTATCCGTGTTCCAAGTTCCATCAAATCCGTTCAAAAGGTAGGTAACAAACAGACAGAGTTACTTTTTAACCGACTTACCAAAACGGAGGAGGTTCTATGTTCGACTTTATGTTTGCTTTTTTTTTTGTGTTTGTTCACCGATATCTCCGCCAATTGTGGACCAATTTTGAAAATTCTTTCTTCTTTCATTTTCATTCTTATTTTAATTTGGTGAAGGTCTGATGAAGAACTTCGGAGATACACAACAGAACTCTTCAATAAATAACGGCAAAACTCTCGGGATTGCTGCAATCGCATGTCTGTTTGTTGTTTATACCATTTCATAACATAACATCACGCCAGTGCGCTCTAAAGGGTTACGCAGATCTCTCATTTCACCAGTTATGTTCAAGTTTCATGTTATTCGGTTAATCTATTCTGGAGTTATAGGGACCTTAATAAACAACTTGCTATTAGGTAGGTAAAACTAAAAAGGGAAAAATAATAAAACATTTTTGCAAAAACTACAAAGTGAAAAATAACTTAACTTTTGGAAGTCGGTGTCCATATCGCAAAAAAATGGTACCTACGAAAGACACCGACTTCCAAAAGTTAAGTTATTTTTCACTTGGTAATTTTTATTTGGAAGTCGGTAGCATTTTTTTGCAAAAAAGTTTTTTTATGCATTTATAATTTCAGTATAGATAGTTTATAAATGTTTTCTAATAAGTACAAGTCAATTGCAATAATGCATGTTATTGCCTGGTGACATTCCAGTTCACGCATACTTGATTACATGCCCTAAGCAAAATATTTATGGAACATAATTAATTATTACCTCAGTGGTTTAATCAGGATCACCGACTCAAGGTACAGAACCTACTTTCTGATTATTCATTTCCTCATAATGTTTATCGCAACTAATCTTTATACGTACTAACAACTGCACGTCCATGTAACACTTTAGACATTGTCTGTGCTCTTTTTTCTTAGCTATAAGGCCGGTTTTCGTAGATCAATTGAGTGTGGTTGAAGGTACCATGCGTATGCGTCTACGTGGGTCGTAATGTAGGGAGCCTACGCCTTGTCCATATGGGTACCTACTAATTTGTCTAGCTGCATAGGTGGCTCATCAACGTAGGCTGAAAATAATTTGTGTCTTCATTAGAGGAAGTAGTCAATGAAAGATGATTTCAGGGTTCCGTTTTTTAAGGAAATCGGTATCTTTATAAGATCACTTTTTGTCCGTCTGTGACAGACGACTCTTTTTTCAGGGTTGGTAAATGGGCAGCGGTACATATTCCTTACTAGCTTCTGTCAGCGTGTTCACCCGCGTGAAAGTCTAAAATTCTCCCGAGGGAACATATTCCCGTAAAAAAAGTATCTATATCTATCTATTCCTGACTATAATCTATTTCTGTGCTAAAGGAGATGTTCCAGAAATGTATGGAGCCTGGGTCAGCTCTATGTTTAATTTATGTAAAAATTGCTGTATATTATAGTAACTGTTTTTTTATTGTTAGTTTTCTTTAATTTCACTTTGTTTCAATGTAAACTCAAATTAACTTTGTCAAGTAGAGCAACACAATTTACAATTAAACATGGTGGGTCAGATCAGCAGTAGGCGAAAAAAGTCATTTTGACAATGACAGTATGCGAAGAATGACATTTTGACAATGACAGTATGCGCAGAATGTCATTTTGACAATGACATTTGTTTGACGTGTCATCGTAATATCTGCGTCAATAAAAACAACACTAATTCAATTGCAATAGAGAAGCAATCAATTAATGTCCGTAGTAGTAAAACAATCACTAAAAACTCCGAAACATATCCAATTCAAAGTCAAAGCAAAGAATGACTCAAAGAAGTCACTTCTTAAAACTGTCAAAGTCGTCAGACATCATGTCAAACACAACTGTCATGGCTGTCCTAAAAATAGGGTTATCTAATAAAAAAACTATAAATGATAATTTTTGTTACTCCTGTACTCTTCTTCAAATTAATTTGTTAGTATTTTTATGGAATTTCCCTATTTTTTTCCTATTTATCTATGTAGTGTACATAGTGATGGACCAAAATCGAACATCGCCTTTAATCCAGATCCATCCGGCTGTTTCAGCGTGAAGAAGTAACAAACATACAAACACACACACACTCACAAACTTTCGCCTTTTTAATATAATATAGATGTGATAATTGCCTTGTAGCTACTAATAACTACGACTTAACATTGTCTTGGTATAATTGGACTTCTTCGAAAAACTTCCCTCCGGTCTTGCCAGACAGCAAAACAACAGAACACCAAAAACCTGATAAGCACTAGAAAGATTACTATAATACTCTCAACGGATCTTTGTGGCTCTGAATTGGCTGCAAGAGGCTGCGCACTAGCTATTTTTGTGTCAATATTGAAAGTGAAAATAGCATTGTATAACTGTCTCTTTCACTCGCATACGTTTGTCGCATCATCCTATCTCGTTTACTCTATGCAGTTTATCTGTTTCGTGCGCAATAGTTGACAGAGCCAACTTCAGAGCCACAAAGATCCGTTGTGAGTATTATAACCTAACCCATTTTTTTTATTTTGTAAACCTAATTTGAAATAGGATGTTTGAAAAAATAATTTTATAATTAAGTATATAAAGTTAATTTTTCAAGATTCCTAATTAAATTTTAATCTTCTACCTACTCCAGCAATATTCGACGAATCCATAGCTAATTAAAAAAGAGAAGGGTTCTGTAGAAATGTTTTTCCAATTAGTATTTCAATTTAATAAAAAATAATAGCATGTTTTGAGTAGGTAAATAACCAACAAAACTTTTGAACTAGGTATTTTTGAACATTTAAAAATCTTTCCTTAAATTTCTGCGATAGATTTCCATGTATCGATTGTTGTGTTTGGCATCCATAGCCAAAATAAAAAGAAACCACTGCGTAGCTTTGAATAAAAATAGATCGCACGCGCATCCTCGATCATCGATCTACGTTCCGTACCTATATATTGTTATGCAGCACTTCATAGAATTATGAAATCTGGAAAATAATAACATGCGTCAAAGTTGTAGTTTTTGCGTTAGTCATTCAGCCACTGTAACACCTGTAATCCAGAATCTAGAAACAAGCAATAAGTTTAAAAATTTGACCTGACTACAGATTTTTTCTGTTTTTACACGACTGCCGAAGGAGGGTAATGTGTATATCTGTCTATGTATGTATGTATGTTTATTCCTATGTGGCGTTCCAGAGACCAAACGCGTTGGCCGATTTTGATGATTCGTACGTCAATCGATTCGTCTTAATCTTGCGAGTGTCACTGACTACATTAAAATTGGAAAATAGAAAAATAACGGCTTTTGGGCGCCATATTGTGGGCCCATTTTTTTCTTCCTGTTCCATCGTGTAGGGTATCAAAATAAAGGGTTATAAGAGGCGATTTCAAAAATATACAACACTTATATGTTTAAATGTACCTAATTCGAATAATATGTTAGCTAAAAAGTGTTAATAGAAAAAAAAACGTCTTTTTATTTCGCTTTTTAAGGAGTCGGGTTTTTTGATTTTTAATTAAGTTTTTTATTTATCCTATGTTAGCCGGACCATAATAACGAATCGACTGACACCTTAATCATCAAAATCAGATGAATAATTTAGGTGTTACGGAGGAACATACGTTAATACAAACATAGATGTATAATCTGCTAAAATCATAACCCTTGTTTTTGGCTTCGCCGTAGTTATGATAAATGATAAATGATTTTATTTCTGTAAGTTGGTTTGTACAAACACTTTTACATGTCGATCATATTTTTTAAAACTAGATGAGGTCGGCGTTTCCTATCTGACTACTCTGAGAAGAAAGGCCGAAACAAACTCAGAGGTCACAGTCTCTTTTGAAGTCTTGACAAAAAAAAACAAAAGTTACCCGACTACAGCGTCATCCTCATCATATCCACCGAAAGTCGACCGTGGCTGGACATATACCTCTCCCAAGCTTTAATCTTCCACAAGGAAGGATGCTGCTTCCTCAAAGGTGATCGTTAGTATGAAATTTCAGCCGTTATCAGTACTTATCTTATCTTATCTTGTGGAGGGGCCGAGAAATAACTCGGACACTTCGACCCATGGGATCTATTGTGTTCCCCTAGATAACTTACTCCTCGCCGATTTCGTTGAAAACACTTTTCATGAGTTTTACAACGAGACTAGGAGATATGAGCCTATAGTCTTCTGGTTTTGGATATCCAACCCCTAGGAGACTCATTCGCTTACCAGCCAGTGCATCGCATGTGCACAGAAGGTGCTCCATGCGTTCCGTATGTTCCCCACACAACCTGCACATGGGTGTCGCGGTTAGACCCATTTTCATGAGCATGTCGTTGGTTCCAAAGTGCCCAGTAAAGGCCCCAAGCAGGTAACGGATTTGCCCCCTGCTCATATTCCAAATGCATTCCCGGGCTTTGAACGTAGAGCCTAGGAATTTCTTGGAGTGTTGTAGACCGGTATTAGACAGCCAATGTTTTCGTTGTTTTTGATCTGCAAACTCCCTAAATGTGGCTTTGACGAGACACGTCGAAATGCCTACACATGGTTCTGGACCCACAAAATCATTTGCTGAGCCCTCTCTTGCCAGTTCATCTGCCACTTCGTTACCATGGATTCCTTTGTGCCCAGGGACCCACATCAGTCTTACCCTGTTATGCTTCCCAAGCCTGTTTAGGGCCTGGATAGCGTCCAGAATAAGTCTGGAGTCCACTTTGTAGGATGCCATGGCTTTGATTGCAGCCTGACTGTCACTAAGAATATATATGGATTTGCCTCTGGTTCCTCTATCTATATTCTCTTGAGCACAGGTTATTATGGCATATGTTTCTGCTTGGAATACAGTTGCCATCTTCCCTAAGCTTCTGCTACATTTGTAACCTTTTGCGTATATTCCCGCTCCTGTACCTGATTCCATTTTGGATCCATCAGTGTACCATACCAGACTATCTTGTTCTGGTGGATCGATTCCCTTCGTCCAGTCCTCTATTGTAGGGATTTGGACCTTGAAAGACCTTTCAAACACAAACATAGTTTGCATTTTATCGGATATCATGCTTGTTACCCGATCCAGGTCTTCATTCCCATCGAACTTTGTATGGTTAGTCTTTGGCTTAGAGGCATCCCATAGTCCAGCAACAGCAAGACGATGTAATGTCTTCCTTGCCTCGAATTCAACCATCATATGCAGAGGAGGGATATTAAGGTATCTCTCAATCGCTGCCGTAGGTGTTGTCCTGAAAGCACCCGTGATGCCGAGACACACTGTTCTTTGTAACCTGGTGAGTGGCGCTTTGCACGAGGCAAGCTTTGTTCTTGGCCACCACACTATGCTGCCGTATGTGATAATAGGTATTATCATTGTCCGGTACAGCCATCGTATCACTTTGGGCTTTAGCCCCCAAGTTTTACCGTAGGTGGAGCGACACATGCCGAACACTCGTAGGGCCTTTGTCGTAATATTTTCCACATGAGTTTTCCACCTGAGTTCTTTATCATGCGTTACACCCAGATATTTAACTTCGGTGGACCAGGGCAGCTTTATTCCATTGAGGGAGGGCTCTCCTAGGTTTCCTAGTTGTCTTTTCCTCGTGAATGGAATAATGACTGCTTTGCCTGGGTTGATAGATAGGTGGTTCTTAGTACACCATTCTTCTGTCATCCTCAATGCCTGTTGTAATAATCCAGAGACTATGTTCGGGAATTTACCATTAACCATTATAGCTATGTCATCTGCATAGCCTACTGTGTAGAATGGTCCGGTATTGAGTTTGGTAAGTAGCGAATCTACTACCAAGCACCACAGTAACGGTGACAGCACTCCGCCTTGCGGACAACCTCTTGTTGTTTTTGCACTAAGTCTGTCTCCCATCAGTTCCGATCTGACTATCCTGCTTCTCAGCATATTGTCAATCCAGTTGCACGTGGTATCATTGATGCCATGTTCCTTTGCAGCTATGCGTATGGACTCAAATGTTGTCTTGTCGAAGGCTCCCTCTATGTCGAGGAAAGCCCCGACACATATCTCCTGTCCCTCAAGCGCAGCCTCGGCTCGACTCGCAACATAGTGCAATGCCGTTTCCGTAGATTTGCCAGGGCTGTAGGCGCACTGTAGTTGATGTAGAGGGAATACTTTAAGTGGTCCCTCTCTTAGGTACCTGTCTACCAGTTTCTCCAGAGCTTTTAGGAGAAAGGATGATAGACTGATGGGCCTGTAAGCTTTAGCTTCCTCATAAGTCGGTCTACCCACCTTCGGTATAAAGGTGACTTTGACCTCCCTCCATGCTTTGGGTACGTACCCAAAGGCTATGCAGGCTCTGTAGAGCTTGCTCAAATGGGGTATCAAAACAGATGCCCCTTCTTGCAATAGTATTGGGTAGATGCCATCCGGACCAGGTGATTTGAGAGGCTGGAAGCCCGCTATGGCAAGCTTTAGTTTATTTTCATCTACCACTTTCTTTGCCGTGAGCCAGTTATTTTTGGACGTGTGCCTTGTGAGCTCGTCCCTTGTGACTGGTTCCTCTTCATCGCTGTCGCGCAGTATACATTCCGGGAAGTGAGTCCTAAACATCACGCCCAGAGTGTCCTGTCCAGTTTCCGTGAGATGCCCATTCTCATCCTTTATAGATGATAGTGGGTTTGTCTTAGTCATGGACATTGCTTTGCACACCCTCATTCCATTTGGCAGAGTTTCAATGGAGGTGCAATGCTGCCGCCAATTAGTTCTTTTGGCCTTGCGTACCGCCGTGTTGTACCTTGTCAGCATGCTATGATAGCCTGAGAAATCCTTCTTGGCTTTTGCATCATTAAAGGCCTGTCGTGTTTCCTGACGTATTTTAACTAGTTCAGGAGTCCACCATGGTACCTTTTTACAAAAGGCCTTTTTCTCTGGGCAATTATCTTCCCATGCACCGATGGTGCCCATCTTGATTCTGTCCGCTTCAAATTCTATATCTAGTATGGAATTAAGCTTACCTTTAGGGCTCCCTAGATTTATTTTTAGGTCCCTCCTGTACGAGTCCTAATTTGTATGCCTTGGGTTTCTCCTTCGTCTAGTTTCGGCTACTCCCGCCGTCCTAAACCTAAAGCATATATAATTATGGTCAGACAGAGAGATTTCGTCCGATACATGCCAGTTTTCAATATGACCGCTGGCCCTGTTTGAAGCCAGTGTTAGGTCAATAACTTCAGTTCTCGCCGAGGTCCTGAAAGTAGGTTTATTGCCTGCATTAAGGATTTGTAAAGAAGAGCTTACCACAAAGTCCAACAAATCCTCCCCTCGTTTGTTGACATCTGAACTGCCCCAAACGACGTGGTGTGCATTTGCATCGCAGCCAAGTATCAGGTCGAGGTTTTCTTGGTTGCCGTATTCAACCAGCCTTCTGATTAGTGGTGTTACTGGTTCCTTTTGTTCATATGGGAGATAGGCAGAGGCAAGGATAATTCTCCTTTTCTCTGTTCCCGTCCCCACTTGGATCAAAGCTGTTGTGAGATCCCTGTAACAGAAAGTACGTAAGGGCATTGCCTCTATACCGCCCCTGATATAGATGCAAGTCCTCGCGTCATTAGTTGGACAGTCATAGAATACCATACCTCCTGTCCCACCTAAGCCTTTTATAGTCCCCTTATACAGATAAGGTTCCTGTATCAAGGCAACGTCATATGTGTTAAGCTTCAGTTGCCGAGCCAGAAGGGCAGTAGCGGCTCTGCAATGATGCAAATTTATTTGTACACACCTTAGTCCCTCCATCTTGGATGATTTTGATGGGCCTGTGTTGATATGGGAGGGCCTTAGTTTTGAGGCCCCTCCTCCATCGCCTGGCTCTCCTCGAGAGCAGTCGGCGACTCAATCCCCAGGGTGTCGAATTCCCCGAGGATGTCATCCTCGTGGTCTGCCTCTGACGCCCCGGTCTGAACCTCTGTCTCCTGCGCTGCGTCGTGAGCAGAGATTTCGTCGATGGCCCCATCGCAAAGCGGTGGTCCATCCTCGGAGGGCTCCGCTTCTGCTTCCACAGTGGGCGCCTCTCCCTTGTCTTCTTCCAGGAGCTTGAACGAGTATCGTTCAATACCTCCTGGAAGAGAGTAGCCCGCGGCCTTGATGACCCCAGCGGACACCCCGTCCATGAGGACGATACGACGGATGCCGGTCTGCTCAGTGAGAGTATTCACGACCTTCCAGTCGTCCGTCTTCAAGGCAGGGTTAAGTCGCTGGAGCAGTCGAATGGCCCGGGCAGAGTCTTGCAACGCCAAGTTGCGACTCTTCCATGCCATTTTGACTGGCTTTGGAAGGTCCTTGGCGTCGACGACCTTGAGTTTCAGGGAGCCAAGTTCCACATTGTGGATGGCAC
Organism: Orthosia gothica; assembly: GCA_949775005.1. Taxonomy (NCBI): domain Eukaryota; kingdom Metazoa; phylum Arthropoda; class Insecta; order Lepidoptera; family Noctuidae; genus Orthosia; species Orthosia gothica. Next base: position 32,111,759 of record OX459041.1, on the reverse strand, counting down.
CCCGAAACCAGCAAGCTGCATCAGAGTCGTCGCAGGATACATGTACTGCACCTGCAACGACTCCGGGAGCAACCGTGAGAACAGGCAGAGGATCCGGCGCATCCTCCAGTTTCCCAATAATGAGCTCCTGGATTGGCGCCAAGTCCTCCGCCTTCAAGTACTCCTCTGGGTACTTGACTGTGACGACAGCGAGTTTCACAGCCGCCACCGCATCCCTAAAGGATCCGGTTGAGGATGAATGCCCTTGGGTCTTCATTCTCTTGGCCACCGTGTCCCCGCTATCCCCGCTGAGAACAGCACGCGGTCTCTTTGATGGGCCCTCCGTAGGAGTCCCCTCAAGAGCCGCCTGCTGTCTCAGCTTTTGACGCTTTTTCCGCTGCGCCCCAGATCGTCCAACCGGAAGCCAGCCTGAATCATGCCGGCCCCCAGGAGACGACGAGGTGCTGCCTTTGCCGGTCGCGTCCGGGGCTGCAAGGTCCGAGATCATTTGACCTCTAACGCAAGGCTCCCGTGTCGCGCTAGCTTTGGCAGTACCCTTATGCCCGGTGGGCTGGTTTGCAGTTCCGCCCTTCGGTGGTCCCACAGCAGTGCCGACCCTCGACAGTGCCGCAGCAGTACCGTCAATTGACAGTCCCACCACAGCCCCATCTCGAGACGATCCCACTGCAGTCTCGCCTCTGGACGTTCCTGCTAGGGAAGATGCAGTCCCGGCTTGCGCCGGTCCCGCCGTCTGGTGTGCAGTCCCAGCTTTTGCCGGTCCCGCCTTTTGGAGCGCAGTCCCAGCTTTCGCCGGTCCTTTCGCCTTGTGGTTTTTTTTGTTAAAATCCATTAAAATCCCGATAATATTTTCGTCCCTCAACTATCCCCACACGCCATGGAGTGCTCAAGTGGCGATGCTACGGTAGCACCAGGGTTTAGTCGAGGGATATAGCCCCCCCCCATTAGTTGCTCACGAGACTGCACAGCACCAACCCACACCGCTACCACTAGCGATGCGAGCGAGCACTGCCGCCTGCAAGCCCCCAATGGGAGTGAACTCGCCTGGGGGCCGTCTGACCGGACCCCGCAGCCGATTGACCGTAGCTGGCTAAACTACGGCCTCCCGTGTGATGAGAAATCCGGGCCAAAGTGGAGTGTTGCCTCAGAGACGTTAAACCGCCTACGCTCGTCGGCTCAGCCACCAGGATCCCTTCATCCCCCCGTACGGGTCCCCGCGCACGGCACAAACACGCGGGAGGTCATTGCTATCCATCATTGTTCTCGTTCAATGGTGGACACCCAGGGGCATGACCTCGCCACCCCTGTGTTACGTCGCCCGGTGATTTCTGTTACGTCTATTTCATAGGGAATTAGACCAAAAATCAGTACTTAGTGGCTAATGTGATAAAAATTGCGCGTCTGCCCTTGGGAGTAAATTATTATGGTAAGACTCAGCTGAATAATTGTGTTATGCTCAGCTGGTATTTTATTTATGTTTCACACCACCTGCTCGACAATGACAATAATATGTCATGCAAACCTAACCTAAAGTAAGTCATTTAAGGCCTGAGGTCAAGCAGGGCATTAATATTGTACTGAATTTCATTGAGACCCGCTGGTCATTAACGTGATTTGAATTTGGAACATACAGTAGAAATCGCATACAAACATTTACGATAGGTAGTAGGAACATACTAATTCCATGCATTCACCATTAACTGCACTAAAAATAAATTGTTCAAAAATCGAACCGGCCACCACGAGTAGAATATAAAAAAAACACAAATTAAAAGGAGGCGCGTATACTGAAAATTGTTTTGCTTTGTTAAACAACAAATTACTTAACTACTTACAAATTCTCACAAACATGACAACAATCTAGTCCCAGAAAAGTCCAAGAAAAAGTATATGAAAGCCTACGACGATTTTTATAACGGAAAACTACAAAGGGCGTCAAGTTTGTATCTGAATCAGTGCTTTTAGTCAGCAGCTAGCATATATCATTTACAAAGAAGTCAAGTAGCCTATGGTGCATCTATTCGATGCTCAGGTCAACAATAAGCATCAAAAATAATATAAAAATTAATACATAAACCAAATTACCGGATTTTTTTATTAGGAAATCAGAAGGACATCGTCCTATGAAATATGAAAGTTTTCTGAGCTTAAAATGTGGATACGTTTCTAAATGAAGCCCCTGACCCTAGCTTTTTTGCCACAAAAGTAAGTACCTACCTATTGATTCAATTTTAAGTGACTATAATAGCTACACACTTACTTTAAGTAAATATGGGTACTGTTGTTCAATTTAAAACAATGAAATAAAATGTAAATTAAAAACAAGAGTAAAATTAAATATATCACATATCACAACGTGGATGGTATGATTATAAATAGTGAAAAAAAGAAACAACTTTAAACATCGATATTAAAAAGAAGCTTTTAATACTTATTTAGTTTTCTTTAACAGTTCATTTGGGATGGCACATTAATTACAACCAGTGTAATTCAATGAAAATACTCACAAGATTTTTGGTTGTGATTATAACCCGATTCGGCACGTTACTGATCGTTTATCATCAATATTCACCTTCCTACTTCACACATCATAGGCCTTTCCTTTCTATTTTGCCAAATTTCGTCGCTCTTGTGCCCATGACATCCTGAATCTACCAGCTGCACTGTGGCAACAAAGTCGTCCACCCATCTCGCCGCTGATTGATCAACACTCTTTTATAGGTGTGCTATAAGTTTGATGTAACCTGTGTATTTGTGTATCTGTATGTGGCATCATAGCTCCTAAACGGATGACCCGATTTTGATTTTTGTTTTTGTTTGAAAGGTGATTTTAAGAATCGGTTCAGCCGTTCAAAAATTATGGACGTTTTACTGTTTGAATACTTTGGCAAGATATCGTGTCATAATTACGTGTTCGATAGATTGTTGATCGAAGAGTGTCTACTACTAGATGATAACTTATATAGTTTTAAAGGTATGAATCTAAAGTATGATCTTCGTTATCATGCCTGCCTAGTACAATGACTCGTGTTTGAACTGACGGCCTTGCACTTCACCAGACAAAATTGTAACCATTGTAACTATGCAATGTGTAGTAGAATTTGCGAATACAATTTCTAAAGACCTTTCATTGAGCTGTCAAATATTCCAATACGTGATGAACATTGAAATATAATTAGTCACACATGATTTAGTATGCTTAGTCCAAAGCCAACGTAACAATAACAAAGCTATTGGAATATATTAACTGATTTCCTTGGGGATGACCATGCCTTGGTTCTCGTTTGCTAAAGGAGATGAATTTTAATTATATAGGAACTGATACCTGTCTGCCCCTTTTGTTACATATACGACTGCTTCCTTGCACCTTCCTCAGGTGGGCAAAATGTACCTAATTCGGCTTTTAATCAGCATTTCTTAGTAGCAGCGAGATGAGTACCTGCCCCGTACTATGACGTGTCAAAACTATAATAGAATGACTGTGAAAAAAGGACAGATGTATACAAGTCATATACATCTGTCCGTTAGGCACACTGGATATAACCTTGCTCTAAGTGGTTATGGTCACCCGCCTGGTCTATGGTTGATGACAACCTAGAAGCACTTTTTTTTTTGAGCGTGGCGAAATGCTCCGCGTTGTTCTCCTTTGCCGCTTATGGCGGGAACACGGGCACGCGTTAGCACTCACCGCGAACCCGCCGCGGCTGTCCGTCACCGGACCCTCCTCTGGGGAAGCCCCCCGTTACCGGCGCACCAGAACACACTGTGCGCCGCGACCACCTCAGGATCAAACCAGCACATGGGTGCCAGATGATCCCATGTATGGCACCCTTGGTCCCCTTGTGACGGATCAAGGTCAATGGCCCCGCCACCTACCATTTTTCGGCCGCCGGGGATAGGGAGAGCAGCCAACACTATACTGACACTCCTCTTCCCCTGCGGCCCCATCACGACCCGCGTCCGCTATCAGACGGTTGCTACTCCGTCCAGGGCACGGAAGGTAGGGAGAGCGGCGCACTAAAACACCGGCACTCTTCTCCCGTCGCGACCTCCAACCTTCAGCCGCGATATCGTTTGGGTTTGGGAGGCACCGTACGACATCGCGGCCCGCCTCAGTTGCGATGTCACCCAGGCAGCACCGCGAACTACATGTTGGCCGCTACGTCGTCGGCTTATCGTCAAAAGCCCTGAGGAGCAGCCCTTCCTCGGGTTCCTCTTCGCTTCACCGTGGGTGACCAAGCCACGGTTACTGAGCCCCCCCGCCTCGACAATGCGGGAACCTAGGGAACCTAGGGAACCGTGGGGGAACCTAGGGGACCTAACCTAACCTCTCATATTCCCATATTACATGGTAAGATGTGGACGTATTGACAAGCGCTTGCTTGCTCTGATCGGTCCCGATATCCGGTTTAATGGGTTTACAATTTTAAATAATGTTTGTATTTCGGATGGCCCGTGCTGCCACTATGTTCGATGTACCATTCCATAGACTGGGTACTACTAACAAAGTATTATCCTGTCATGAACAAACTACGCTAGTATATTGTCTTCATAAACATACAATGATTGATGAGGAAAACCTATCTGTTTATTTACATGTTTTCATACTTACATAAATACTAGGCATTGAATAACAATTACTATGTACTATTGTATAGGTCAAGTTCAATGACAATAGTTCACACATATCACATAGGTAGGTAAATACATATAATATAGGACTGTAGGTATGTGAAATTAAGTGTAGGTACGGTCTGCTACGGTCTGTCTGCAGATGTGGTGCTGCAGAAGAATGCTCGGAGTGTCGTGGACAGGGTCTGCACAAATGTCTCGATACTCCAAGAACTCCACATCAAGCAGCGTCTGTCCGCAATAGTGGTTAGACGGTCATTCTATAGAGCGGTTATTTGTCCAAGGAAGAGTGAAAGGCACTAGACCGCGTGGTAGGTCATTCATGCGTTGGACCGACCAGATCAAGTCTGCTGTGGGCGGTGCCGTGCACTATTGTACCCGGATGACTTCTAATCGGGCAAGGTGGTGATTGATCAAACATCAAAACATACAGACGATCACAGTCATTATAAGGGTAGAGTAGGATTAGTTGAATATGATATACATAATGGTAGGAAGTAGGATGACGTGCAAACAAACTTTAATCTTTGAGGGACAGACCAATTTCGGTCCGACCATACAATGAATCTGTTCCGAGAGTTGACTCGTTTCGTTGAGATTTTAATTAGAAAATTACTTTGATAGTCGACTCGTATGTCACGAATGCGTCAGTTGTGACTCTAGCAATCTAAAGTGGACTTTATAGTACCTAGTTATTTAATCCTTGTGACTTTGCTTATGAATAGGCAACCGCGTATTTACTTTTTAACGGACTTCATAGAAGGTAAATCCATCATAGAAGGTAAATCCGCCATCAAACGTAAAAGTTTGGCGAGTTTAGAATTAAGGACGCTATTACATTTTTCTACAAATAACAGTACTTTTGAGGTACCATTTTAATGTATAAGCAATCACCGATGTGAAGATATAATGGTCTTAATTTAAAGATAATATATTTAGCTCCAGATATGCATCAGAAAAATTGTGTGTCATCTTACAAAATTTTCGCACAAATACGTTTTGCCCATCACAATAATCGCAAAAAATTAAAAAAAGTAGGGTCTGAATAGGTTCCAGTTTAGGTAAATTTACAGCATATTTTATCTTCAAAATTATAAAAAAATGCGGTATATATAGTCCTTTACAGGTTCAGCTAATTATTTTTCACCTAAATAATTATATTTTTTAATTATTAGCTAAAATAAAATCAATTGCCGACGTCTTCATACATTTTGTACCCGCGGCTCATCATTCCGCGCTCAGAAGCGCTCGTGGAAGGACGGGCGTATCGCTTTCTCGCAGGAAATATGTACGGGACGGACGTGATCGTCCAAGACCGACAGGCAATCAGGAGGTTGTAAGGCTCCTGCTTGAACGCGTTGACGCCCCTTGCACCTATTGTTCAGTTGTCATCTGGTAACTATGGACCTTGGAGACACTTGAAGGCTGCCAAGTAGGTTGAGGTGAAAACGTGATGTCCAGGTTAAATAAAAAACTATTTGTTCATGGCCAAAAGCGACGTTCCTTCATGGTCCTCGATGTGCAATGATGCGTGGAAATACTTAAAGTGAAATAATGGCTACGAAATGTTCACGCGCCTGCGCACTATTAAACAGGCAAACTCGACTGCGACGAGGACCACAACATTCCGACCGCAAAAACTTTTATTTTCAAAAAATTATAAGCTAAGACTCGTAGCTTCAAACTGACAGGAACTACCCTTCCACTGGATCGATTCTGGTGAAATTTGCACCTTTGGATAGGTCTCGAGGAGACCTTCCCTCCGGTCTTTGATCCAGGTCCCTAGCCCCTACCATCAGGGAGTTCTCGTAAGGAGAACGTCAAAGAAAGGGAATTCCCGCCAGTTTGAAGCTTTACAATCGAGTTTCTCCTAAAACTAGACGTGTTAGTTCTAGGGTACCAGCGAGGGACTTGGAGCCCTCCCACTGGGCCGTCGCTACACACAAGTGTCAAGGTTGTATTCGAAACCTTCAGGGGTACAGCCGCGAAATGGTGCGAGAAGTTAGCTTATGACCCTGATCTTGGCATATAAACTTGATTCCTACTCAGACTGCTGGATTTTCAAGTAAAATTCACCCTCGGGTAGCCCTCATGATGGGCTATCCCAAGGTAGAAGTCCGGTGGCTACATGTCCAACCCCCGATTAGTTAGCCTTTGTTACAAGTTTGTTTACATAGCATATCCATGTAACCTCGCACCATGTCGGGTCGCTTAACTCCTCAACCACCAGAGCCAAGCTCCTTGCGGAAGTGTGGTTGGGTAGCTGGAAGACCAGGCTGTCTAATGGTGATACCCTGATGGGTGTACCACCAGCCTTTCTGCAGCTTAAGGTGCCGGGAAGCGGCCGAATACGAAATCTTACGTTGTCTCACAGTTTCAATGTGTCTGTGTGCGTTATATATACCTATATACTAGCTCTGTGTCATGACTGAGTCTAGGCGCCTGCCTGAGGGTCCACGAAGGTAATGCTTCAGACAGCATATCTATAACTGACCAGGCACCAAGTGTCCCTGGATGTAGTGACTCGTCGGCAGACGTATAGAAACGTCCATGCCGGCATACACAGACACATCACTTCAAGCAAGTGATGTCTATGTACTAGAATTACATAGGTGCTGTCTATTTATAGGGCCTAGATAAAATTCTAGGTCACCTAGAAGCGCTAAAATGGCTTGTATCGAATTTTCTAAACACTTACTTGAGTAAAATGTATGTATTTCTCCCTGTTTAGAGTGAAAATGTATTAAGACTGGCCATGTACTGCTATTATGTATAATTTCTCAGTCATGGCATCCAGCCATCCTAACTAGAACACCTAGATGGTGTTTCCTAACAAAACAATTATGTGTAAGGAAGCAATCTGATTGGTTGGTGAATAGAATACCTATAGCACCACCTGATACCCTGCTCAAAACGGGGGGTCTAAAATAAGTAAACAAAATATTTTTATTTCCTTAAACCTATACATCTATCATATAACTAAGGTACCTTATGTATAATTCTAACACATAAGCGCTATATGCACACTATAAACTATGTAAAAGCCCCTAAAACATGAGTTTAAAGTTATCAAAATTCTACAATAACTGGTTTTAGTATAAATATAAGGCGCCGCCATCTGACGGGTCATTGTGAACTAATCAGCCATGGGCAGCGGTTGTGTTTACGGAGTTAAATACTTGTTTCTTTCCGTAATAACACAATCAGTATGCATATTAATGCTTCTAATTTATTGTTATTAAACTACCAGGCCCCTCAGAAAGTATTGCGAAAAAAAGTTTTTATATATGGGAGACTGGCCAGTTATAATGTTTTTCGAAAATATGATTATTTATAAGTAAAAATAAGTAAGTTCCAATTTCAAAATTTCCCTCCACATTTTTTGCGAGTTAATTCAAAGTATTGTGTCTCACTGAAATATGGATCTGCGCCGGGAACATTTTAGAGCTATGATTTTATACGATTTCAAGTGTCGCCTGAAACCGGATGAATCGTACGATAGACTTCAAATGGCATTCATGGATGAAGGCCCTTCCAAGGCAACCGTGTATCGTTGGTATAACGAATTCAAGCGCGGTCGACCAACTTTGGGGGATGACGAAAGAAGCGGTCGCCCTTTGACGGCTGTTACCGAAGAAAACGTGCTAGAAGTGAAAAATTTAGTCCAAGACAATAGGCGAATTACATATCAGGAGATTCAACACATATTGAAGATTGGATCGGGAAGCGTTCACGAGATTCTACACAGCCATCTTCGCGTGAGGAGGATAGTATCACGCTGGGTGCCGCACAACCTCACCGATGCTCAGAAGCAGGCCCGGGTGGAATGGTGCCGTGATATGCTTAACAAATTTGAAGCAGGCTCGTCTCGGCGTGTTTACGACATCGTTACAGGTGATGAGTCCTGGATTTATCAATACGACCCAGAAACCAAGCGCCAGTCGACTGTTTGGGTGTTTCAAAATGAGCCAACGCCTACCAAAGTGAAGCGATCTAGAAGCGGGGGTAAGATTTTGATCGCTAGCTTTTTTAATTTGACTGGCCACTTGGTATCAATTCCCTTACGGGATCAAAGAAGCATTAATGCCGAATGGTATACTACCAAATGTTTGCCAGAAGTTTTCTCTGTTATAAGCAACAAGCGACCAAACACAGGGCTCCGCGGGCTACTGCTCCACCACGACAATGCACCTGCGCACACCGCACTCAAAACGAGGGACTTCCTGGACAGCACGCCAGTCAAACTCCTGGGTCACCCTCCTTACAGCCCTGATCTAGCACCGTGTGACTTCTTTTTATTCCCAAAAATAAAAAATCAGCTCAAAGGGATACAATTTTCGTCGCCGGAAGATGCGCTGGCTGCGTTCGAGCAGGCTGTAAACGAGGTGTCTGCGGCGGACTGGAAAAAGTGTTTTGAAAACTGGTTTAGGCGCATGAATCTTTGTATAGAGGCTGGTGGAAAGTACTTTGAAAAGATTTAATAAAAATATATGTACGTATAGAACAATTTTTTTTAGTTTCGCAAAACTTTCTGAGTGTCCCACGTATATGACTCTATTACATACTGATAGACACATAAAATATAATTTTAGTGTCTCAAAAACATGAACAAAATTAGTTACGAGCTTTACTATAAAATGTTTTTTCACCTACCGACATCGCTTAGTATGCGATGGCGCTCTGGGGTGAGCAGACGTGTGTCTGTCAATACTATTTACATTTTACATACGACTACCTATCTAAATGGTGACGTATCGTCGCGAACAAAATAAATACGATAAAAGTAATAGAAAGATGGTGTGCATGCGTGTGAGTACCGTCCTCGTCGTGATCGAAAGGAGTTGATATTTTATGGGATGTATGCCGAGTTTCCTATTATTATTAGAATGTGATTTAGAAATTATTTTGGGTAAGATCGGGATTTGAATAGTTGGTGTTAAGCAGTTGTTGACAAGGTTGAGAAATGGATGGGTGGGTGTAAACAGCTCTGAGTAAGGTTAGGATTTGGATGGGTAAGGTTAAGCTGCCGACGGGGAAGTTTAGAAGTGGATGGGTAGGAGGAGATTTATGATTTTAACCGGTTTGTATGTACCAGGCCCCTCAGAAAGTATTGCGAAAAAAAGTTTTTATATATGGGAGACTGGCCAGTTATAATGTTTTTCGAAAATATGATTATTTATAAGTAAAAATAAGTAAGTTCCAATTTCAAAATTTCCCTCCACATTTTTTGCGAGTTAATTCAAAGTATTGTGTCTCACTGAAATATGGATCTGCGCCGGGAACATTTTAGAGCTATGATTTTATACGATTTCAAGTGTCGCCTGAAACCGGATGAATCGTACGATAGACTTCAAATGGCATTCATGGATGAAGGCCCTTCCAAGGCAACCGTGTATCGTTGGTATAACGAATTCAAGCGCGGTCGACCAACTTTGGGGGATGACGAAAGAAGCGGTCGCCCTTTGACGGCTGTTACCGAAGAAAACGTGCTAGCAGTGAAAAATTTAATCCAAGACAATAGGCGAATTACATATCAGGAGATTCAACACATATTGAAGATTGGATCGGGAAGCGTTCACGAGATTCTACACAGCCATCTTCGCGTGAGGAGGATAGTATCACGCTGGGTGCCGCACAACCTCACCGATGCTCAGAAGCAGGCCCGGGTGGAATGGTGCCGTGATATGCTTAACAAATTTGAAGCAGGCTCGTCTCGGCGTGTTTACGACATCGTTACAGGTGATGAGTCCTGGATTTATCAATACGACCCAGAAACCAAGCGCCAGTCGACTGTTTGGGTGTTTCAAAATGAGCCAACGCCTACCAAAGTGAAGCGATCTAGAAGCGGGGGTAAGATTTTGATCGCTAGCTTTTTTAATTTGACTGGCCACTTGGTATCAATTCCCTTACGGGATCAAAGAAGCATTAATGCCGAATGGTATACTACCAAATGTTTGCCAGAAGTTTTCTCTGTTATAAGCAACAAGCGACCAAACACAGGGCTCCGCGGGCTACTGCTCCACCACGACAATGCACCTGCGCACACCGCACTCAAAACGAGGGACTTCCTGGACAGCACGCCAGTCAAACTCCTGGGTCACCCTCCTTACAGCCCTGATCTAGCACCGTGTGACTTCTTTTTATTCCCAAAAATAAAAAATCAGCTCAAAGGGATACAATTTTCGTCGCCGGAAGATGCGCTGGCTGCGTTCGAGCAGGCTGTAAACGAGGTGTCTGCGGCGGACTGGAAAAAGTGTTTTGAAAACTGGTTTAGGCGCATGAATCTTTGTATAGAGGCTGGTGGAAAGTACTTTGAAAAGATTTAATAAAAATATATGTACGTATAGAACAATTTTTTTTAGTTTCGCAAAACTTTCTGAGTGTCCCACGTATGTATGTATGACAAATACGGGGCCAAAACCAAATTACAAAATGGCGCCGACGAAAATTTGGCCGCTTTTCGACATGGGTGTCATTTTCATGGTTATTGGGGTCGCTTTTATCAATTACGGGGTCAAAACCAAAATACAAGATGGCGCCGACTAAAATTTGACATCTTTTCGTCATCGGTGTCATTGTCATGGTTTTTGGATTCGCTTATATCGAATATGGAGTCAAAACCAAAATACAAGATGGCGCCGACGTAAATTTTGCCTGCTTTTCGACATGGGTGTCATTGTCATAGTTTTTGGGGTCGCTTATATCGAATATGGGGTCAAAACCAAAATACAAGATGGCGCCGACTAAAATTTGGCCGCTTTTCGACATGGGTGTCATTTTCATGGTTTTTGGGGTCGCTTATATCGAATATGAGGTCAAAACCAAAATACAAGATGGCGCCGACTAAAATTTGTCATCTTTTCGTCATCGGTGTCATTGTCATAGTTTTTGGGGTCGCTTATATCGAATATGGGGACAAAACCAAAATACAAGATGGCGCCGACTAAAATTTGGCCGCTTTTCGACATGGGTCTAATTTTCATGGATTTTGGGGTCACTTATATCGAATTTGGGGTCAAAACCAAAATACAAGATGGCGCCGACTAAAATTTGACATGTTTTCATCACGGGTGTCATTGTCATGGTTTTTGGGGTCGCTTATATCGAACATGGGGTCAAAACCAAAATACAAGATGGCGCCGACAAAAAATTGACAAATTTTGGTCATGGATGTCATTTTTATGGATTTTGGGGACGCTTATATCGAATACGGTGTCAAAACCAAAATACAAGTTGGCGCCGATGAAAATTTGACATCTTTTCGTCATGGGTGTCATTTTCATGGTTTTTGGGTAGTATGTCATTAGCTTGACTTACAAGTATCGTCAAGGTCGTGGGTTCGAGCCCAGGCAGGCGCTTTACTTTGTATAAATTATTTCTTCACCACTGCTCTCAAAACGGTGAAGGAAAACATCGTGAGGAAACCGGCATGTCCTAGAACCAAATATTCGAAGATATGTGCATCCACCAACCCGCACTGGGCCCGCGTTGTTGGTTACAGCCCATTCCCTCTCACAGAGAGGAGGCCTGTGTCCCAGCAGTGGGAACATTAATAGTGACTGATTATATGATAGTAATATTTAATATATTCCATATAATGAAAAATGTTCAAGTCATTTTTTAATCCTTGTGACCGGAAATTAATTCGTTTTAGGTATCTACTTATTTCACGTAGCGTTTTTTTTTAAATACCTACTTACTACAACAAAGTGAAAAATAAAATTCTTTCCGGAAGTCGGTGTCGGTACCTATTGTTTTTCGTCACAGGAAAGCTATTATTTTTCTCTTTAAAATTTTTGTAGGTACCCCATATTGGGTATACTAAATACATCTGTTTACCCCTAAAACCGTACAAGCGTGATGATATATTATGGTATGGTTAAAACAAAACATAAGCATACAATCACAGTAATCGCAGGTCATTTGCTGTTTGTTATTAAAGAGTTCCATTGTCAATCTCCGAAGATCTTTATCAGATCCTAATATATTATACAATAAAACCTTCCCTGAAAATACCAACACATACATTTATCGATGAAAACCCGATAAGTATCGGATAAGTAGTTTGGCCGAGTAGATAGAGCATCTCATTTTTTTGAAGTCGGTTGAAAATAATAACCTACTTTTTACGACGACGGTTTGTAACAGTTATCAAATGCATTTTCAAAGTGTCAACTAACGTTCCTGAATCAACTTCAAATAAATTTAAAAAATAATATCAAGGACCAAGATTATTTCAGTGATGTATAAAATCGAGCGCTCAGTAGTTTCAATGTGTGCGTACGCGTAATGTTGCTGTGTGCGACTAGATACCTAAATTTGAGTTCGTCGAAAATGTAACAGCGTCCTTAAGTAACACCTCTGTATTAAAATATCATTGAATAAACAAATAAAAAAAATAAAAAGGAGCAGGTCATACATTTTTTTTAGGCTCGCGTTTGGGCATCATCTTGAGGCTCCTGGGTTTTCTCCCTGGGTTGCTCCTGAAGGATTCTTGATCTTGAAGGATCCTGGGTTTAAACTGTCTGGGAACATATTCATATTCTTTATTGTATTATTTATTTATTTATTATATTCTTTATTGTACACCACAAAAATATATGTACAGGAAGGGTCATATACAACTGGGATAAGCCCAGTTGCCTAGCACCACGGATAAAAAAATTAGCATTAATACATATTAATGGGTCCTAACATTGTGAGCTGTTATATTTGGTTCCAATAATAGGTATGGCAAAAACGCTTGAACGCACGGAAATTTGTTCTAGTTTCCACAAGGTCCGTATAGTAAACAACTCCTGATGCAACCTGTACATTATTCAACATAATATTACGTTCATTCTGCCAAAGAATACACTCCCATAAGATATGATGTGCAGATTGTACATATTCGCAGTCAGATGTAGAACACTGACATAAAGGCGAGGCAACGAGCTTGAAAGAAAATAATTTACTTTTAAAGTTACCATGTCCCGTGAGAAATTGGGCAACACAGTGATCCACTTCCAGCCACGTGCTGGCCAGCCGCACGCGAACGGATGGAAAGAATTGGTGGAGGTGTCGGCCCTTGATAGAATTATCCCACCTACATTGCCATTCGGATAAAAGTTCCTCCCAGACGTCAATAGGTGGTTTAAATAATCTAGAGATTTTCTCACGGTCACTCCGCGTTAAAAAGTTCGCGTCCGCGGTCTCTCGTGCGGAATAGTACATTGCAGCACGTCGCTGCACTTCAAGGTCGACCGGAAGTACACCAGCAAGTATCGGTAAGGCCTCAGTACTAACCGTCCTGTATGCTTTGCATAAGAATATCAAAGCCAAACGCTGACTTTGAAGTAATTTACGTCGTACCGCCCCTATGGTGGCCCTATCAGCCCAAACAGGCGCCCCATAGCACATACAACCCAAGTAAGTAGCCCCATAAATAGTTTTTAAAGTTAAAAAAGACAGACCCCACGTAGATTTAGATATTCTCGTTAAGGCATAGAAACTTTTTTTTGCTTTTTCACCGACTATTTTAATATGATCTATAAATGCAAAATTCCTCTCTAACAGTAGACCAAGATAGCACACGGACTGCTTCCTTTTTACGGGAACGTCATTAAATTTAATAGTAGGACACGATTTAAGATTACCCTTCAAAATGAGTTGATAAGTTTTGTGCGGAGCAAAGGTCAGGCGGTTTCGATCGCCCCACTGAGATATTAATCGTAGGCAAGTGTCAGCCAAGTTCTCGAGTCCAGCTCGAGTACTTGATTGAATGAGCAGAAGACCGTCGTCCGCGTAACCGGTTAATGAACAGCCGCTAGGAAGCGGAATCGCGAGGAAATCATCAAAGCCTAAATTCCATAAAGGTGGACCAATAACCGAACCCTGAGGACATCCCATGGTGAGAGACTTCGACATGGAATGATGACCGAGTTTGAGTTTGGCGGAACCATTTAAAAAGTAAGAGTAAACTAGATTATATATATTTCTGTAGCAGCCCCGAGTTTTCATTTTAAGTAATAGCATTGGCCACCATGCGTTATCAAAAGCCCCAGAAATATCTAGAAAAATCCCAATTACGTACTTATGTTCAGGGGGGTAACCACAAGCTCTTAGAGTAAGGTTATTTTGAGATCGAGTAAGTGACAGATGTATACAAGTCAGATACATCTGTCCCTTACTCGATCTCAAAATAACCTTACTCTAAGAGCTTGTGGTCACCCCCCTGATGTATTAACTATTTTCCTAACAGTAAGGGCCGCGTCTACGGTAGATTTTCCAGTAGTGAAACCGAATTGATTGTTATGAAATTTTGGTCCGTCCGGTAGCAAACGTGGAACGATAAGGCGCTCCAGGAGTTTTCCCAAAGATGGAAGTAATGTTATGCGCCGGTACGACTTAGGGTCGTCCGGGGGTTTGTCACCACTTTTCGGGATAATTCGTATAAATCCGCGTCGCCATATACGAGGAAATACGCCCTCCGCAATACAACGGTTGTAAACGGTTAAAATCGCATCACCGGCTGTTTTACACGCTTCTATAATCATCCGATTAGATATTTTATCTTCACCCGATGACTTGTTGAGTGGTAACCTCTTGACAACGTTAATAAATTCGTCAGTGGATGGAAGGTCTGACGCTGGTGATTCAGGTGGTACAGCTGCCCACGCTCTGATTTGTTGATGGTAGTCGTTGTCACTAGCAAGCAAGTCATCAGGTATAAGAGTATTCAGCAAAACTTCAGTTGTTTCCTCAATACTGGTGGTGTGTTTATTATTTACTTTAATGTTCTGAACATACGCGAGGTCGACTGATCGATTGGCTTTAAACTCATGATATAAAGGAGACCACGGACCCTCTTTATCTAATTTTTCTACTATTTTACGCAATAAATTACCCTTAGATTTTTCCACCGATGCTCTGTAGCGGGACCTGGCAACTCTAAACGTATTTAACGCAATGGAAAGAGGGTCACCGGTGACCTTACGTTTTTTAAGCTTGTTAAGATGTTTACGCGCTCGGCGATAACTTTTACGCTGTTCAGTTAGGTAGTCACACCACCAATCACATCTACGTATATTGGTCACAGATCCACGACCAATGGCAATGTCAGCACAGTAAGTGAAAGTGTCTGACATAATTTCAGCACTTTCTTCAGCTGACAGCCCATCACGAGTGAAGTCTTTGGCGTGACACGCAAGAAGCGAGCTAAAGAATTCCCAATTAGCACCCTTACATTTATACCTGAAGTTACCAATGACATGTGACGTACCCTGAGTAAAAACCGGAACAAATTCGTACACGATCAAGCGATGATCACTACAAGACGCGTCCGGTAGGACACGCCACCTATCCAAGCGTACGTCTGCACTAGAAAGTGTGACGTCAATACAAGATTTGCCCATTTGGCTGCAAAAAGTTGGTGGTGCGTCAGGGGTATTATGAATAGACAGATTCATTTCAGCAATGAAATCTTCAACAGCGCAGCGTCGTTCATAATCCGTAGACCGAACTTTGCCATACCAAAGAGTCGAGGACGCGTTAACATCAGCGCCAACAATAACTTTGCAGCCCGCGAGCGACTGCAAGACATGACGGATGTTATGTATATGAGGAGCAACAGGGTCTGAATATTGAAAGTAACAGCTCAGAACGTAAACTTTAAAAGAAGACGATGAGACCTCCGCAACGGCACAATGGGGTGTCATAAGGTTACGCAAAGACGTTACTGTAAAGTTAGAAGAACGCGCCACGTAAATACCGGCTCGTGCTTTGCCATCCAACTGTACTACTTTGTGACGTAACCGCGCGTTTTGGTACTGTTCTTGAACAAGCACTATATCTAAGTTATAATCGATTGTTAGTTTGTCTAGTTCAGAAGTCGCCACCCTATCGTTGTGGAGATTTAATTGGCCTATGGTTAACCTATCCATTATTTTAGTAGTTGGTGTTGAGGATAAGTTGTTCGAGCCTAAGTTTATAAGTAGTACACTCGGGAGAACCACAACGATGGTTATAAGGTCTCTTAGAACGTTTACACGCTACGCACGACGGTGTATAATTTAAATTGTCCTTGTGCGGGCAGTCTTTGGTTTCATGTGCCTCAGAACAATTAGCGCAGGTAGGTGATTTATTAGTGCAGTGTTTCTTAACATGACCGAACTGTTGACAATGGACACAACGAACCACGTCGACATCATCAATGAAACGGCAAGTCGCCCAATCAATAAATAATTTGTCTTTAGTTGAAACCAAATGTTTCCGGACCGAGGACTCCAATTCAATGCCTATCCATTTCCGGCCGTTATCTAGCGAACGCCGACGTATAATTTTGGTAGATTTAATAAAGTCGTCTTCATTTAGTGGCATCTCGTCTTTAATGTTTTGACAGAATAATGCATGCAAAAAGGCAGTATCTTCCATTGAGGATGGGACGTCCTTAACTAAAATGCGAGGCCTACGGCCTTTTGGCTTCTCAAGCCGCAAGCCAGCGGACCTAATGGCATCGACCGATTGCAATTTTTTGATCTGAAAATCGTTAGCGACACGTAACACGACGCCAGACTTTGCAGCTTTTTTAACTCCTACAATTTGAAAGCCATCACTGGGTTTTATCGCTTTCATAAGCGCTTCTTTAGTCGCCGAAGAAGTGGCGTAATCATTTGATCGCTCATCCGTGGGGTAAGCCACGAGACACGGAAGTTTGGCACGAGAGTCGACCACGGGTGCAATTTTGGGCAAACGAAGTTTTAATTTATCAGCATATGTAATATTACTGACATCAGACTTGGCAATGTTGACACCGGTATTAAGTTTAATTTTGTCTAATTCGCGTTCCGTATTGGCTAATTTAGTTTCGTTGGCGGATGATTTTATGGCTAGCAAGGAAACAATAGCCGTTACGCGTTGAGTCATGTCCATAATAGCGGATTTATTCGCAACATTAATGCGGGACCCTTGGTCATTAACAAGGTCGTTAATTTTAGACAGGTATGCGGACGCCTGAGAAACCAAATCACAATAATCGTCATTGCTCGCATTACTGACATTTAATATCGGCGAAGACCTTTCAGTTGACTCCGATGTTGGCAGTCGTTTTAATCTATCTTCGGGTGAAATGTAAGAAGGAGACATTTCACTAAATAGACGCCTGGCATTAGCGGAGGTCGACGGCGACCTTTGTTTATTATTACGTCGAAATAATGTTTCTCCACCACGATCAGGCGGGTCATCATTAATAGACAACATAGTTACTTAAAAACAAAGTTACAAATCAAACGAATAAACGTATTAGAACGTAAAAAGCGAAAGATTAACAGACGATAAATTATTTCGATGTACCCTCAAGTCTAGAAAAATAAATGTACTCACCGATAGCCGACGGAATTAACTAATAACAATTAAAAACGGACGTAAACACGTTCAAAAACTTACGATACCAGCACTTAGCACAACAATACACAACTTCAAGCAAATCACAAGCCGGAAATAAATTACGGAACACAATAATCTCAACAATAAACAGGAGCAAAGCAGATCACCGCCAACCGGAGCGCGCGCGCGGAGGGAAGTGTGATTTTTTTTTATCCGTGGTGCTAGGCAACTGGGCTTATCCCAGTTGTATATGACCCTTTGTGCCTATTGGCCTTGTTTGTTTGTTCTGTCTCCTGCTTGATATGGAGGGAAGTGGAAATTTACATTTTTCCTACTCCTCCGTTATTCTTTTCTGATTAATTTCGTTGCGGGATCCAAGACAGGTAAATTCATTCTCCGGGACTTCGTCGAGCTTCATTGCCTCGGCGCTTTTCTGGTGGTCGCCACTGTTGATTCTGGCTTTCAGGAGTTGCAGTGGTTTGGGAATAGTGCGGTGGGATTGTCCCAAAAAAAAAAAAAAAAAAAAATGTACAGGAAAAAAAAAAACAAGTGTACAATGGGCGGTCTTATCGCACAGGGCAATCTCTTACAGTTAACCTACCCTACCTACCTACCTATTGTACACAAAATATACAGATACAAGAACAGTAGCAGACATTATGAACAAAGATGAGCTTAATCCATTAAAGGTATGAAGACGGGGTACGAAACAGCAAATTCTATTTAGTCCGACGATTAAATTATCAAAAAAAAAATGACACGTATTTTTTGCCTTTTTTAATTTATTTAAATCAATAAAATTCACCAAGATAAAGCCCATCAAAGTTCGGGGTGGGAGCTTGTGACGTAACTTCTATGTAAAAAGTATACCAAGGCATGACGTCATGCGATATTTTAACGCACTGTATCGTCATAATTTTTTGTGAACGTGACAAAAGAAAAAATACGTGTCCAATATTTTTCAGAAATCTAACTGACGGACTCAACATATTTTTTTTAGTCTTTATCCCTATTGGGTTCTCTTGCAGCAAACGTCAGTGCCATAGATAGATTTTTGATTAAATGAGGACAGTAATTTCCAAGTGCTCAATAAAACAGATAACATAGGACAGAATAAATATTTCGGCGAGGACACTTGAATGATATTATAACAGTTGTGGCTTGGTTTTCCTGGTAATAGCACTAATTGAAGTGTTTTGTGGTGCTAGATTCAATTATTTATTTATTTCAACCTTATCACTTAAATCTTTACAGGATTTTACCCAATGTGATAAGTGAGCTTATCCTAATTTACTTCACATCCTCATCTCCTTCCATCATCAAACCTAATCAGTAAATCATTATCTGATGTAATTATATCTTAACATCTTGTAAATTCACTCAGAGTACAGCAGAATAGCCAATCTGAGTCAAATCTAATCTAATATCTTTAAACGAGCAATTCTTGTATATATGTATAAGTATATATAATCTGAATCTCGGAATCGGCTTCAAAGATTTTCATGAAATTTAGTATGCAGGGGTTTCGGGAGCGATAAATCGATCTAGCTAGGTTTCATTTTTAAAAAACGTTGTGTTTCTTATTTTCTCCCGAGCAGAGCTCGGTCGCTCAGGTACTGTGAACGATAAAATAAAATCAATCGGCAATCATCAATTATTCTTTTTCGTAAATAAGGAAAATTTAAAATGAGACATTATTTCCTATTTAAGGTATTCAACGCGGAGGTTATTTCGGGCTTCTTTTTACTCAATATTGCCCCGAAATTGCCTAAAATGTTGGAATGTGCATTATAAATCATAGGTAATGAAACCACAAACCGTTTCCAATAAATTACTACTAGCCACACGTAAAGTCATTAACGTTCATTAAAACCGCATCAAATTAAATTGCAATCAAAAATGGCTTTACAGACTATTTATCAATAATTATTATTTATCGTAAAAATTTACATTTATTTTTACGATACCTACGCTCACCTCCACAGGTTCGCCCTAAACTAATTAATTAAAAATAAATTATTACAACCAAATTGGAGGAACCTATTCGATGCTAGAATAATTTAATGACCATTTACTTATTAAAAATAACTTCACGCCATTAAACAATTTTCTGCGTCGGCGGCTCGTGGCTGAATTGACGTCATCGGTGCAGTTTCTATGCGCTCTCCTCCACAGATTCGGCTTGCTCTCGACCAGCCTCAGCCGCTAAGGCTCGCACGGGTGCCTATCCTTTGTTACGTAAGGGCAAAGGGGTTGCACTTCCCGCAGCGCCGGAGACAGAAGCAACATTAAAGTTCAATAAAATTATACAAAGCAATACCGTTATGATCAGTTTGTGACTGGTTTAGAAAATGTATTATAAAACGATATTTAGTATAAAAGTGATTTCTCCAAAATTATCTAAACATTAAATGAAAAATGTATAAATTATTAAATATCATCCGAAACATTTATAAAGAGAAGCATTAGCCAAATAAATAATGGTAAAGCTAGTGTTTATAAAATAAAACATTTGCGCTATAAGTTGTTTGTGAAATAAATACGAAAAGTTGGTAGTAAACTAAACATTTATCAATAGTGTTTTGGTGAAACATTAGTGAACTTTTTTCTTCAAGTGTCAATTAGCAGACACAATAGAAATTACCATTGTTTTAATCCGATTCGGCAATATGGACTGTCAAGAGCGGGATGTTTAAGTTAAGATGAACTCACAACAAATCTCTAATATTCTCTTGAAGTACCAAACACACTTTTGTGCATCATAAAAACATTTTCAGATTTCGAACCATTGTGATTGACAGAATTACGTAAACTGCAGACGGTGGATCGAATAAAAACCAAAGTGATTTTAAACTAATTTAAAAATTAATTATTACAATTAAATTGGTGAAACCTATTTAATGCTAGAATATGGAATGACCATTTAATTATTAAAAATAACGCTAATATCCAATTTGGCTGCGTAGCTGTCGGTGGCTTTATCTGGATTGATGTCATCGGTGCAGTTTCTATGCGCTTGGTGTAAACACGAAGGAATTTGCAGGTCAGCGCTATCCGTTAGGGATCCTTACTTAAACCTCCACCCACAGAACAGCAACTCTGATCATATAGAGAGACAATGTTGCTGAGACTTCATCTCGTTTCCTGGTTCCAGATAAGGTTACATCTTCATATCTTCGTATCGTTTTTTCTCATTGTCGTCTGCTCTATCTAAGGTGCCAGCATTTATAACAACCAAGATGATAAATATGGTTGCGCATAGTACAATGATGTACAATGGTACGGTTGTATGATATAGGACAACCGGCAGAGTCTTGTCGATCTGGATAGGACTTTCCATCGATACATTGTTCTCGATGCTATGAGGTTCTTCTAAGTAGACTGAATTGATGCCAATGATGTGAGTAGAATAATAAGTAAGTATGATGTGAGTAGTAAGTTGGTGGCTGACCGTCTAACTCGTTGCTGTCGTTGGTGATTGTGGATTTTGGTGTTTACAAATTGTAGTTCATGGGTATGGTGACGAGATGAAAAAATAAGGACCAGTTATTTTTTATTGGGTATAATGGATAGACTGCATACATCGTAGGATAGGCACCTGATTAGATTATAATATGCCCGTAATTTAAACTTAGAATTACGCACGTGTGTAAAACAACTATATAGAAGATATATATAAATATATATATAAACCTAATTATCTCTAACATTAAATATTCTACGTTAGTGGTTATGATTCCTGCAATCTAACGTCTCAAGTCGTACCTCTTGAGGGGTGTCGCATGGTTTTTCAGTAGTAACAGAATCCTGTAACAATTGGTTTGATTTAGGGTCACGTTTCAGTCACGTTTTGGCCAAAGGCATTATAATAAAAAGTTATTGCTGAGGGGAATATTCTGCTTCGGGCTCACGAGTTTTATTCCTATTGTTAATTAAGCCCGTCCGAATTGCAAAAGATAATTCGTTAAGAGCGGACTCTTTTCGGTAATATAGTATAGTAATATAGTCTATTGCCGTCGCGTCACCTCCAACCTCACCCCGTAAAGTGCGAAAGGGACAACTGCAGCTCAGGCTGATTTTACCTACAAAAACTTTGACTAAAAGACGTTTCGTATTCTGCTGTTTTCTTCATGAAAACTGGTCTGATCTAAAAAATTCTTATATCAAAATTTAGAGGAAAAGTATATCTATGCTCCTATCATTTCCTTTTTTGTTAAAAACTTATAAATTTTGTCTGAAAGTCTTCTGAACATGGCGGTAAAAACGGGCATTTTTTTCGGATTTTTGGATTGTCATATTTCTTTTTGTGATTATGTTTTGGAAAAAAGGAAATGATAGGGTCACGTATTAATTAGATCCAGATTTTATGGAGAAAATCATTGCTCTAGAGGCATTATCCACGAAGAAAACAGCAGAATGTTTTTGTATGGAGAAAGTTTCACTAGAGTCCCCTTTTAATGATTTCATACACTTGCTTCATCTGTTGTCTATAATTCTGCGCATATTGCTGTAATATATGTTCAGTCAGGGTCTCTAGGGTCAAAATGACCGGTCAAAAAATCAAACGGTCTGCACTTAGACAGAACTGTTATAAGCTATGATGGCGTATGGCATAAGATTAACTATTGGTTGATCTTTGTTTTGCAGTTTATGAATTCGAAGTTGTAAGCGAAGTGAAAACGTTCGATGTTACCATTGTCATTTGGACTATGAGGTAGAATTTTATGGTGAATTATGCAAACGTATAAACTCAGAGAAAAGTTGGTAGGTACGTAAATTCGGTGCCATAATTATCAGTGACCATAGTATTGGTAGACCATGATGGGTACAGAAATGTAACAATGCTTGTAAAATAGAATAATAGCTGTAGCAGCTTGAACATATTTCGTAAAAACGTCCATAAAAGTTACGTATTTTCATTCTGAACAGTAGCTGGAGCTGGTGGTAGCTGGAGGCACTATGTGGAGTTGAAGTCTAATCGGATTACAGTTTCTGAACTGCTCGGCTAGGGTCTAGCTGTGGCTCTGCCACAACTGCTACTTGATTGTCGGAGGTGTTATTACAGACAGTCATATTGTTGTTAAAGTCAAAGTCATAAATAATGTAACAGTTATTACCGCCCGTGTAATAGTCTCATACTGGCTCATAGTTGTAGTCAGCAAGTTCATTGAGGTTTAACTAACACGTCTTAAAATAATTATTATTCGGGGGTTTCTCTTCCGTGGCCGTGGCCAATGCCCTAGAGCAACAACTATTCAAAAAAGTTACTTTGTGGTAGTTTGGTAACGGTGCGGTGGGCATGCGATTTTTATGCTGGTCAGGCATATTGAATTTGAAGGCTTGACACTGAGGTTGATACCCACGGTGTCCTACTGGAGCAGGCCCATTAGGTACTGGGAGTAGCCGAACAATAAACGTGTTAAACTAGCTTCTTTGAGCGGCTTCGCCCGCGTGAAAGCCGAAAATTATCATTGTTTTCCTATCATATTATGCATGTATTATACATATAAACCTTCCTCTTGAATCTCTATCTATTGAAAAAAACCGCATCAAAAATCGTTTGCGTTGTTTTAAAGATCTAAGCATACATAGGGACAGAGACAGACAGACAGCGAAACTTTTTGACTTTTCTATGTAGACTTCTCAGGTAGACCGTAGTATGGCTTATATCGTACACGCATGGAAAGAAACTTTAGGCTGTGGTTGATCAATTTTCAAATTACTTTTTCAAGCGTTCATTTAACTGCAGTAACTACTAACTAATATTATGCCCAGGCTTCAGTTAATACCACGTTGTTAGTTGACAATGGTGCTCGAGTTTTGTCCTTGCCATCAATAGATACCTACTAAACATACCTATATGCCTTGTCAGTTAATGATGATTTATCATCATAACGACGCGTCATCAGAGTCATTACGCCAACCTCCTGTCTTTTGATTGAAGCTCGTGATTGTGAATCATCACCATTCCTTTGCCTTTTGCCCCTATTCCAGTTTTTTTGGGATCAGCACTACATTTTTTATTCCATACTTCTTAATCAGTCTTCTTCTCAGCAGTCATCCCTTTTTCCCCGACTGCCGAAGAAGGTTAATGTGTTTATCAGTCTATGTATGTATGTTTCTATGTGGCGTTCTAGAGACCAAACGCGTGTGTAGATTTTGATGTTTCTTAATCAATCGATTCGTCTTAACCTTGCGACTGTCACTAGAGACATGACGGTAATCAAAGATCACCACAATGACCAACAGACGCCATAAGGAAAAAAAAATCGTTGTACTATGTCAAGGGGGTAACGTTGAATAAGTATTTCAAAATTATCTTTAGATTAATTTCACCATTTTTTATTTTAAATAAAGGTTTAGGATATATAACGATTTAAAGTTGGTTAACAACCATTCTCGCTAATTCCCCCATAACTTTAAATCTATCCCTGTATGGAGGCCGTTTTGCAATTTTCCTTCTTTATATGGTATTTATTTCCGCCCAAAGATGCGTTAAAATTAGTGTTGAAATCAGGAACTTTAAAGGCTCACAACATTCATTTTTTTTTTTACTTTTTTGTTTACATAAAGGGCTAGATAATAATGAGACAAATTGATATCATTTTTATTTTGAATGTACATCGTCAAACAGAGTAGTGATCGCCAGACTACGTTTGTATGGAAGAATGATCGACTAGTGTAACCTTAAGACATCGTTAGATACGACTTGATCGCCATGGTGTTCTTAGATAAGTGACGTAAAAAAAACAAACATGGCGAATTTCGGGTTCCCGCTTTTTCTTTCAAACACATCGAGTGGGGTATCAAAAAAGGGTTCTAGAGGTAATTACAATAATATATACCACTTATTTGAAAAAAAATATAAAAAAAAAGTTAAAGGATAAAAAGTACATTAAAAAAAAACTAAAACTCGACTGCTTATGAAGCGAACTAAAAAGTTTTAACAAGAAGAAAATCATGCTATGCAGTCGGAGGATACATAAGGTTTTGATCAGCCAGCTCGCACAATGTATCCTCCAACTGCACAGCATAATTTTCTTCGGTTTTTTTTTTACTACATATTATAAAATAAATGCTCCCGCCGATTTTGTACGCGCTAAACTCCAAAACTACTGAACGTATTTTTATGCGGTTTTCGGTTTTCACCAATAGAAAGAGTGAAAAACGAGGAAGGTTTTTGTATATAACTTGTCACGAGCGAAGCTGGGCGGGTCGCTAGTAGATTATAAATGCGAAAGTCTCCGTCAGTTTGTTCGTATATGGAGAAGCACATAGGATTTTTGTTTTGCGGGGAGTATGGTTCCCCCATGGGATAATTTCCGACTTGCATGCGGGCACAGCCGCTGCAAGAAGCTAGACTACTATATAACATACCTGCCGTACCAAATTAGCACAACACAAGATGTCCTTCCCGCATTCTTCTTCCCCATAACTCATCCTCACGAATTATGCGTGATAGGAGCATTGAAAACAAATTGTCGGTACAATATGACGCGTAAATAACATTAGCAATAGAGTGTAAGAGGTTCACAACAGTTGAATCGTCAGTGCAAATGAGCCATATCCTGCGGGCAATTGAGGGGGACCAACGCTTGGGACACTCCAGTGGTAATCGGCACACGTTGAACTGAACACGTAAGTAAAACCTCTTTGGATTAATCCTTTTTTTTTCTACTCTTTTTCCTAATTCAAATATTTTTGACAGGACTTCTGGCCAGTGTTTTCGGGAAGGTCTTGACATTTCTGACAGTTTTGTTTCTTTTTATTCTTTTTTGGTTTGTTTTGGTGTGTCCTTCGAAGTAGGTTACTATTGTGGACCGGTAACCTCCTTAGTTATTTGTATTGTAATGTCCTCTGCGCGTTTGCTTACACGTGAAGGGATGTCTTTTGTTGAAGTTTGCTTTGTGATGCGAATGTTAGCTGGAGCAATAGCGTTGAACTATGCAGTTTAGTCATCGTGGAGGCTTTTGAGTAGAGGTAGGCTATTCCAACACGTGTTGAACAAGACTGGTCCACGCAAAATATTTGGATTGTTATGGTTTGAATTCCAATCAACTCTGTGTTTCGCAGTCTACTGCTGGATATATACTTCTCCCAAGTTGTGATGCCCGGTTCGCCAGCATTTATCTGCTTTGTGATGTGCTAGTAGTAGATTTAAGGGTAATTTGCTTGGACAAATGAGCATCCTAACTAGTAGTAGTGATTTGACTAGCCAATTTCGTGGATAGTCGTGAGAATATTTCAGGTAGGAGGTAATATGTAGTACCAACGATGAAGAATGACTTTGCCAGCAAAGATCTTAGATTTTGTAGGCTCATCGAAAGCGACAAAATCGTGTAAACTGCACCTTAGTTCTAGGAAAACTTTTTTTCACTTTGTAGTGTTTTTATTTGGAAGTCGGTTGAATATTTTGTAAAAAAAACTTTATTTTACACTTTTAGTTGTGGAACTTACTTATATAATTAGTAAGTTCAATAGTAAGGTGAAAGTTATGCCTGAATAGATTACCTGAATACAATAAAACTTGAACATAACCTGTGCAGTGAGAGTATACCAGGGTGAACTTTACATATCTGCGTACCTCTTAAAAGGTATTGGCGTGATTTTATGTTATGAAATGCCGTAAACAGTAAATAGGCATGCGATAGCAACAATCCCGAGAGATTTGCCGTTGTTTATTGAAGAGTTCTGTTGTATATCTCCGAAGCCCTTGATCAGATCTTGCAAGGATCGCCACGGACACTCTTTTCCAATACATTTTATTTCCAAATATTTTTTTAATTTAGGTATATCATTCTTATTGGAAAATTACATATAATTATGGGAGGACGGCGTAAAAAGACGTGCACATAAAACCATCTAGAGTAAAACGAACAACCCTAAAATACAATAAATGTAATTAAATACAGGACAAGCTAGCAAAGTTATGACCAATCCTAACTGACGGCACCCGTTCACGAACATAACGCATGGATTGGCATCACTCAGCTCAACCATCATAAAGGGTACCAAATGATCCAACACAATAAGTCACCATCAGAGACACATTTGAGAGAGCATGACACACTCTTAACTGTCAGGGCACATACAACTTTAACTGGGCATTCTGGTACCTGGGACTTTGGACGAAGATATTTTCTATCTGCGTCAAAAGATCAAAATGCCTGTGATTCATCTGTTGTCATTTTGACAGCACCTGTAAATTTTTAATGCTCGCAGTGTGGATGGACGATGGGGCAGATAAATTCTGGTGTGGCGACCGCGAACCGGAAGACGTTGCGTTGGAAGGCCTCCCACCAGGTGGACCGATAACCTGGTGAATGTTGCGGGGAACCGCTGGATGCGGGACGCACGGGACCAGTCAATGTGGTGACGCTTGGTGAAGACCTATGTCCAGCAGTGGACGTCTTTCGGCTGATAGTGATGATGATGTCAATTCCATACATTTTTAACTTTTTGACAATCGTAATAATCGCTGATAGCATTTCACTTTTTCAAGGACCTCTAGACTATCTGTAGACTGACTAAAAGATCATCCATTTCTTCATTAATTAAATCTGTGGCTTGTTTTGTTCTCAATACAATTTTACGAGTGTACTTCTAGACTAGGCTGATTAAAAACATCATCTATTTTTGTTACGTGTTCCGGTGTTGCTTCATATTGTTTTTTTTTATTGTTCGGATATAAATAAAAACCTTTTTTAATCTCTTTATTTTCTTCTAGAAAAAAATAAGAAGCAAAGTCAGCGATGTTCGGCCCCGTCCTTCTACTATCGTGCCTGTGCCTCCGAGTCGCGAACTCTCTGCCGCCGGATAAGGTACGTGACGAGACATCCTGATTGCCTCTTTGTTAAGTGATATTGACGCGGATTACATTTACAGTACATACTATAGACGATATAGTATACTATAGTACCTTGTACTCATAGAGATAACATCGAAAGTAAATGACGAATTTGGAGAATGAAGTTATAACATTATGAAGTGGTTGCGGACTCTCTTTATGTAGTACTTTGACGTTCAAAAAGTGCAGGCTCTCAGCCTTTGAATACATGACTTTTGATTTTGACTTTTAAAATCTGTACTCACAGCTACACCTTTACCATCGCTGGGGGGATAGGCAGAGGTCTTCCAAAGCTTGTGCTAGTCGAAAAATCATAAAGGTTCCCGCAGATAGGCGTGAAGGGACAACGATGCGACGACCGTGTTCCATAGAATTTTTCTATAAGTAAATCTATACCAATATTATAAAGAGGAAATGTTTTTTTTGTTCGTTTTTTTGTTTGTACCGAATAGGCTCCGAAACTACTGGACCGATTAAAAAAAATCTTTCACCTATGGAAAGCTACATTATTCCCTAGTAACATAGGCTATAATTTTGACGGGAGCGAAGCCGCGGGGGTCAGCTATACTATACTATAGTATAGTATAAAATCAAAAAACTCGACTGTTGCCCCCTTGTTTACGACTTTTTAGTTCGCTTTTGAAGCAGTCGGGTTTTTTGATTTAACTTTTTTTATTTATAACTTTTTAGTAAATTTTTTTTCGAATTAGATACATTTAAACATATAAGTGCTATATATTTTTTAAATCACCTTTTAAAACCCTTAATTTTGGTACCCCACACGATGGGTTTGCAAGGAAAAAAAAATTGGGTCCCCACAATATGGCGCCCAAAATTCGCAATTTTTCTATTGTCCAATTTTAATGTAGCCTATGACACTCGCAGGGTTAAGACAAATCGATTGACGTATGAATCATCAAAATCGGCCAACGCGTTTGGTCTCTGGAACGCCATATAGGAACAAACATACATACATACATAGACTAATAAACACATTACCCTCCTTCGGCAGTCGGGTAAAAAGGGTATAAAAGGGTCGTCGCAACGTCGCGTCGCCGTCTTGTCCGTGCTTCTCTACGGTACTTTCAGAACGGATGGTAGAATCACTCAATCATGATCCAGCCGTTGTTGTCCCCCCCAGTGACGTCCTGAGCCGAGGTCCGACCCCATAAGGGGTAGCCCTCAGCGTGGTCGCTTAGGTTATAGTTTAGTCTCCACAGGATCGCCCGGTTAGGCAGTAGCCAATCACTTTGACTGAACTGCGAGACGTCGCGAAAAACTCGTCGCTGCGTCGTACCGATTTGGGCCTAAACTTCTGTGCATGCATACACATAAATATTAATCCTATGTAAAGGGGACGAACCCTAATCTATATTCAGGGCTGCTATTATGTGCATTGCTAAGATTTTCTACATCTTTGGTCTAGTGGTCGCAAGCGCTACTGCTGCTGCTATCGTAAATTCGATGCCGGGTCGGGTAAACTGATATAGGGTTTATCCATCTGGATTTTCTCAGTAGCAGCCCGGAGTTTGGATTTGTGCCCAATTAATGATAATAGGCTCCACATGGGACTATACTCCATCTGAAATAACATTAGACATGTTTACAACTCTTTTTACAGTCCGTTCAACCGATTTTAAGTTATATCCCGTAAACATAAGGATGACATATGACACTGGGTCTCATCATGGACAAGGATTTGCGTTTTGAAAAACACGTAGCATTATCAATAAGAAACTGTTTTTATCGCTTAAAAGTTTTGTACAGGGTGAGGCCTTACTTATCTGAATCGTTGCGGGAACAGCTGGTTGAAACACTAGTTCTGTCTAGGTTGAACTACGCTGACACTGTGTATGGCCCGCGCCTCTTAGCTCGTACAGATAGGCTCATACAAAGGGTACAAAACGCGTGCGCTCGGTTCTGTTATAACATTCCCCGCAGAAGTTATGTAACACCATTTCTCAATGAACATTTTGTTCTAAAAATGAAGTCCAGGCGCAAATTACATTTGGCATGCCTTCTGTTTGGTGTGGTTAGATGTAAAAAACCGGATTATTTATACAATAAACTTGGTTGGATAACGAGTGGACGTGAATGTGGGAGAAGGCAATGCTCGCAGCAACTGTCGACGCAATCGCATAATACAGCAGCGTTCAGAGGCAGCTTTCGCTATGCGGCTTCCAAAGTTTGGAATAATATTCCACCACCGATCAGAACAGCCAACACATTGGACACGTTTAGGAGACGTTTACGGCAGTATCTGGTGGAAGCGCAGCGTAAGCTGGATATGGTCGCACTGAATGCCTCGATAATATGACGCATTAGCCTACCTACCCACACGTCATTTATTATCAGACTCACCTTATTTATATACCTATACTAAATGTACACATTTTTAATTTTTTATTATTTGTAATATACACATTCTACATATCTATTTTTTTATCTTTCATATAAGTAAGTACCTGTTTCACATACCTACACATTTAGTTACTATAAAACTGCTTTGCGTCCGTCACGTCATCGGTCACAGGTCCAGTTGAAAACCAGCGTCGGGCACTAGCTGTCCGCCATTTTGCTGAACTGGTCCTTTTTGGCGCAGCCGTGGGACACACAATGTTACAAATATATTATTTTTTCTTTTTTTTTTTATGTTATAGTTATTTAGTCTAAGTTTTTTATTTTTTATGTTGTGTGCTATGGCTTGTGTCAAATAAATGTGTTTTCTTTCTTTCTTTCTTTACATAAAAATCATAAACCTACTACCAAAACCAACTGTTTACTACAGCCACTATTTGTCGTGTCACTAACGCAATTGAGGTCAAAATCGGTTGAACGGGCTGAAAAATGGGCTTTTTTAAATGTCTAATGTTATCGCAAATGGAGTTTAGCGATTGTAGATGTACTACAGATGCACATCAGGGAATACAGGCGTATGTTCTAAGAATGTAGGTAGGTTAGTGTAACTCTTTTCTTAATGTCCCTCAGCAAACTTCGTGTTTAGTCGGATTTCTATCAGTTTCCATTGCACTTGACTGACCGGACGCTCTCAATCAACTTGGAAGTATATAGAGTGGTTAATATTCTTTCAACATAATGTAATTTATTTTTAAAATGGGAGGAAAGCTGCAGGAAAACAGTTTTACAGCTCTATATAGTTCACACGGAATTCCAAAACAACAATAAAGTACTTAGTTTTGAATTCAAATGATTATAAACGATAAGTCATAATTGATGGATATGTAAATTAGCATTTATTTGTATTCGGAAATGCGATGATTGTCGAGGAACATTAAGAGCGGACTCTAGTCAACAGGAATTTGAAAAATAGGTATTTGAAGAAACTATTGCCGTCGCGTCACCTCCAACCTCACCCCGTAAAGTGCGAAAGGGACAACTGCAGCTCAGGCTGATTTTACCTACAAAAACTTTGACTAAAAGACGTTTCGTATTCTGCTGTTTTCTTCATAAAGACTGGTCTGATCTAAAAAATTCTTATATCAAAATTTAGAGAAAAGTATGTCTATGCTCCTATCATTCCTTATTTGTTAGAAACTTATAATTTTTTTCTGAAAGTCTTCTGAACATGGCGGTAAAAACGGCCATTTTTTTCGGATTTTTGGATTGTCATATTTCTTTTTGTGATTATGTTTTGGAAAAAAGGAAATACCTAGACCTAGATTTTATGGAAAAAAATCATTGCTCTAGAGGCATTATCCACGAAGAAAACAGCAGAATGTGTTTGTATGGAGAAAGTCTCACTAGAGTCCCCTCTTAAGGCGCTATATACGCCCCAATGTTAACGCAGTACTGGCCGTGCCGCTCGATGCCAAAATAACAATATCGAACCTCCTTTAGAACAGTTTGTTAGCAAAATATTATTTGATTTACTCATGCTATGTTAGTTATGAAGAAATTCCAGCATATTTTTCTGTGTAAAAATATTTTTAAACATCCACGTCGTTTTGGAGTAGTTTCCAAAATTTGCGACAAACTATCGTGTTGTTAATTATTTTTTTAACGCAAAACTATTAGTTACAAGAAAAAACCTTGTGTTCTAAATTTTGAACATATATATATTTTTTTTTTCAAACCTTTTAACGTAGCCATTACCGTTTTACGGCACTTAAGGGTATGTAGGCCCTTAAGAAGATAGTCGTACTGTACGTACTTCTTTCCTGCGATTAAACTCGTTTGCTGTGACCAAATAAATGATTTAAATTGCCGAAAACTTGACTAAATCTATGCGTGGTTTTTATAAGTGTTTTTAGTATTGTCACGCGTCAGTGAAAACGAACAAAAGTATTTTTTTAATCTTACAAACTTTATCAAGTAAATAAAGTAAGTAATTTTGTACGGTCTTTGTTGTGTCATCAGAAGAATTTCTATTAATAGGCGGCTTGCAATTTATACAAATAGTCTACGCACGATCTAAAGAAAAAAGAAAGAAAGAAAATACATTTATATGACACAAACCAGAGCACGCAACAAAAAACACAAATTCCGGCTGCTTAAAAAGCGAACTAAAAAGACGTAAACTAAAAGAAATTCATGCTGTGCAGTGGGACGATACAAATGCGCGAGCTTGCTAGCCAAAACCAGATGTATCCTTCGACTGCACAGCATGATGTATAGAGAAATTTAATGATTAATTTAATTAAATTTATATTTATATAGACTGATAAACACATTACCCTCCTTCGGCAGTCGGGTTAAAAAAAAGAAAACTTAGACTAAACAAAAATTATATAAAAGAGAGAAAACAACATAAAAAAGTAACATTGTTTGTCCCACGGCTGCGCCAAATAGGACCAGTTCAGCACAATGTCGGGTAACTAGTGCCCGACGCTGGTTCACGCTGGTGGTGTATCTACAAAAAAGTTCGTGCCATTTTTACCCGACTGCAAGGGAAGGGTAATGTTTTCAAGTTGCGTGTAACACCGTTCCTTTACACCACAGTTTTAACGGACTCTCAAACAATCCTGATAATAATAGTTTAATTGAAGCTCGTGGCTAAATAATAACAGCCGCACGGGACGATCTTCAAGGTTAAGCAACGCTTGACGAGGTCGGACCGTAGATGGGTGACCATATCAACATACCGAGTTTCCTCCGTAACTCGTAAAGCACGTTAAGCCGTTGGTCCCGGCTGTCATTTGAAGATCTTTGACAGTCGTTACGGGTAGCCAGAAGCTTGAGATCTGACACCAGTCTTGCCAAGGGGTACCGTGTTTCCCAGTTATTGGATTGTTGAGGTCAGATAGGCAGTCGCTCCATGTAAAACACTGGTACAGCTGAATCCGGTAAGACTGGAAGCCGACCCCAATATAGTTGGGAAAAGGCTAGGCAGATTGATTGATTGATTGAAATAAATGCATTAAGTTTCAGTGTAGTTATTTCTAAAGTGTTGTTTGGATTCTTGCATACATGCGTAACATCATAGAAGCAAACAACATTATGATCTGTTTATGCCGTCACTGGGTAAGTATTTCATTGTGTCATTGGTCAAATTCTGAGCAAATGTTGACCATAGTGTTTGAATATTCTGACAACACTACGTCGTTTAATTTTTCCAAGAATAGCTTAGCCACCATAAATTTGTATGAGGTGACATAGTCTGCTTTTCGGTTTAAGATAGTAAAGATAGACGCATGCACGTAAGTTTATTACTCCGCGTTTTGCTGATCAAAGTTTAGGCAAAACACACACCACACCCTTCTGACAAGACCGATCATAAAACTCTTATGTGTCAGTTAATTGTGGTACTAAAACTTACTTACCTGTGTTACAGATATATAGGTACCTAACACTAGCACTTTTGTGCTGGAAAATATTTAAAATAAAAAAGTCATTGTTATCTCTAGCCTTTTCCCAATCATGTTGCAGTTCGCTTGCAGTCTAACCGGAAGCTACGAGAATGCTATCAATAACTGCATTGTCGTGTATTTTCGTTTTAACATTCAGTCAGTCAGATTGCTGGCTAATTTTGGTTACTTTCAGCCTGTATCATACCAACGCCGGGCAAAGACCCCTCCATGCCTTCAAGCTCTTTCAGATCCAGGACTAATGTGTTCCACTAGTGGTTACTGTCTGCGTCGTCTAACTGCAATAACAGAGAAAGGAATGCAAAATTAACGTAGTTCCACAATCAAAGCGAAGGCATTCCACTATTTCCACTCATGACTTCATGGCAGACGAGAATAAACATTGACCATCGCTCATTAATTTAGGCTGATTAGCGCCTGTTAGTGCTGCAGCAAATATATGCATAACTGGCCGCTAAACGTGGAGCGATGAGCTGGCAATACTTGTTTAGAGGAAATGCGCGCAGAGAGAATGACTGAATTTCCTTAACAAAAATTCATAATTCGAGGTTTGGCTCTCGCCTATTTCCTCCTCCAATATCGGAAAAATTTAAAGGATATTCCTTAAATGGAATAAAAAATATTTAATTATGTTGTACTTCTATGTTTTTCTTTTTTCATTTATAGTTGTCAAATTTGTACACTAGGCCTCTGTTGACAGCGCAATTTCGAGCAATTTTTGAGGGTTCTAGTGCTTCTAAAGATAATGTATCATCAAAAAGGAAAACATAGGAGAACAGTGAATATTTTTAAAGTTATTTTTTCCTTCGTTAAAGCAATGTTCGGTGCTTTCATTGTTTATGAACGTAAGTAATGTTATCTATTTATTTTGGTGAATTTAGCTGTTTATATGAAAACTTCTGTGCGAGAGTCAGACTCGCACTTGGCCGGTTTTTTATTGTAAAGATTACAGCTGTGAACAAATTATCGGACGCGGCTGACGGACGCGACTTACAGCCGCGGCTGATATGTGTGCACAGTCGTATGGGACGCGGCTGCCAGATCTCTATCGGACGTCCGAACGCCCAAGGTCACGTCCGCGACTTACGTCCGATAGTTTGTACAATGTAATGTACATTCATTACCTAGATACTCTATAAGTCGCGGCTGTCAGTCGCGTCCATAAGCCGCGTCCGATAATTTGTTTCCAGCTTACCACATTACAAAGACAGGTGCGACACGTTAATGCGACAGAGATGTGTAGTTTTCACATAAATTGTTCATTATTTATAACAATTTTGTAACGTTTTTTTTTTGCAGCGATTTCAAAAGGAAAGCCTTGTGTTACTAAACTTACTTTAGTTTCGGAAGTCAGTGGCAAGGAATCAACCAAATTAAAGCTACTAGCACTTTCTGAGAACCCTCCTTCATCCACTCTTCTGGGGCTGTACTATAACGTGTTAACGCCATCGTAATTCCGCTGTAAAAAAGAGATAGTAGAACCATGATAGTTCTGATACGACAAAGTAAGGCCTCTGATCTACATAATGTACATGTAGTTTGCTACAGTCAGTATTGATATTTCCAAGTATTTTATTCAAACTAAACATCAGGGCTAGTATTATATAATCTGTGCAGCAGGTAAACCAGTATCGTGCCAGTATCATGATATTACCAGCTGGCTTTGGCAGTCAATTTATGATCCTGCAATTGAAAAATTCCAATGTAAACAATAACACTCAGAGTAAACTCCAAAAAACCACCCAGAAAAATGTTTAGCAAATCTAAACATCCTTTACGAAATTGAAGAGTCACCTTCCAATTTCTAAGTATCGTCAATCAACAAATACTGGTAGACTTTGGCGTCTATCCAGACTTATATAAAAATAGGGATACCCAGACCTGCCCACACGATTTTAGAGTTTAGCTTCCAAACTATTTGATGGCTCTTTGTTTATATTACCTTGAACTAAAGATAGTCTATTATATTCGAATTATACTCTGCATTTTACTGTTAATATGCGTTCCGCAAGCTGGCTTTGATAGTAAACAGTCGTTAAAAAGAAGGTTGCATTTGATTGTATGATGATGTGATCATAATCAGCCTTTTATTATAATTTGCACTGCCAGGGCACAAGCCTCTCCCCCCAGTGGGTTCCCGCATTGTCGAGACGGGGGGGCTCAGTAGCCGTGGCTTTGTCACCTACGGTGAAACGAAGAGCAACCCGAGCGGGGCCGCTCGTGAGGTTTGCGGATTTAGCCGACGCGGCCAACAAGTAGGTTGTTGTCACACATCTGCACGGTGGACATCGTAACTGAGGCGGGCCGCAATGTCGTATGGGGTCTCCCATACCCATAAGATATCGCGGCTGAGGGTTGGAGGCCGCGGTGGGAGTGAAATGCCGGTATTGCGGTGCGCTGCTCTCCCTACCTTCCCTACCGGCTGCAGGGGAGCCCTATCCCCTGCAGCCGAAAAGTGGTAGGTGGCGGGTTCGCTGACCTGACTCGTCACAGGGGGACCAAGGGTGCCATACACGGGGTCGTCTGGCGCCTATGTACTGGTTTGGTCCCTGGGGTGGTCACGGCGTTCAATGTGTTCTGGTGCGCCGGTGATGGGGGTTACTCCCCAGAGGAGGGTCCGGTGACGGACAGCCGCAGCGGGTTCGCGGTGAGTGCTAACTAGTGCCCGAGCTCCCGCTATAAGCGGCACAGGAGGACACACAGTGGAGTTTTAGTGGGTAGGAGTCCCACATGAGCATTTCGCCAAGCTATAAAAATAAAAGAAATGGGCACAAGCCTCGTCCTCTCTTTGGGAGAGGGTCCAAGCTGTATGCCACAACGCGGGCCCAGTGCAGTTTGGTGGATGTCACATGTCATCGATTTATTTATTGGTTCTATGACATACTGGTTTCCTCTAGATATTTTCCATCATCGTTTAAAGATGATCGTATCAATCATAACTTATGTTTCTATGGGTCAAGCTCACACGTCAGTCACGCCACTGCCACGTCGTTGCCGATCAGTTACGTCAACGTTAGGATTGTATGTGCTGTAACATGTCTTACATTTCAATCTCTTACATTTTAACTTTTCGACAATCATTATTGCTAACAGAATGTTAGTTTGTGTAGAACCTAAAGGCAGGAAGATCACGATGATGATAAACAGTGGAATATCGAGGAGTGTTCTCAACTATACCACAGTATAAATATATATACAGTATTGTGACTCGGCCCTGACCTTGAAATAAATGCCTACAAGCTCACGTCACCTAAACACGCGTTAGGGCCGCCCGCCTCTACCTACTTGAGTTTCTTTCTAGTTTTGTGATTGCAAATATCTCAGATTATTTTCTCTAATCTAGGGTAAATATTATATTTTTTTATTAAACTTAATTTAAATCTTACTAGGTAGGTACCTAACATTTATTAATCTCATAAGTACTTAATCATTTCATAATGATATTTTCTCCAATTAAATAATATATGTAAGTAGCTAAGTACATAAGTAAGTAGATAGCCTAGCCTAGGAAACTACCTACTAGTTTTTTTTTTAAACCGAGCCTGTGCCGAGCGTAGGTAGGTGACTCGTGTGTGACTTTATCACCTTATCCACTTATTTATATTTATTAATCCAGGTATTTTACTCGGTGGAATAGCGAAATACCTCACTATTAAAAAAAGAAACAAATTACGTATTATTAGGTTAGGTATATTTTTTTTTATTGTCTTGCTTTACGGAAGTTACAGGTAATTAAAAAAATTTTTATCTCTTGTTGCGTTAAAGAAGAATTCAAACAAACAAAAAATTATATAGGGTATAATTGCTCTCTGACATATTAAGTAAGTAAGTACTTGTACGTATTTGAATAAAATATTCACAAATCGCACGCTTACTGCTTACAAAACCATCACACCGTTCGTTCGTCACTGCGGCGCGTCCGCGACTGGTAGTATATTGAGTGCGTGCTGAGCTCGAGTCACGTGGTCATGACTCGCGTTCCGACCGTTTGTATGAAGATAGAATACTGTATAGATATTTATACTGTGACTATACTCCTGCTATTTAAAAGATACAATGTTTACTAACAAAGAAAAGCAGCATTTTTTAGGGCTACCCTCTCTGTACTCAACAACAAAAATAAAACGAATTCGATATAGGATGTTATATCTCTTGTACATAGATTTAACTGAGTTAGTACAGATGAAAGATAGTTAGGAGAACATAAAATATCCAAGGTCATTGGACTAGAATATTAGATTAGAGCGAATCTAAAACTTTCACCACCGCTGTCAGTGCTTCGTTAGTAAATATTGTACCTTCATCTTGGCCAGACTATAGTTAGTCTACTACCCGCGTGAATAACACTTATTTGAATAACTTCAATTTCCAACTCTTTTATTAAGAAACACTTTTGTGGTGTTTTAATGAATACGTATACAGCTTTACATAACAAAAGGTTGAGGAAGGTCAGGATTTTAAGATGAACTCTTTTAAGGAATCTGTTAAGACTTACTGACCACGATTTGGTTTTCGTGAAACTATTTGAGTATCTGTCTGTGGCATCATAGCACCTAATCGGATGATCCGATTATGATTTAGTTTGTTTGTTTGAAAGGTGACTTTACTGTAAAATCGGTTAAGCCATTCAAAAGTTATGCGCATTTAGTTTACTCTTCGAATCGGGGCATTTTCGCAAGATATCGTGTTATAATTGTTTCGATGGCTTTTCGATCGAAGCGTGTCTACTAGATAAATTATGTAGTAGAAGTATTTGTGACGGGGTTTTTTAAAAAAAATATTTTCCTTTTAGCATAAAATATCGGCCAAGGATCTGTAAAACCGTGTTGTCAAGAAAACCTTTCAAGTTTTGCTGGCTAATCTTTATTACATTAATCTGGTCTTCGAGTTAATGCAAATTGTATCTCGCCTTTTAATAAAATAACAGGACTGGTTAAGTAGATTGAATCAAGGTTAAATCAAGTGGACTAAATGACTTGGAAAAAAGTGGTAATGCCAGCGGTACACTCCCGCGCGTGAGGCCGCGAGGATGATTACACCACAAGCTGGTGACCATAAGCTCTTAGAGTAAGATTATTTTGAGATCGAGTAAGTGACAGATGTATACACGTCATATACATATGTCCCTTAAACACACTCAAAATAACCTTATTCTAAGAGCTTATGGTCACCGCCCTGTTCCTTACGCACACTCAAAATAACCTTACTTTACTTACTTTTACCCCCCTGGACTATCCAGCGCGTCGTATATTTTGTCGAGAGATTTTGCTCTCGCTATAGCCACAGTTTTCTTGGCATTTACCTGCACAGCATCATAAGCTTTCTAACTAGCGTTTTCCATTCTACACGTTGCCATTCCATGATTGTTTTTCTTCTTTCTCTTTATCACATTTTGTATTTCTGTTTGCCACCACCATGTATAGCTATCTATCGTGCTCCTTCCTTTCGTCTCTCCCAAAATATACTTCGCTGCACTCCTAAACGCAGTCGCTCCGCGTAAAATACAGATACTCCGCTGCATTCGGTTGGACTGGAGGCCGAACCCAACATATTTGGGAAAAAACTAGGCAGATATTAAAGGACATTGCTACAAAAATAAAATTAGTATGAAGTATTTTGTTTAAAAAGTCAGTGTACAGCATTTTCTCGGGCTCTCGGGAGTGTGTACTGCCGGGATAACAATTTATTTTAATTTACTTCGGTTTTAAACCGAAATGCATCCCTTATATAACCTAACCGGTGAATATACTATATGTTGTCAATTTCAATAAAACGTTTGTACATTTTGGGTTAACTTACGTACCGCGCACTAATAGCATAGTTGGTATAGAAGTAGTAGGCAAGTGCATATACAGGTATTTACCAGTAGCTGATAGTGAATTAAGGCAACGTAACCAAGTACCGAGTATAAATGCTCTTATATCCTCAAAATATTTTATTTACCTTGTTGTATATTAAAGTAATGATGAAGTATTAAGTACACATTAGGTTTGAGGTGCGATAAATTACACAGCTTTATAAAATCATGACATCATACCAATTCACAAAAGTCCATATTTGCTATATTGGAAATACCTTGTTTGTTCCAATTGAGCGTTAAATTGATAACAAGACATAAGTTTTGGTATTCCACACGTAGGTATGCAGTCTGGTCGTGGATAAATTTGAACGAGAGGCTCTGGCTCAAGCAACTGAAGGGACACGGGTGGGTTTAATAGTGGAGAATTTATTTATATATTCTTCTATTTTATTTTATTATTTAAGTCCCGTTTCCATAATTGTGTCCGTCGCATCAACAGTGGGCCCTATCAGAATATTAGCGCAGCGTTATTACCTTTTTTGGATATCGCTGCACATGCTGAGATAGGAGCCTTTTTGGTCTCGCGCGGGGTTTTTTTTATTATTTTCTAATTGTTTGCTTATTTCTCGTGTCTCCTGTGCGGGTCACAAATAAATATTTTTCTTTCTTTCTTTCCTTATTTATTTCTTTCTTAATCAGTAAAAGTCTAACACGCCCGCCCGCTTCACCCAGAGCGGAAAAAAGTCATTGGAAGCAAAAAATAAAAATGTGGTCTGAGAAGGCTGAAATGATTCAAAGTCAAAAGTAACATCCAAACATAAAATAAGCCTTATAACGTTCCCACTGCTGGGATACTGGTTGTTTCTTTGTGATACGGAATGAGCCTTATCGACCACGCGGGCCCAGTGCGGTTTGGTGAATGTCACATGTCTTTGAATTTTTCGTTCTACGACATACGGTGTCCTGACGATGTTTTCCTTCACTGTTTTTAGAGTAGTAGTGATGAAATAATTTACGCAACGTAAAGGGCCTGCCTGGGTTTAAACCCCCAACCTATAACATGTAAGTCGGCGCTGTTACTACTGGGCCACCACTTAACCAAATCAAAAGTAATTTATTCAAATTTACCATTCCAAGTCATGTCATCCAACTCAATTCCACCTAGAATCATCAAATCACTTATAGTTTGTTATTATTTATTACAATTCTCTCTGAACTTTGATTGACATTTATCGAGACATTTTCTGTTGTTATGACGACTGCATCGAAAGGTGAAGGATTTCGTGGTTTAAATGAAATAATAATGAAGATTACTTTTCGACAATTTAATGTAAAAAGGAAAAATTACAGTTATAAATAAAATGCAGATAGAACCAAAATTGATAGACTGCTCACAGCAAGACGGCAAGGTATGAGCCCAGCCAGCGCACAGATTATATACTGAATCAATGGATGCGTTCCAACTTCAAGAGGAAATCCTTACTTAAAGACCCTGTCACGAGAAGCTATAAATTTTGTTAACACACATTCGCGTTCCAACACAACACAACAACACACACAGACGCGTTCCAGTACCACAAAACCATTAGACGATATCGCTAAAATATAACTGACTAAATGAAATTGCTCGTTAGTTTCGAATTACAAGAATGTTACTTTGAGTTGATTGAATTCGGAATTATTTCTTGTTGATTGAATTGTCGCTCCGTAACTTAGTAGAAGATCTTTATTTCCAAAATTTATAGCCTCTAGTGACGGGGACTTTAGAAGTATGGGCCTGGGAATCAGCATTTTGTGAATTTCAATGTTTGTTTAACGACAGACACCCAAAACACCTGCCCGTCACCATTTCTTAGGTCATAATGTTTTAGTTGGGCAGAAGAAGTGGCACAACGAAAGCCCAGCAACAATTGTCGTAGACCTTTAGACAAAAACTCTGATTAAGCTTGAGCTAGCGATGATGTTGGCGAAACTTGATTGTTTCTTACTCACCCAAATAACCTTGCAACTCCCATAAACATTTTTAACAGATAGAAAACAGTTCTACTAACACAAGTTTACGAACAACAACATAACAGTCGAAAAAAATTCTTAAAACCAACCTTTCAACCCACAGGGACTCCAACCGATTCACATTATCAAAGCCCGCAGCATAGACCTCAACAATGCCCATGGTCTTTCCATGGAGACCAGACTGGAGAAGACAGTAGAACCTACAGCCTACAAGCTGGATCTAGAACCTTACCTCGAAGACGGACTCTTCAAAGGCCATGTGGCGATCAATATCACCTGGCTTCAAGATAGCAATGAGATCTCTGTGCACTCCGCACACGAAATTGAGATCTTGGAGTCTGAAGTTAGAGCTCATTTTCCTGGAGACTCGTGAGTCAATGATGTTATATTTTTTGTAGCACTGGCATATTATTTCTTTGGTATAAAAAAGTTGTAACCATAAAAGATGTTATTGCTTATTGATTTATTGGTTTCTATTGTAGTCTATGGTGGTAGGTACCAGTAGACATTATCATAAGGAAAAACAATTAGAAACCAATTTCTGACCGCAAAAAATAAATACAATATTATTCCTTTTTAGTAAGGAGTCCCGAAGAATCACCATCAACAGAGTATCAACGGATCCAAAGAAGCCTATAGTCACCCTTTCTCTAGAGAGGACAGTTACCAAAGGGTCCACTGGGGTATTGAAGTTCAGCTTCAAGGGAAACCTGGAGACCACCTCCACTGAGGCGTTCTTCAAAACCAGCTATATGACCGAGCAGGAGGTGGAAAGGTAAGTTTTGAGAGGAAATTAAATAGCAAACATTGAATTGACCTCTAAATAGTACAAAACAAAGTCGCTGTTCGCTAACTTCTTATAAACCACGCAATGGATTTTAATACGGTTTAACTAATAAGGGGGATGGTGATGATCCCTTTTCCGCACATAGGCTCCCATTCAGTCCGTTGTGCGTGGGAGTACTGGCTAACATAGCCAGCCTTCTTTAGGGCTCCACATGCTTCGCGGAGCAACCTCACTGTGCCGACGATTTCTTGGCATTGAGTAGCTTCTCAATGCCAAGATAATAGGAAGGGCGATAAACGAGGAAGGTTTAGGTATACAGTTTATTCCATGAGAAGTCGGCGCGGGTCGCTAGTCGTAATTTGATATGGATTAACGAGAAACTAATGTTCGAAAATTACTGCGTGGTATCTTAATAGCATCGTTCTGTTGCCGTAATACCAATTTAGGAGTTGACGGGATGTCAATTTCTTCTAGTTATATATATATATTCAATGCATAATGTATGTTGATTCCATTCATTGGCGAACATGTCTTCCTAACGGAAACGGAATATACGAAATCACGGTGAAGGATAAATTAATTAATAAATAATTCGAGTGTGCTGTGTAAGTAGTTATATAGGACGAGCTCGTGGCTAAATAATAACAGCTGCACGGGTCGATCTTCAAGGTTAAGCAACGCTTGACGAGGTCGGTCCGTGGATCGGTGATCATTTCAACATACCGATTTTTCTCCGTGCCTCGGAAAGCACGTTAAGCCGTTGGTCCCGGCTGTCATTTGAAGATCTTTGACAGTCGTTTCGAGTAGTCAGAAGCTTGAGATCTGACACCAGTCTAGCCAAGATCGTGTTACCCAGTTACTGGGTTGTGGAGGTCAGATAGGCAGTCGCTCCATGTAAAGCACTGGTACTCAGCTGAATCCGGTAAGACTGGATGCCGACCTCAACAAACAATTGGGAAAAATCTAAATAGATGACTGTGTAAGTAGTTATTATTATGTAGAATTTTGCCAGAAACATCTTCAAAATCTCTTTAACCTTTATAATATTCGTCACTCTTGTCCAGGATCGTAGCAGCCACCCAGCTCCGTCCAAACAACGCTCGTCGCATGTTCCCGTGTTTCGACGAGCCAGGCTACAAGACTCCGTTTGAGCTCAGCGTGGTCCGACCGAGAGACATGGTCGCGCTCAGCAATGTGCCTGTTGCCAGGACTGAAAACATGTAAGCATTTCATGTTATGATATTAAAGCTGTTAGGATTTAAAGAACAAGACTTGTTTTAACAGTAAGGTCTTGATATAAATTTTATTATTAGAGTGAAAAAACCCGTCTCTTTTCTGACAAGATTTTTTGATTCCAATTTATTATACGCACCCCTAGACTGTGATATGTTGTTATGACGGTAAGTCGGGACTCCTAAGACGGACCTGTCTCGTGACATGATTGTTTTGCAACGTTTTGGTTGCTAATGAAACATTTTCTTCTCAAGAAGACTTTGAAACTGTATAAAGATATATAAAGAAAATCTTTTTTAACAGTCCCGATGAACCGGACGCGGTATGCGACCACTTCGAGAGAACGCCACCGATGTCCACGTTCACGCTCGGCTTGGTCATAGCACACCTGAAGCAGCTGGGTAACTCAACGCAAGTCAAGGATGACTCTGGAAATGATATTGGTAAGCGGTTTTCTTTCATTGAAAATCAAATCACAGTAAAGTGCAGTAAGTGCTATGTTGTGACAATGCCTGATTACTGTTTTTTTCGTAGAATCTGGGATATGTATATTTTTAAATAAATTGAACGCACTCACTTTCAGATAACTTCAGATTGTATCTCAACCTAATTTCCAGTTAACTTTATACTTAGCTGATAATTGCGAGGACGTTTACAAAAAACCCCGTGAGCTTTCTAAAAACCTAATACTCCACTCATTTTTACTTACACCCTAGATCTTGCAACGGAAGCGTTGCCCTGGTCGAGAAACGCTTACGCTTCCGATGCTGCAATAAATTTGGCCACCTACTGGGCCCAAACAGTACGATTAAATGTACCGCGACACGAAAAGAAGCAGAATACATTTCTATTTTTTCGTAAGAATACTACTAAACGAAATAAAAACTTCTCACAAATTCGAATTCTTCTTCGTAGAAATTCGCGTGTGGGGTCGTCCAGAATACCTGGAAGCCCTTGAAGGCATCGATGAGAAGGTGGTGCGAGTGTTCACGGAATTGGCTGCCTTCTGGAGAGTGCCCTTACCTCTGAAGAGGTTGGACATCGTGGCGCTGCCCAACTATCAAGGAGTCAAGCCGGCTGATAACTGGGGGCTGATTGTGTTCAGGTAAGCCAAATTACGTACAGTGAAAACCGTTTATAACTACTTCGCTTAAAACGACGTACTGGATATCGCGGCGGAATATAAATTCTTTATTTTTATTTTTTTTTCTTTTTTTTAAAAAACGTTGCCCCGCACTAGGAATTTCTTCCTGTATCGTGGGTGCGTTTACAAACATATAAACTCACATACACAACACCCAGAGCCGGAACAACTATCTGTAGGTCATACAAATATTTGTTCCGTGCGGGAATCGAACCCGC
This sequence comes from Orthosia gothica, assembly GCA_949775005.1. Taxonomy (NCBI): domain Eukaryota; kingdom Metazoa; phylum Arthropoda; class Insecta; order Lepidoptera; family Noctuidae; genus Orthosia; species Orthosia gothica. Next base: position 32,066,901 of record OX459041.1, on the reverse strand, counting down.
GACACGCAGCGCAGCAGTCAATCACTCAACCACTGCGCCAACCATGCACCCAATAAATGTGCCGTTTAAGGACCTATGTGCAATTGTGTACGTTTATAACGACTGTCGGCTATAAAGACAGCATTAGACATTCTACCAAATAAAACGTTGCGATAATGCTCGCAAAAATATCAGGAAATGTAGCGGAATGTTCAACTCCGTCAAAACACCATAGACACACCGCCGTCACGTGACCAATCCCTTTTTTTGCAATTTCGGCTATCGCCTTTGATGATATAATGACACTGCCTAGAGCACCTGGTAGGTACCTACAGCTTGCACGGACGGCCTATCATTCAGCAAGTTTGTACAAATGTTACAATCAGCGAGAATCATATTGCTTTTCAAACTCACTTAAAGAACAGTACGTATGAGTTAAGTGTACGGCAAAATGCTTGTGTTTTTTATCGTAAACTGCCATATTAATTCAATGCCATCGCATAACAAGCCTTCACCTCAATTTTCTAACAAATGCTTATCATAACTAGAACTAACAAGCTCGGAAAAACACAAAACAACCAGTTTGAACAAATCGATAATAATGCAAATTATACTGCATCCATCGTACTAAAACAAAATTCGCCTTCACGTAAGAAATATGCAATAGGGAAAATGCATATATTTTATATTTACTATATAAAAAAAAAAAAACACAATCATTTGACGTACTGGGCCCACGTGGTGGATTAAGGCCCATTCCCACTCTTACAGATAGAAGGCCTGTGTTCTAGCAGTGGGAACGTAAAAGGCTGACAATGATGATGAAGTAGTAATAATGGCTTTAGAGTTTGAATTTGAAAAGAGAAGTCTAATAAACAGTCTGACGTCAAAGTTTAGAACGCCCATGAACTTGCCATTGAAATGGCGTTTTCGCGTGCGGGATATATTTGTTTAATTTTGATTTTGTTCTCACAATGCATTCTATTTTGAACCTGTTTGAAAGGTGACTTTGTCGAGAGTGTTGTTCTTAGCTATGTTTGAATAAAATTGGTTTAGCCGTTCAAAAGTTATTCGCATTTTACTCTTTGAATCTGGCTTTTTTTCGCAAGGTATCCTGTCATTATTACGTATTTCGATAGAGTGTCTCAGTAGTTTAAAAAAAAACTTAATTCAAAAAATCAAAAAACCCGACTGCTTCAAAAGCGAACTAAAAAGTCGTAAACAAGGAAAAAATCATGCTGTGCAGTCGGAGGATACATATTCGCGGGCTGGCTGACCAAAATCTGGTGTATCCTCCGCCTGCCCAGCATGATTTTTTCCTTGTTTACGACTTTTTAGTTCGCTTTTGAAGCAGTCGGGTTTTTTGATTTTTTGAATTAAGCTTTTTTATTTATAACTTTTTAGTTGTTTTTTTCGAATTAGATACATTTAAACATATAAGTGTTATATATTTTTGAAACCACCTCTTAAAACACTTTATTTTGATATCCCACACGATGGGTTTGGAAGAAAAATAAAATTTGGGCCCCCACAATAAGGCACCCAAAATCCGCCATTTTTCTATTATCCAATTTGAATGTAGCCTATGACACTCGCAGGGTTAAGACGCATCGATTGACGTATGAATCATCAAAATCGGCCAACGCGTTTGGTCTCTGGAACGCCATATAGGAACAAACATACATACATACATACATACATACATACATACATACTTACATACATACATACATTCATAGACTGATAAACACATTACCCTCCTTTGGCAGTCGGGTAAAAAGCATGAAATAAAAATTGAAAGGGTTTTTTTTAATTTGTTATTTTATCTCTTAATATATTTATCGATAAACTGGTTAAATAACGAATATTTTTTCATGCCTCCCGATTATGCACCTTTTATCTTTGTGTACATCTTGTAGAGAAAGAATTTCTAAAAACAAGTGAATAGCAAAATAATTAAATAAGAAGAATAATATTAATAATATGAAGAATGTAATATTATGGACTACTGTGTCTGAAAATAAATAAATTATATTATATTATAAAGAAAGGATCAGGGAGATATCTCATCCCACTCATTTTCAGGGAGAGTGACCTAAGCAGCCGGGGCTACATCCAGCTCGCTCAGGAGTTGTCGTACCAGTGGCTGGGGGCACTGACCACGCCTGCTTGGTGGACCGATGCTCATCTTAACAAGGCTCTTGTTGGGTACATCGCTGCAGCTACTGCTTTCAAGGTAAACTGTGCTATTCTTTATTTCATTAATAGATGTAGGTTATTCAATATTCTAAAGCATAAGACTTATAAAAAACCGGCCAAGTACGTGTCGCTCTTTGCACATTTAGGGTTCCGTACCAAACCGCAGAAATAAGTTGGTTTTAATAGGAAAAATAGGAAATATCAAAGAAAAATCAGATTTATTGGTATTTGTTAGTAAAATATACGTAATAATAAACATTATCTCCGAAGGTCAATGGAAAGTTAAAAAACTCTTCAGTACAAAATTTTGTAAATAAAAGCTGACTTTGGTAGCCACCAAAGTCAGCTTTTATTTACAAAATTTACTCATTCCTTTGCTATACAGTAGGTATTTAAAAAAAAAACATATTAATCTAATCAGTCAGATAGACAGACAGACGGACACGTGGGTGACATAATAGGGCTCCGTTTGGATCCTTTGAAATAAACGTACCTATATACAAAGGTCAAAAACTTTATTCCTTTTTATTTTTTGGGTGGCTTACAGATAATAGTAGTGTTGATAAGCCATTTAAAAGCCTCCAAAATTAAAAAAAGGTTTTTGTAAGATATTTTAAGTGCAATCACAGATCAGTAGCATTAGTGCAGCAAGCTTATTTATTCCGGTAACGGCAACGTCATCGTGACTAATGGTACAAAATATTTGCTTATTTCTAAAGTGATTTTAGTTCCAATTAAAGTCACCTGACCACATAAACATGACGCACTATACTTAGTGGTTATGACATAGTCATAGATAACCAACTGCTGATGGAACATTTGAAGTCATGAATAAATTAAAGGAAGAGATTGTACTGAATGTAATTCATCACCATCATCATTCCAGCCGAAAGGCGTCCACTTCTGGAAATAGGCCTCCTCTAAGTATCACCATATCCATCGGTTCTTTGGGAATCGTATCCAGCAGATTTCTGCAGCCTTAACCACTTAGTGGAGTGACGATCTGGTCAAGGCTGCGGGAGTCCGGTGGATGCCAAACGCTTAGGAACGATCAGTGTTGCGACGTTTGGGGCAGGCATATGTCCAGCAGTGGACATCTTTCGGCTGAAATGATGATGATCAACTACTTAAACCTGAATAACAATATTCGAACAGAATAGTAAACTAATTTTAAATATAAGAAATCCAAAGTACCCCATCAAAGATTTACCTTACAAGACCACTCTAATAAATACTTTCACCAAACAGATCAACAACGGCTCCGAAATGGAAGGCAAGTGGCCTCTCACCGTCCTCTACTCCCTGTACTACGAGTTCAGCAAGCGCTACCCTCACTCCCGCATCACCGGCATGAAGCAGGAGACGGCTTGCACCAAGATCGAGCTGCTCTTCCGCATGTTCAACTATACGCTGGGAGAGGAAACCTTCAAGAAGGGGCTCAGGATCTTTTTGGAATCGCGGTATGTATTCAACATCATTACGCGTTCTGACGTCGAGTGTTGGAGCTCGACGTCCACCAAACATTGCCACAACGATTAGTCTAGCACTTCTCATATCCGGCAGATAGCCGCTACCTTCATCAGGTCATAGGGCCCGGTAGGTAGTTATTGATGCTATCCTCAGTTTCACTTCACCGGCATGAAGCAGGAGATGGTTTGCACCAATCAAGCTGCTGTACCACATGTTCAACTATACTCTGGGAGAAGAGACCTTTAAGAAGGAGATCTTCTTGGTGTCACGGGCAATACTTCCATGTGTTCATAATTTTAACCGTCAATAAGCCCTCCATTGATGGACTTAGACTTCTCACAACGATTGTGAGAAGTCTAAGTCCATCAATGGAGGGCCACAACCACCACTCTTGGTTAATGTATTTTACCCTTACGGGCAGCAAAAATTTCTAAAATTGTCTACTAATCCATCCTTGCTCCTATAACTCTGTTGTCTGTGCTGTGTGCCTGTCTGAATGCTTACTATTAATTTAATAATCGTTATTTTACCTACAGCAAATTCAAGACCTTCTCGGGCGACGATATCTGGAATGCCCTGAATACGGCTGCTCAACAAGACTCCAAGATTCCTGACTGGGTTGACATCAAGACCGTGGCTAAGAGCTGGATAGACAAGGACAGGCTGCCTCTAGTCAATGTGTTGAGGCACTATGGCAATAATACAGCTGTTGTTAACCAGGTGAGAATGGTCTTTGGTTTTATTGCTTTTGTGACTAATGAAGGCCAATTTTTAAAGGCAAATGATACTTATGAATTCTTAGGACTTCTTCTAATAAATATCGTCTCCAAATGTTTCCTTCTAAGTCCATTATAATACTCAAACACATAACACATAATGTGGAACTGACTGAAACGACTATCTTGAAATACTACAAAGTTTGTGAGTTCACGACAAGGTAGTCTCTTTGCTTCAGTAATCCTTACGTTATAAACTAGATGGCGTTACTTGTATCGTTTCGAGAGGTTTGGGTTAAGTTTAAAAAAAACATATAAATGTGATTTAGAATTTGTTTTATTATGATGTCAAATTGATTCATCAGAACATAGTCTTCATGGCTTTTCTCACGATTTCCTTACTATGTTTTCAAGGGGTTTAATATATTTTAGTTACTTACCTACTAATATTCCACAGAAAGTTTACCTCCGTGAAAGACCTCACGATGTCCCTGAAGCCGACACGATGTCGTGGTGGTTACCCGTGGTGGTCACTCGGGAATGCAACCTGAAAGCCGGGAAGACCGTTCCACCAGCCTGGATGAAGGAGAAGTCAGCTTTGGTGATCAGCGATGTGCCTGATAAGGATAAGTTCTTAATTATCAACCCTGAGGAAATTGGTGAGTAGAAGTTTTAAAATAAAGTTGTAAGGAACTATTTTATTTTATTACTATACTACTTCATGAAACTGGATGTTACAAAAAATGTACACAATATATCAGAATCCTAACAGTTTTGAAAAAACAGTTATCGAAAACAAATATTAATATATTAGGAGATAAACTTTTATAGATCCTGTCTTTGTTCACATCATCGGTCTACTTATAAGGAAACCTTGTGAAGAAAAAAACGAAATTCAAGATTGCGATTAATAGAAGATTGCATTAAACAGAACTAGTACAAGCACTTCGCGGACTGTGTGTCTATAATTATACCAAACAGCATTTTTTCAAAATGGCTGCAAAATACAATAGTATGTAAATGAAAAAGCTAAACTTTTGTGAAACGTTCACCAGACCACCCAATCTTTAAGGAACACCAACTTCATACCTACTATAATAAGATATACAATGACAAACATCCCCCATTTAATAATGAGACAGAAATTGTAGACGACAAAACTCCAGTCCAAAATCCACAGAGTACCAAGGCGACTCGGTGGCCACTACTCCATATAAAGCCCAAGCTTGTCAGTGAGTGTCACCGTTAACTCGCAGAAACTGACGTCCAGTGACATTTCTGACAATGGCTATGGCACCCAAAACTTGTGCCGTTAGAAGCGTTGATGTGGCGTGAGGTCTCCGATATGTAAAATTTCATAGTTTTTTGGCTTTTAGCGCGAGTTACATATTTTTATTGTTGTGAATATTTTCCAAATATGCCAGATTATGATAGGTACGGGATTTATCAACCACTGCTTTATTAGAGTTTTATGTTTCGGGAAATGTTATTTTCCTTTTTTTTGTTAAAAAGATGTTGCGCTAAACTTGCAATATACTCGATTTTATATTTAAGCGTTAATGGTGACAGGAAACTGGAACAACTTGCAACCCACGGATTTCCCTCAAGTTAAAGGGAAGGAAAATAAGTCCGTGATTAGATCTGTCATACTGTATGGATCAGAATTTAGGACTGTGAAAAAGATGGATGAAAAGAGATTGCATGTATCAGAGATGAGAATGTTGAGATAGATGTGCAGCGTGATGAGATTGGATAAAGTGGGAAATGATTATATTAGAGGAAGTTAGAAAGTGGCGCCAGTGACAGAAAAGTTGAAGTGAAACCAATTATCCTGGTATGGTCATATTGTGATGAGGAGGGGTGAAACGCATGTTACTAAAAGAGTGTAAAGTTATGAATATAAATGTGGATGGAAGAAGAGGGAGCGGAAGGCTAAAGAAAAGATGGATGGACTGTGTGAGAAGTGATATGAAAGAAAAGGGAGTCAGTGATAGCGTGACAGGGCACAGGACGGTATGGAAGAAGAAAGCGTGTTGTGCTGATCCCAAGTAACATTTGATAAGGGCAGGAAGATGATGATGACTGCCCATGTGACCTCCACAACCCTGTAACTGGTAACACGATACTGTAAAGGCTGTCGAAGATCTTCAAATGACAGTCGGGACCAACGGCTTAATTTGCTTACCGAGATACGAAGAAATGTCGGTTTGTAATGGATGGTCATCCATCCACGAACAGACCTCGGCAAACTTTGCTTAACCTTGAAGATGGACCCATCCAGCTGATATTACTTAGCCAAGAGCTCCTCTAACCAGCACGGCGTTCCATCCTCTGTGCATCAAACTCACTTTAATATATTCCTCTCAGTTTCTTTGTCCAAAAACGGAACAGAGAAAATGGCCTTAATATTAGCATATCTTTGTATTGTAATCTTGACTTTTGATAGGATCTCGAGTTAATTGCACCTCTGGCTCAATGGAGACGGTCCAATGCGCTTTCAATATTGTAGGCGATAATGTTTCGGCTGGAAGGTTCTGTTAAAAGATTTATTGTGTTTGAGATTTTGAATGTAAAAAGAAAATAAGTCTCTTATTATTTAATATTTTGGCACAAAATAGAAACGCGCTGCCGCTTACATACTTTGTGATTTATACATACATGGCTTTCTGTTTCACTATTTTTGATGATTTTAGATAAATATAATGGAATACAGAAACAAAAATCGTATAGCATTATCTACCTTATAAGTAAAAAACCGGCCAAGTGCGTGTCGGGCCACGCGCAGTATTTGGGTTCCGTAGTTGCATAATAATGCGGACTAAGAAGAGGTTTTTGTTGTTACACGAATTCAGCGGCTCACACCGTCTAAAAACGGCATTTGTACAAAGTTTTTACTGATCCAAGTACATTTAATAAGTTAGTCGTCTATTACTCGTAAAATTGTAAAGCCTACTTAGCTGTGATAGTTTTCCTTTTAATTTCGTTATATATACGATTGCTGTGATTTTTTTCACATAGCCAAAAGCAACCATTTCGCTGGCAGGGGAGGGGGGACACTTGACTAGCAAATATTTGCAATTTAATGCTTAATACTTTCAAGTATTAAGAGCCTCTGAGATCAGCAGCGGACGGACAGACGAACATAGCGAAACTGTAAGGGTTCCTTGTTGACTTCGGAACCCTAAAAAGGAACTTATTAAGAGGTTGACGAGGTTGGTGAAGGAAAACATCGTGAGGAAACCAGCATGTCTTTGAAACAAAAATTCGAAGACATTTGACATCCACCAACCCGCACTGGGCCCGCGTGGTGGATTACGGCCCATTCCCTCTCACAATGAGGTATGTGTCCCAGCAATGGGAACATTAAAAGGTTGATGTAATGTTAAGGTTGAGTTAAGTGCATGTTGATAGTTTAGAACCTAGGTTACGTTTTTCTTTGTTTTAGTAAGCTCTCTGATGAGTGATGATTACCAAAGAGATGATCAAACCGGTTATAGTACGCATTGGGCACATAAAAGCTTAGCTAGTCAAATATATGAGCCATTTTACATATTTTTTAACAGGGAACTTCAGAATTACATAGTATAACTCTTTATTTTCATGTTCGGGGACCAATAAATTTATCTCATTATACTTGTTTTAAACTTTTTAACGGGTCCCATGTGATATTTTAACAAGAATTAATGTTAACTGTTTCAATAATTTCCAATAAAAGTTTGTCTCAATAATAAAAGTTACATTTTTTTGATTACGTTGGGTTTAAAATAAGCTGGTGACCCATCCCCTAGTATCTGGTCACAGCCTTCTATGACCATCGCTGCAATACTGGAGTCATTGTCATTCTTTAGAATAGAAAAATAAAAAATGTCTCATATGTGTGAAATTACAACGGCACCTATTCCTTTGAAACCAGAACACAACTCCTTAGCAGTAAAAATATGCTGTATATCGTAAAATCTGTAAAGTTACTGATTCATTTTGCATCGAATACGATTCGATTTAAAAGAGGCCAAACCTACAAACCCAAAAAACAAGCGACAAACACAAATTAACAATAATAATTCCATTTTCAAATTTTGTTTTAGCGCCATACCCAGTGAACTACGACCAAGACAACTGGAACCTCCTTTCAAACTTCCTACAAAGTGACAAGAGGACAATGATACCTGAACTGACCAGGGCGAAGCTACTTCATGATGCATGGAACCTGGCCTATGCTGGGGAGCTGTCCTTCGTCACTGCCTTCAATATGACGCTGTTCTTGAAAAATGAGAGGCACCATCTAGTTTGGGATCCTGTGTTTACAATGATTGACCATCTTGGTAGACATATCTGTCAATGTCTCCATGGAAAGTTCCAGGTAATACAGAATGTTTCACAGTTTGCTTTATTTCTTATTAGAATTTACGGTGAGAGGAATCTTGGTTTCGGGCCCTGAGTCGGGCAGTGTTTTCGAGATAAGAAATTCTCTGAAGCCCTAGACTCTGAATTAGTGCCCGGTTAATTTTTTCCTTAATATGCTGCCTTATATTCAGAGCAATTTTGAAGTGTCTTTTATACCGAAAACATAAAAAAATAACTTATGAAGATCAACAGTATGTCTCTAATCCTTAAATATTTTCAGGCTTACGTCAGAATACTCCTCAGTCCGCTATACGAGGAGTTAGCTAAAGATGAGAAGGAGGACGAGGAACCTTGGCGCAAGAACCTGAGGTCCTTGACCAAGACCTTCCTCTGCCAAGCCGGGTACAAGCCCTGCATCAGGGATGCACAGGACCAGTTCAGCAAGTGGATGCAGGCTAAAAACCCTGATGAAGGCAATCCGTAAGTGTTTTGTAATTGGATTTGTAGATATTTATTAGATGGATAAAAGTGTTTGTGTGTTTTGTTCGTTTGGAGCGATTGCAGCCAGACGCCATCTAGTGACGTGAGGAAGAATAGTAGAAAATTAGGAGCTAGTAGCGCCATCTAGTATTAAATAGCGAAACTAATATTCTCGAAAGCTCGTGTCGAATGGAATTTTCGAAGTGGAATGAAGCGACGAGAAACTTCCAGAATGTTCGGCTCGAACATTCTGGAAGAATCTCGTCACTTCGGGAACAATGGGTTCGAAAGTCGATTTTTGTGAAAGACTCTCGAAGTATCTAGAACAGTATGGAACGTTCTAGAAACATCTTCCATGCTTTATTAGACAGGTCGGGTTTGTCGTGAGTCAGTTTCGATTTGGCAGCTACACAGAGCGTCCGGAAAAGGAAAATAGTAAAAAGTAATAGAATTGTTTAAGAAGTGTTTTTGTTATAAAGTGTGATTAATCGAAGTCTGCTGTTTAAATAATTTATCCCTGAACCCCAGCTCGTAACAATATGAATATTGTCGTGAGTGTTGGTGATGATAGACAAAGGAGAATGGAAGAAGAATACGTCGACCCCTTATGGCCACATAAGACAAGGGAAGATGTTGATGATGATTGCCCGACGGCAAAAGTGTGGCATTATAAGTTTATCTGTGTGTCTGTTTGTGGCATCATAGGTCTAAACGGGTGAACCGATGTAGAAAAGTAACTTTTTTTTTAAAGGTGACCATTGTTCTAAACATTTGCCCCTGTACTCTAGAATTCTACGTATTTAGTTAGAGTATTTCTAGTTTGCATCACAAACTGCAGTTGCATAAATTAGTTGACATTCAGACACGGATACAGCTGTGTCTCATTTGCTCAGTTTCCTGAAATAACCAAGTTTTTCTTCTGAATTAACGAAGTTTTTGTTCTGAATTTAGAGCGGAACAACAAAATAACGAAGCCAAGATAAAAAATCGTGGGGTACTAAAAATATACGAACAATGTTAGGAAAAATTAATTGGCGAAGTTTTTGCAAGAAGCGTGTCAAAATAGGCGCCTCGAGACGCGGCATCTAATTGAAAGCTTAAAAAAATATACGAACAGATTTATTTTAATAATCTGTGCCTCTGTACGCTGTAGATATATTTTCTTGTCATAATTTGTGTTTGACTTTGAATTCGTTTAGTAGTATTATATCAAGAATAGTGGTATCATGTATTCAAGTGGAAAGTTTAATACACAGTTTGAATACGAAAATTTATTTGTAAGTAGATATTCGGTAGAGAAGAAATGTTTTCATGACAACTTTTAAGGTTCGATTTTTTTGATCACCGATCTAGTGACGATAATAACTTATCTAACATAAACATTGTATCAGCTGTGTGCAGAAATGAACATTGTAGCGTCACACGGGCTCGGGTGTGTTCGGAAACTGTCGGTGTATTTTCGATACTGAATCTAAAAAAATATTTTATACCATTCCGCCTCTAAAAAGCTTATTTTATTCACTAAAAACAGTGTTGCAGGAGTTGCAGTGGTTTGGGAATAGTGCGGTGGGATTGTCACTAAAAACAGTGAATAAAAAGCACTTTTAATCACTGTTTTGGATTTTGAATTTGGAATACACCAATCTATTAGACGCCCATCTCAATGCTATGCAACCTCATAGAGAATATTCGACTTTCAAACTCCTTCTTCGATTTTAATTTTGTGTTTTTTTATATTTAGGATTTTAATAATGATTTTGATTTTAGTGTAGGATATTTATTGAATACTTATTTGGATTGTAATTCTAATATTAATTGCAATGGTGTTTAAGTAACTATAATTATGTAAAGTAACGGAGATGGTCACTAGCCCCTGAAACACAGGTAACAGCACCTAGCTCAGGGGAGGGTTTCAGATTTTTTGGAAATTTTGAAGGAAATAAACCATTTATTTATTACTCGTAATATTCCTTGTGCTTTTCGCTTAGATCTTTCTTTTTCTCGAAGTCATGGTATAAAATATAGTATGCAACTCTTGAATAAAACGGTTTTATATCGAGGGCCATGAATCACTCGCGTCGCTCAGGATTATAACACTTGAATCACTCGCTATGCTCGTGATTCAATCATCATGAATCACTCCCTACGGTCGTGATTCAGTCGTTAGAATCCTTCGCTTGCTCGTGATGCATTTACGGCCCTCGCTTTAAATCCGTTCTTTATTCACTAGTTGCATAATATACTATTCAATTTGTTATTACTTTGTAATTAATATATTTATAGCGAAAAAAATATAAAAATAGTTTTGTAACAAAATTATATACGATCAATCCATTTATTACAAAAACAAATATATTTTATGTTAAATAAAGCACACATTGCACCGTAATTACTATTTGTGCCGCCGCGCTAGCCGTTTTCGTGCAGTTTTTAGGAGCTATCTCCTCGTTATGTAAAAAGAAATATCAATTTATAAAAATACATTAAATTTCAACATAATATTTATACCAAAATGGAAGATTTCATTATTTTTCATGAAGTATATGTTTCACTAATCTCTTTCCAACAAAACCATAAAAATGAGAAATAATGACTGATAGCATGCATCTGCTCATAAAGTGTTCATTAATTCATAGTTATCTCAGGGCAGCAATGTTACGATGAGTGTTATGTACGCCGTACTTGTCATATGCATTGGTCCAATATTTGTATAGATTGTTTTGTCGATTTGTAATGCATGTGATGTGGCTGTGCTATATTTCAAATAAATAAATAAATATTAATTAATTTTTGTAATATCACTAATGGATAGACAATTAAATAACAAATATTTTGTAAGTTTTTTTTTCTTCAAAAGACTAAAATTCGATTTTATAAAGATTTTAGAGTGTTTCTAGTGTGCCGCTAGAGCACTAGGAATGCTCACGGCGGTGTTTTGGTCAGGGTACGGCCTTAAGTACGATAATATGTGTATGTGTAGGATAATATTCATACTTGCTTTTGCACCATTATCAACATTCTCTTATCCTTATCCTAATTAATTTGGGGTCGGACGGCGCAACATGTCTTATTCTAAACTTGTCTGCTAATAGTCATCTCACTAATCTTTTTCTTGCTAGACATATATAATAATATAAAAGACTAGCAGTAGTAGAATAAAATCTAATGAATCTTTCCATTCACTGTAAATTTTGTGGGTTACAAATATTTAACTCAATTAACTTCGCCATGTGACCCTCAGAATATTTGAAGTGGGTCCTACCCACATCCGCTAAAAGGGAGATGAAAACCGAAATAGATTTCTTTTTGGATTCCATGACGCGTATGATTTTGTTTATTATGTTCTAAAAGCCTCCGGCTTTCCACATTATTCATTGAACTTTTTATTAAGAGAGACAAATAATAAAATTGTTTGCAGTGATCTAAATAATTAATTGCTTTGCAATCGTTCCTGCCTCGTTGGTTGGTGGTCGGTAGCGCTACTGCTGAGCTTCATCAGGTCTAACATAAGTTTTATTGGATTTATTTTTCAGTAATTTCTTAGATGCATTTTACTTGTCATGACTTATGGCTGCCAAACCTGGAGCCTAACTATATAAACAATACATAAGTTTGAAACTTGCCAACATAGTGTAGATGACGATTAAATAATAGTAGTTTATGAAACTGTTCCATAATAAGGGGTACTAAAACATGAGTGTGTGTTTAAAAAACGAGCCTTAGGCGAGGTTTTTAATAGTATCATACTTAGTTATATGCAGTTTCATACACTACTTTCTATTTACACTTTTATTTAGTAGGATTCAACCTACTAAATAAAAGTAAAAAATTAAAAAAGTAAGAAAAGATCAGTACAGCAAAACGTATGAATGGCGCCAAAACCCAACAGATCACCGCATTAACCGCGCTTGCGCTAAAGCGGGCGTTGCCACAGACCAGTAAAAATAGTTTATTTTTATTTTTATTTTTATAATAGGTACTATAATAATGGCGCGCTCCGCATAAGCTTTCCATTACAAAAAAAATATTGATGGAAACTCCTTCGTGATATCAACTTCTTGGATTTCCCCTGTATCGTAATAGAAAAAAAAAATTATATAGTATTATTTTATTAGAGAAAAAGTGTTATAATATGATTCTTTTTTTAAATTTCGGTGTTGTGTTTATAAAGTATGTCAATATAAACTCCTTTTGAAGTTTACAATTCGAATATTATGATATGAGAGTAGGTAGATAAAACTATATAACATACGGAACCAAACCAGAATAACTGATGTCACGTAAGTATTAAAAAGCTAAAACAGAACTGGGCTGGACATTTATTTTTATTTTTTGTACAATCTCACCGCACCATTCCCAAACAACTGGAACTCCTGAAAGCCAGAATCAACAGTGACGACCACCAGAAAAGCGCCGAGGCAATGAAGCTCGACGAAGACCCGGGGAATGAATTTAACTGTCTTGGATCCCGCAACGAAATTAATCAGAAAAGAATAACGGAAGAGTAGGCAAAAATACAAATTTCCACTTATGACCCACCACTTACGGGCAGGACATATGATTATTATCAAAACAGCCAAATGGTCTAGGGACGTAACAGAGTGGTGGCCAATACAACATAAAAGAAAGTTAAACCCATGTTACCGAATATCAGCTTACACGCTAACAGTGGACTTTACAAAACATATTAACATCGTCATGTTGGGACCTGTGTGTTCAGTGAGGCAGAAAATGGCGTCTGCTTCCATTGTACTGTCATCTGATTGTTCGCTGACTATGTTTTATGAATGCTTGACATAATAGTTTGGACGGGTTTGCTTACAAATCAAAACATAATAAATCTGTAGAAAATCGTTTTTGTACATCGATAAATTTCCAAAAAAATAGCCAACAGAACCAATTTACAGCATTTTTGGAATTTTTGCTTGTTGTCGGCTTGTCTGTTTAGTTGTTCACGCATCACGTTAAAAGTGCGAAACTAATGTAGATAACATTTATATATAATAAAAAAAAAACTGTTTTGCAAAAAAATACTACCGACTTCCAAATAAAATACTACAATGTGAAAAATAACTTTATTTTTGGAAGTCGGTGTCTTTTCTAGGTACCAATTTTTTTGCGTTATGGACACCGTTTTTTTATTTTTCACTTTTTGGTTGTGCCTACCTAATAGGCAAGTTGTTTAGTAAGGTACATATAACGCCAGAATATCATGAAACTTGAACATAACCGGTGAAATGAGAGATCTGCGTACCCCTTAAGAGCGTACTGGCCTGATGCTATGTTATGAAAAGGTATAAAAAATAAACAGACATGCGATTGCAGCAATTCCGAGAGATTTGCCGTTATTTATATTGAATAGTCCCGTTGTATATCTTCGAAGTTCTTCATCAGATCTTCACCAAATTATAATGGGGTCAATTTCGAAACACACTTTTTCAAACAAAATAAGATTTTCCAAAATCGGTCCACAATTGAAGGAGATATCGGAGAACATACACAAAAAAAAAGAAACATAATGTTGAACATAAAACCTCCACCTTTTTTTTTGAATTCGGTTAAAAATCGTGCGTAATTTGAAGTACTTAATTTTTGTTTCCTCGCAATCAATTTACTATATCAAGAAGTAAAATATCACAACACAAGCAATTCAGATACTCGGACAGTTGAACTCTATTCGATAGATGGCTTTGTGCAATTGACGTCATTTTCTGAATGGCGGTGCTAAGTTTCTCCATGGAAGAATGACCATGGTAAAAATTGGTAGGTTAGGATAGGATAGGCATTAGAAAATATGTGTAGGTTTCCTATTTATTTGGTGTCGATTTTAGTGTAACGTCCGTTGTTATTAAGTCAATTATGTTTCTTTAGATAAGGCTTCGTTTCTACTCAGAAGACACGATAGCGGCATAGATTTATAATAGTTTACTACTACGTGGGACACTCAGAAAGTTTTGCGAAACTAAAAAAAATTGTTCTATACGTACATATATTTTTATTAAATCTTTTCAAAGTACTTTCCACCAGCCTCTATACAAAGATTCATGCGCCTAAACCAGTTTTCAAAACACTTTTTCCAGTCCGCCGCAGACACCTCGTTTACAGCCTGCTCGAACGCAGCCAGCGCATCTTCCGGCGACGAAAATTGTATCCCTTTGAGCTGATTTTTTATTTTTGGGAATAAAAAGAAGTCACACGGTGCTAGATCAGGGCTGTAAGGAGGGTGACCCAGGAGTTTGACTGGCGTGCTGTCCAGGAAGTCCCTCGTTTTGAGTGCGGTGTGCGCAGGTGCATTGTCGTGGTGGAGCAGTAGCCCGCGGAGCCCTGTGTTTGGTCGCTTGTTGCTTATAACAGAGAAAACTTCTGGCAAACATTTGGTAGTATACCATTCGGCATTAATGCTTCTTTGATCCCGTAAGGGAATTGATACCAAGTGGCCAGTCAAATTAAAAAAGCTAGCGATCAAAATCTTACCCCCGCTTCTAGATCGCTTCACTTTGGTAGGCGTTGGCTCATTTTGAAACACCCAAACAGTCGACTGGCGCTTGGTTTCTGGGTCGTATTGATAAATCCAGGACTCATCACCTGTAACGATGTCGTAAACACGCCGAGACGAGCCTGCTTCAAATTTGTTAAGCATATCACGGCACCATTCCACCCGGGCCTGCTTCTGAGCATCGGTGAGGTTGTGCGGCACCCAGCGTGATACTATCCTCCTCACGCGAAGATGGCTGTGTAGAATCTCGTGAACGCTTCCCGATCCAATCTTCAATATGTGTTGAATCTCCTGATATGTAATTCGCCTATTGTCTTGGATTAAATTTTTCACTGCTAGCACGTTTTCTTCGGTAACAGCCGTCAAAGGGCGACCGCTTCTTTCGTCATCCCCCAAAGTTGGTCGACCGCGCTTGAATTCGTTATACCAACGATACACGGTTGCCTTGGAAGGGCCTTCATCCATGAATGCCATTTGAAGTCTATCGTACGATTCATCCGGTTTCAGGCGACACTTGAAATCGTATAAAATCATAGCTCTAAAATGTTCCCGGCGCAGATCCATATTTCAGTGAGACACAATACTTTGAATTAACTCGCAAAAAATGTGGAGGGAAATTTTGAAATTGGAACTTACTTATTTTTACTTATAAATAATCATATTTTCGAAAAACATTATAACTGGCCAGTCTCCCATATATAAAAACTTTTTTTCGCAATACTTTCTGAGGGGCCTGGTATATCCCTCAATGGATAAATGATAATAATTTTAAACTAATCATTAACAAAGTAATTTATCAAGTTTTGATGTCCGTCGAATGATTTTGATTCCGAATCAGTCATAATTAAGCACTATATTAAGCACCTGCCATGTTGTCTCTTCACCACCCCTAGTTGACTGGTAGAGAATGCCTAAGACATTAAAGCGCGGCTGACGGACGCGACTTACAATAAAGTTATTCTTATTCTTATTCTTCTTATTCTTATCGTCAAACAGTGGAGTAATCGCTAGACTACGTTCGTATGAAAGAATTTGCGACTAGTGTAACCTTAAGCGACCACGTCATATCGAAATAATAACTTGAACTCTTTCCTTCCAGCCTATCAAACACGTGCATCTGCCCCGTCTTCAAATGGGGAACAATTAAGGAATGGGAGTTCGGACTGCAGAGGGTTATCAACTTCCCTCCTTCAAGAAAGCAGAGTGAGAGGACGTATCTTCTGAAGACCTTGGCTGGATGCCCAGAAGCTGAGGAGAAGATCAACAGGCTCCTGAATATCACACTTCTGCAGGGTCATGCAAATTTCACGGAGACAGATGCTTTCCTAATATTCAGTATGCTGACTGGTTCTGCTACTGGGTATACTACACTGTTCAACTTCCTCTGCAACAATTGGGATGTTTTGAGAGAAAAGTAAGTGTTTTGTGTCTTTGTTTTAGATGTATTTGTATTAAAAAGAGACCTATCGCACCTTTTCTTCGCAACGCCTGTCAAATGTCTGATGACAAGAACAGCCTTAACCCCGATTTGTGAATTAAGAATTTGAAGTTGAATTAGAATCTACTTTGACTTAACACATTTTAAACTCCAAATTCGCTACTCAAAAACGGTCCTTTCAATGGAAGTGTATCTAATTTAATAATGTTTAGTAAGTGTTGTTTATGAGAAAAGTAGAATTATAACTTTGATAAAGCAAAAATTCACTGTGAAAACTCTTTGCAAATCATTGCAGTTTTAATAAAGGCCAACCAAACACCAACACGTCATCGTCATGTTGAAAGCAATGATGGACATAACAATTCAGCAGACAGACGTTAAAGAACATAATTTATTGTTAGAGAACATTTCAAGATCATGAGGCAGTCTACTACGACTGTCTGTTGATTGTCACATTGAACTGTCCAATACTGAGTTGGTGACGCAGACACACTGCTTTGTAAGAAGTCAGTTACACTTTTATGTAAGAAATTGACAGAAACATCAGTAATACTTTGAAACGGGTTAAGGATAAAAAACCGGCCAAGTGCGAGTCTGACTCGCACACAGAGGGTTCCGTATAAACAGCTTCATTCGCCACTATAAATAGGTAACATTACTAACGTTCATAAACAATGAAAGCATCGAATATTGCTCTAACGAAGGGATAAAAGTAACTTTGCCGTTCGAAAACTGTTGTCCCCATACATACAAATATTTACTTTTACAAGTATATATTATGAGTAATTCGAATTTTACTCGTAAACTTGTAAAGCCTACTTTGCTGTGATAGTTTTTCTTTTATTTTCGTTGCCGTGATTTTTTTCACATACTCTAAAGCAACGATTTATCAGGGAACACTTGGCTCTAACAAAAAATTACCATTTAAAGCTTAATTTTACGCAAACGGATACCTGAATCGAAAAATGGTATTAACAATCCTGTAATATTTTTGAATGGCCTATCTAACGAACACCATGGGAAAGACGAGAAAAAAAAAGCCTCACTTTCGTGTACAGGAGGTTCCGTAAAAACAATTTTTTATATGGTTTTATTTTACCACTTTGTAACCGTAATTAATATGTATATCCATGCCAAATTATAGATTTCTAGTACTAAAAATCTCTGAGCTAAGCTGCGGATGGACGGACAAATGGACATTGCGAATCTATAAGGGTTCCTTGTTGACTACGACACCCTAAAAATGACCAGAGAGTCTCTCTTAATTTTAGTGTTTGAAAATATTGCTCGTCTTTTTATTTTAGTACAATATAGAATTTAATTATGTATACCAATTTAGCTGTTACTCTTATACAGCAAGAGAGGGTGTACAAGATCATTATTGATCATATTGTTGTCAGTAAACTGTATGTGGAATATTTTTCAATCTTTGAACTTAGTCATCGCGTCGCTACCGCCTACCTCCAACACCGCAGCCTCCCCATAATCGCGTTTGCATCACTCAAAGGGTTTAGCAGCGGAGTGCACAGGTAGAGAGAGCTTGCCAGCTTAATGGCTATGCACCACAGCCGCCAATTTTCCTCATTTGTGTCTACCGTCTAGCCCTGTCTGAATAATTTAGCTGGGAAGCGCGGCCAAAACAAAGTGAACTTGTGTAGAAGTTGCCCGAGCTTGTTTTGTTAGTACGGGCTATTGAAGTTTAGCGTTAAAATGTGTGGTACAACTTCTGTCTGCCTTGATCAAACCTGAGTTTTGGCAGTTTTAGCATTATAGTTAGTTTCATTGGCTTTCATGATATCCTACACAGCCTGCTACAGTCAAAACCCTTCTTGGCGCATTAACCAGGCATCAAATGATGACAAATTATTAATTTTTGTAAGTTGGTTTGTAGTAACACTTTAACATGGCGATCATATTTTTTTAAACTAGATGAGGACGGCGTTTCTTATCTGACTACTCTGAAAAGAAAGGCCGAAACAAACTCAGAGTTCACATACAGTCTCTTTTCAAGTTGTCTCGCAAGGATACACGTTTCGGGCTATTAACGGTTTGTAACAGTCTCAACGAGTGGCATTATACATCCAGACCACCTTAGGCAATCAGCCCAGTTAAAATTTTGCTAATCAGAAAGTATTTCTTACCAAGACATTGGCTGTTCTCATACAGTACCAATACAGGAAAAAAATAACTCAATAGGGTAGTTGACAAAAAAATATCTACTTAGTCTGTCAGTTAGATAACCTAAAAATATTAGACACTTATTTTTACTTTTTCACAAAAACTTACGACGATACAGTGCGTTGAAAAGTCGTGTGACGTCACGGTGTGCTATACTTTTTACTGACAAAGTGACGTCACAAGCCCCCACTCCTGAACTTTGATGCGCTTTATCTTTGTCAATTTTAATTTATTTCGTAAAGCAAAATACGGTTTCAATATTATTTGATGATCTCACTGACATATACCTAGGAGACATACCTTTTATAGCAATGGCAAAATCATGCGTGAGAGAAATTATAAGTATTGACCTTTCTATGAATTCTACAGGTACATAAGCAGGACAAACCTCTGGGACAACCTCATCACTTCAGCCACATCTCAGTTCAAGACAGAAGAAGGTCTAGAACTGGTAAAACAACTATACGTCGGTCACCAAGGACAGTTCGGATCTGCTGAGCACCTCATCGAGAAGTCCATGAGAAATATCAGGGTTGAAGCCGAATGGTCAGCACAGAACCTGCCAGTAATTGAAGCATGGCTGGACAATTTCCTAGCCAGTAGTGATGTGAAAGATGATAAGTTTATCAACATGTGATTTTATTTTGTTGTAGTTTTAGTCGAATTTTTAATAGTCAGATAAGTATTATAGGACGAATAAAGAAAGAAAAGAAACGTGGTTATTTGGAATATGAATCTCAACACACAATGGATTATTATGGAGATGTGACAAACCTGCTAAAGTAAAGCTGTCAATGCCCGGGTTCGATTTCTGAGTCAAACAATGTGTTCTGGCTTTTCCCATCTGAATTTTCTCAACAGCAGCCCGGAGTCTATATTTGCACGTCTGCCTTACCCTTCGAGAAATACAGGCGCGATGTTAAGTTGTATATGTTGTCAATCTCCTAAATTAATGCTCTGTTAAAAATGATCTTACTATTGAAAAATCGGCCCATATTTAAGTGATATATTGTATTTAAGTAGATAGGCGACTGGATCGTTTTTTAACTGGGACGGTGGTCCCAGTTGTCTGATTGCTATATTATTTAATTAAATAGGTTTAATGAGAGATCAGCGTTTTATTTGATATTTTTGCTGCTATGAGTCCAAATGGATTAGGGATATGGAAAACCTCAGCCCTCCTATGACATGCCAATGACGTCATAATTTCATTGTGGAAAAGAGATTAAGCTATACAAGATGAATAGTACTAGTAAAGTAAACTAACTATTACGTAATAGTCCAATTTTATTTAAAACTGTGATGGAATTGACAGTTGAAGGTAAAACATCTCTAGAAGATATGCAAGTTCTTCTGCTTAGATTGCAAGCCAACCTAGTTCGGATAGACAACGGAGAGTTATTTGGTATTCTAAACCATCATCATCATTTCAGACGAAAGACGTCCACTGCTGGACATAGGCCTCCCTCAAGTGTTACCACATTAACCGATCTCGTACGACAGGCGGATGCCCGCAACTTTAACCATATTCCAAACGAAAATCTCCTAACTAGGTCAAAGAAAAAGCATCTACTCTATTCAGGGTTCCATAGAGAGAACTTGGTCATTGAACTGAAAGTACGTATTTAACTTAGTTTTTCTACTGCACATGGTTCTCTTAAATATTTGGTACAACCTTCAGTCAGTTGAAGTGGACAATCCCTAAAATTCATTGCAAATGGACGATTCAAAATTGCATTTTGATTTTTCGTTGAAATAAAGATATAACTTTGAATCTTCCGACATTCTGAATGGAAGCATGTAAGCATCTTGAATTAGTGGACTAAGAATAATTCTATCTATACCAATATTATAAAGAGGAAAGATTGTTTTGTTTGTTTGTTTGTACCGAATAGGCTCCGAAACTACTGGACCGATTTTAAAAATTCTTTCACCAATAGAAAGCTACATTACTCCTGAGTGACATAGGTTATTTTTTAATCCCGGAAACGGGTCCTGTGGGGTGGCCCACGGGAGCTAAGCCGCGGGGAACAGCTAGTAATTAATATTTTAAGGCGTTTGGTAAAGTGATAAAAAAGATCCATAAATATCGGCGAATGTATTAATTTGACATGATTTATTTGTCGATACAAGGGGAAAACTTAAATGCCGCACAAACGCACAATACAATCGACAATATTTTGAAATGCAACAATCATAAAACTTTAGTATCCGAAACTGAAAAATTGTTTTCGCAATTTCCGTCAAGCATGGAATACTGCTCTCACCTCTGGGACGGAGCTACCAAATACCGATTTGATGTACTTGAGTCAATTGTCAGACGGGCCAAGAGGCTTATTGGCAACGCATTGGTTGCGTCACTTGCGTCAAAGCTCCAGAGCCTCGAACATCGACGCTGAGTTGTCAGGCTATCGGTTTTTTATTTGTTACATTTCGGGCGTGTGCGATGGAACTGCACAATTTGATTCCGCCTAGCCCTTTCCATCATCGGACTACAAGACGAACGGCAATGCACCATTGGTACATGGTGAACATCCCATCCGTAGGTATGCACAAATCGTTTTACTAATACTTTCATAGTGCGCACAGCTAAGTAGTGAAGTTCCTTGCCGGGGTCTTGGTTTCCTAATAGCTACAACCTTGGGGTCTTTAAATCAAGAGTGAATAGGCTACTTCTAGGCAAGCGTGCTACACCGACGCTTACCATCAGGTGAGATAGTGGTCAAACGTTACCGTTCATAAAAATAAATGATAATAAAAAATCGGCCAAGTGCGAGTTGGACTTAAGCACGAAGGGTTCCGTACTATCATCGCAAAAAACGGCAAGAAAATCACGTTTGTTGTATGGGAGCCCCATTTAAATATTAATTTTATCCTGTTTTTAGTATTTGTTGTTATAGCGGCAACAGAAATACATAATCTTTGAAAATTTCAACTATCTAGCTATCACGGTTCACTAGATACAGCCTGGTGACAGACAGACAGACAGACGGACCGCGGAGTCTTAGTAATAGGGTCCCGTTTTTACCCTTTGGGTACGGAACCCTAAAAAGGATGAAAACGGATCTAAAAAGGCGCCTAAACTAGATATTAAAAAAAACACAGATGATAATGTCTTTCATCCTCAACTTGAAGACCTAGTTAGCACGAACGATTTCGTATTGCTTTACGTTTGAACTAGGGCAATCATAATTTAATTATATCCGTTCAAGTGAGCACTGTGAATAAGAGGTCGGAGTTGCTTTCAAAGACAATTTAAAGAGAGCAGGTGGTGGGAGGTGGGGGTTTGGGTAGAAAACCTGTGTATCGGATTGTTTTCAGCTTTATTATTATCTGTTGGAGTAATGGGTTTCTGTTTAGCATGAGGTTCAGGGTTCAATTTCCAGGTCAAGCAAAGTATTATAGGAATTTATCAGTAAGTAGCTTCTGCCAGCGGTTTCGCCTGTGTGAAAAGTGTTTTCTTATCTCAATGGAACATTGTATTGGAATGAAAAGTAGCCTATGAGCTATTCCAGACTATAAATCGATCTGATATCTGTGCCAAATTTCATCCAGATTCGTTCAGCCGTTCTGGCGTGATTGAGTAATAAACATACATCCACACTTTCGCATTTATAATATTAGTGAAACGTAAGATTAGGCTGAGAATCGGCACTTTTTGAACCTATTAATTTATAATACTTTAACCAAAAATGTCAACATTTCCTTTTTTTTAACTGGGAAGAATAAGGGGAACAACAAACTCCCCAATACGGGGGATAGTAGGTTTATGTCGGTCAAATATAATACTGAGCAAATGAATGAACTACTTATATTCTACAACATTTGTATTTATTAATGAAACGCTAACAAGAAGCTACACACTTACTACACTTGAATACGTGAATAAATACATTTATTTAGGAAAACAGTTATCATTTGAAGATAGAAACGAGGAAGATGAGGTAGAGCGCCGAATAAATATGAGCTGGAAAAAATACTGGTCGCTTAGAGAGATTATGAAAGGTGACTATCCGCTCCACCTAAAGAAAAAAGTGATGGATACGTGCATTCTACCGACTCTCACGTATAGTTGCCAGACGAGAACTTACACCACTAAAATAAAAACAAAACTTGTCAGATGCCAGAAAGCGATGGAAAGAAGCCTATTAAAAATAAGAAGAATACACAAAGTAAGAAGTGAATTAATAAGAAAGAAAACAAAACTGATTGACGTCCTACACTACAGTCTAAGGTTAAAATGGCGATGGGCTGGCCATGTAGCACGAAACAGTGACAAGCGATGGACAGTAGAAGCGACGAGATGGAAGGGACCTAGCGGAAAACGACGCAAAGGCCGACCTATGAAACGATGGCTGGATGACATCATAGCTACAGCAGGAAAAGAGTGGATGAAACATGCTCAATATAGAGAAAACTGGAACAAACTGGAGGAGGCCTATACCCAAATAGGGGTTCCTATCCTAGAAAATAATTAGGTATACCAAGAAAATAACGACTATAAAGAAACACATTCGGCTTAAATATAAAATGTTAAAGAAACTAACAATACTAACAATTAGTAAATAAGTAAGCCAAATACTAACAAATACCTACTAACAACTTTTGAAATGTAACAATAAGGATATGGAAATAAAAAGGTTTTATTATTATTATTATTTATTATATTATTAACAAGAAGCTACCAACGCCCTCTAGATGCGTGACGGAAAAACATCCATTCGTCATTTTCACTGCACAAATAGTTCTGACTGAATGTATTGGACATTAAACCCTAAAACCCTAAAATAGTTTAATTCTTGTATTTCGACACAAAATAGGTTTCTCACAATAATTTTGTGGAGCAAACTACGTTGTGCAGAAATGAATATAATAATGTGAGGGGTATTTTATAGACATTAAGAAAAAAAAAGTTAACTCCTGACTATTATTTTTGGTGTCTCATATGAATTAAGCTTGTTGCTTTGAATATAGCACTAGGCGCGAACACTGAGCAATAATAATATTTACTGATGAAATTCCTCAAATACATACTTCTGAAATACCTACTGCTGTTGATCCCCATGACCTGAAAGAATAAGTTGTTACATTTATATTTGGGGTCAACTTATCTACTGGAGATGACGCATCTTCAAATATAGGTTTTTACAATACTTATCAATAGGTATAAAAAAACACAATTTATAAACATTACGCAAATCAATGAACTCTACACCAATGACCTTCCAGCGATAAAGATTTTATTGGCTCCAAACATTCTAAGAACCGATTCCTAGTATTAAAATATCACGGGTTTGGAAGATAACCTTTATGACAGTAAAGATGAGGTCACACTGTTTGCTAAGCTAAGTTAGCTGAGTTTACGGAACTCTGCGAATTATTTTCTTAGTGAGCCTAGATACTGATAATGCCTGCTAGCTGACTCGCAGCCTGTTTGCGTAAGTGAATTCGGCAGGGCAAGGGATATGACTCCATGAAGGTTGAAGAATTCCCTTTAAATAATTAGGTATGGCCAAAAACTATTGGACTCTTTCAAAAAAAAGTATCTTCACCAATGAAAGCGTCCAATTATTTAAAGGGAATTTGGCATACTCTTTCATGGAGTCATACCCTTTGCCCTGTCCACAGATTTTGAATCTGTGGCCCTGTCGAATCCACTAACTCAATTAGGCTGTTGTCCATAGTCATCCAAACCTTTACTGACTTGTAGCGTTTCTGTTCGTGTATATTTTACGCGCATAACCAGCAAACATATAGTCAACTTCTTTTTTTAACCGACTTCCCAAAAGGTTTCTCAAGTCGACCGTATATATATATTTTTTCATTTGTGTTCGCGGATAACTTCGTCGTTTAAGAACCGATTTCGATGATTTTTTTTTAAAAAAAGGGCAGTTTTTATTAATTTGTGCTTACGCACGTCAGGGGCCCCGTAAACGGCTGATACGGCGGTAGCTACGCATCTATTTTCATGTTAATTGGAGGTACCTACCAAAACCAAAAAGAGGAAAATACAAATCTTTTTAACAAAAAATCAAACCAACGACTTCCAAAACCAAACACTACAAAGCGAAAAATAACTTTCTTTTCCGAAGTCTGTGTCGAATAACGGAAAACAATGGGTACAAAAGACCACCCACGTGGTATTGGTACTTCGCCCAATATATCGCCTTTATACATGCCTATGCGTTATTCTGTTGTTTAAGCTATATTTCTGTAAAGCTTTATCAAAATCCGTTCAGTAGTTTTTGCGTGAAGAGGTAAAAAAAAACATCTATACTCACAAACTTTCACGTTTACAATAGTAGTAGATTAATGTTAGCTGTCAAAGCGTGTAAAATATAGGTATGGGATGCGCTACCGAAATGTCAATCCTGAAACTTCTTGGGCTTCTTCATCTTCTTGGGCTTTGGAGTGGACAATCGTTATTGCTGTTAGAATGTCGGTTTGTGTAGAGTTCAACGTATAATGTAGCATTTCTAGTAACATGACGACTTGTTATGAGGGCTACCGTTTTTGTGTCCACCAGTTGGCGCCACTGGCGAGTAAGGTACTGAAATATAGCTGTTAAACGTTGTTATTACGCGTACGGAAGCAAGGTTTCAATTTAAATCATTTCTAATGGCGTAAAAGTGCGATTAAATATAACATCGAGTATGCCGTAGTTTTGCGATATTTTTTCAAAATAATGTAAAACACAATTTTCCGAAACATAAAACTCTGTTAAAGTGGTGAGTAAAACCTATACTTCTCTGTATTTACCATATTTTGAAAATATTCACGTCAATATAAAAGTAGTACAAAACGGTGACGTTTGACATTTTGAAAACCTCACTCTACAGCAGTGCCTCTAGCGGCAAATTCAAACGCGATAGCCCTCTTAAATAGAATAAAATTCGCGGATGTGCGGTCAATATTTAGTTTCTGCCGTGGTTTTCGCTGAACACCTTTTGTTTTTGGGATGAATCTAGCTATTTTTGGTCTCATACATTTGATTGGCACGTGTATCTATCTAGTTGTAAGTACTTTCCGCTATACATAGGCTAAGCTAAGTTAGCTTAGCGGACAGAGTAGCCACCGCTGAAGGCCTGTCACACACATTTACACGCTCGGGAGCGACCGACCTTTAGGGACCGAGGTTACGACATTTTAGTTAATGAGGACTTTGAAGGGTGAATTTATGGATTAATGTGAAATACGCCTTTTTGGTCTTGTTACAATGTTTTCTTTTGTGTTATTGCTTATCTCGGTGTCTCCTGTACGAGTCACAATTTAAAAAAATCTCTCTTTTTCTTTAAATATGATCTGGTGGGCTCTGCAGTTAGATAATAACAGGTTTGTAAATTAGATGTTTGTCATCTAATTTGTGTGTATCAGCTATCACGTATTGTAAGCAATATTGATTTGGCAGTTGGCAAATTTTAATCAAATCAAATCAAATATTCTTTATTGACATAATAATTGTTTACAGCAATGTTGAAGCCTCTGACTCCCGAACTAGGCGGACCTGTATGACAGGAGTCAGCGCCCTCTCCATTTTATTTCATCATAACATACAATGTCAAATAAAATTAAAATTAACATTAAATTTGGAGTACCTAAAATTAAGGAGAGGTTAATAATAATTGTCATTAAAATATCGAATGTCAAATCAAATTAAAATAAATATAAAATTTTGAAACAAAATGAACAAGTAATAGAATTTTGGATTAACATACAATTCAACAATAACAACTAAAACTAAGTCTAAGTCGTGCTGTGTGTGTGTGTGTGTGTGTGTATGTGCGTGTATGTGCGTGTATGTGTGTGCGTGTTTGTGTATGGTGGAATGGGTAGATGACTGAATAAGTTTCTATGTAAAAAAATAAAAAAATAAATGAGATTGATTTAATTTAAACATTAATTAATGAATTAGGTAATTAAGTAATCAATTAAGTATTTTCTACACACTATCGTAATCAAGAGTGAAGAGCCAGTTCTTTACCTTTAATTTACAGTCTCGTAAAGACAGCGGATAAAAGTTTAGGAGCCTATTAATTTTGTTGTAGACATAACCAGAAAGATAGGCATATTGCCGTCTTGCAAAAGCCGTTCGACATCCACCCGACTCAATGACATCTGGTATTTTCCGTTTATTTTGAAGTTTTGTACGATCATATGGGGCACATTCATGCTGCTTAGTTATTAGATGAAGAATAAACAGTTGTCTCACCGTGAGTACCCGGCATAGCTCATACAAAGATTTTGTGGGAAATCTGAATGGTTTAAATGTCATCGTCTTCAGCAAGGACCGTTGAGCTCTTTCTAGGCGTAAGAGGTACGTTTTGCATGCACCTCCCCAAGCCCCTATACAGTAACCAATAACTGATTGAGCCAATGCTTGATAGACTGTACGGAGGAGATCACCGTCTGCCACATCCCTGAGATTTTTAAAGACCCATGTTAGTTTCCTGACTCTTGACGAGACCATGTCGATATGGGGTTGCCAGGTTATTCTCTCATCCAAGAGAACCCCAAGATATCTTACAGTTTTAGTGTTACTCAAAGTTGTACACGAGCACTGTTGGGTAAACGGTGGTTCACATGTGTGGATCCGAACAGTTATATTTGGCTGTTTTATGCGAGCATTAGTGAACTGTACATATGAGGTTTTAGATATATTAAGGGTCAGCAAGTTGTGCCTCAGCCACGAGCTGGCTTTATGGAGCCCTATCTCCGCATTTTGTTGGACTTCATCCCAAGTCTCTCCCTGAAATACCAAGGCTGTGTCATCTGCGTAAGTAAATATTTTGCCTTTATCGAGTGTCATTTGACATAAGTTGTTTATATAAATCAGGAAGAGACTGGGACCAAGAATGCTGCCCTGTGGGACTCCGTAAGTGACTGTGACATCTGAGCTAATGGCACTGCCCACCCTAACCTTTTGCAATCTACCAGTAAGGAAATCTTTGTAAATTTTTAGCACCATTCCCCTCACTCCACACCTTTCCAGCTTGTCAACAAGAGCAGAGATCGAAACTAAAATA
Source organism: Orthosia gothica (assembly GCA_949775005.1). Taxonomy (NCBI): domain Eukaryota; kingdom Metazoa; phylum Arthropoda; class Insecta; order Lepidoptera; family Noctuidae; genus Orthosia; species Orthosia gothica. The sequence goes on along the minus strand of OX459041.1, from coordinate 32,038,578 downwards.
TCTAGATAAATAAGATTTGCAGGCTGATTAAGCATTTAAATAATATTCTGCTACAACAGCTTACAATACCTTTAGTATGACTACTCATTCTAAAAGCAGGTGACTACTTAAATGAAGGCAAATAAAGATATGTGGAAGAAGAAAGCATAATGTGCCGAGTAAATAAAAAAAATGGGTTCAGAATTGCCGAGTTGTATGTATTTGATTGTAGTATATTGTAATAAGCATGATACAATGTGTCCGGATTCATAGTAATAAAACTTTAAGGCCGTAAAATACACTTAATTTTATCAATAAAAGCACCCCATGTATGGGGTTTACTCAGCAAATCTTTTTTGTGCATTTCCTAAAATTCTGCAGAAATTATGAGGCAGAAATGTGCAGGGGCAATAATAAAATTAAAACTAATTGACTTAGAGCTGTGATTATTTTGCCAGTGTGTAGACCAACACAAAAATTAACTAAAATCCCATGACAGACGGGTGTTATTCACAAAAAAAATTTGAGGAAATGCAATAAAATTTTGTGAATCACGTTTGAAGTTTGTCTTTTATGACTCATTACAAAAAAAATATCATATCTTTTGAGTGTTACATTAATATTATTTTAGATTTTCTATACTAGATCCAAAGTTATGGTTGTTAGACTATGTGGATATCGTAATAAGTAAGTCAGACACTAAAATTGCTCTATCATTGAGTGTGTGCTGATTTCACCACTTATGTGGAGTGTGTTTATAGATAAAATAAACTGTATTTTACGCCCTTAAAGTTGTATTACTACAAGCCCGGACACATTGTATATTACTGGAATGCAATTCTGTTGACGTTTTCACATTGGAAATTCTTTTTAACGACTCGTAATCACAAAAATATTTGGTGGTTTTCCTAAACGTATAAGGTACAGGAAGCGAGACAGCTAAAGTATTCAAGAACTACAAACTTATACTGCACAAGTACAGCTCCTACTTAATGGAAAGCTAACATTATAAGGAACGAAACTAAAATCACTTTGATACGAATATCATTATATGTGCACTCGTCTTAAGTTTAATCACACGGAACATACTCATTCAATTTTAAAGCCTTTTTCTATTTGCAATAAGGTGTAAATTCATTTGAAAAGGAGGAGTAGCACATAGATATGAGATTTCGGTAAACAGTTATTAAAGTTTCGGGAGTTGTTCTGCATGTTTGACGATGTGAGGGGTCCGCTGCATGCAGACTCGACCATATCTTCAGAACTAAGATATTACTTACTTATGAGTTAATGTCGATTCTAGGGGGTTATGAATGGTGTCTGATGAGATTGCTTCGTTTTTCTAGTGGCTGTGTAAACGTTGATTCTGGGTATGAATCCCAGGTCGGGATAATTTATTTCGCGAAAATTTTAGACGTATACCTATATTCCTCAATGTTAACGCAGTGTGTTCTTTTGGACAGTTATATTTGCAAAATATCCTTTGATTTAAATATGCTATTGCAGTTATGAAGAAATTCTAGCCATCAAATTTACTGTGTAAAAATATTTTTAAACATCTAAGTCGGTTATAAGGAGTATCCAAAAGTAGCGAAAAAAGAACGTGTTGTTAATTTTTTTTTAAAGCAGAACTATAAGTACACGATAAAACCATGTTTCACAAATAATGTACATGAATCAATAATACTTAAATAAATATTTTTTTTCAAACCTTTTAACCTAGCTGTTACTAAAGAGTATGCTTTAGAAAGAAAACGTTTTACGGCAGTAAAGCGGTGGAAGGCCCTTAAGATTGCCCTAGTCGACGGCACGAACTATTTTGTGCGCGGGGTTAAAATGCATGCTATCTCATCCGACAACACGTGCGAAAGAGATAGATGCTGTGATTAGTAGTTAGTAAGACACAATTTTGCAAATTTATAGCGAAATGGACGATGATTTAGGAAGAAAAAGAGCGCGCGAAATTTTATAAACAGAACTTTGGGAATATGGATATTATGAAAAATAAACTAAATGTATCCGGTCAAAATAAAATTATTTGCGTCTATCTTTGTATGGTGACTGTTTTGAATTTGTCCTTCTTCTTGTGGTATGTATTTGTGCCCAAAGATGCGTTAAAATTAGTTTTAAAAATATGGAACTATCGACGCCCATAACCTTTAATTTTTTTTTCCATACAGGGCTAGATAATGATAAGACAAATTGAAATATTTTTTTTATTTTGAGCGTACACCGTCAAACAGTGGAGTAATCGCCAGACTACGTTTGTATGGAATAATGATCTACTAGGGCTTCCTTAATGGTGTATCTCGATTTTCGCAGCCTTGTCTGGATTTCTGCTTAGTCTATGGCAATAGGCTGAACCCTTTATTAGACACTTTATTACGTTACTGAAACATATCTGGCGAAATGTGTGCAATGGTAAGCCTAAATATTTTGTGGCTTTTAGTTTGAAGTCAACAGTCTTATTTGACCAGCTGTTTCCGTTGCCAACATTTTTTTCTATCACGATTAAATTAAAAAACTATGTATATTATTAATCACACTAATATTATAGTCAGGATTAGCACATAAGCTACTTTTTATCCCGGGGATATGTTCCCTAGCGAAAATTTCTACATTCACGTGGGCGAAGCCGCTGGTAAAGGCAAGTATAATGTTATAGGCGAAAGTTTGTGAGTGTGTGTCTGTGTTTGTATGTTTGTTACTTTTTCACGCTCAAACGGCTGGACGGATCTGGATGAAATTTGGCACAGAGATAGATTATAGTAAGGCTTGTTAGTAGTAGGGATTCGCCGGTTCTAGAACACCGATCTCGTGGGTGGTCGAGGGTGCGCCAGAACCTAAAAAAAAAAAAAAAAAAAAAAAAAAAAAAAGGTTTTGGGGTGCGCTGATTCCGAATCTGTAATCCATTTTTACGTAGCTTGCACGGATGCAGAGATACAGAAATCAATTACGGATCTAGTGTCGCTCTTAATTGTTATAGTCATTAGTAGCCTCATACTAATTACCCTCATTACGGTTGCTTTGGTGTTCTTATCGCTTACTAATTGGTAACTCTCATTATGAGTGCTTTTCTGAATCATCAATAAAACACATTTTTATTTGCTAAATTTTATTACTTATTGTCTACAAAATATGAGCGGAACATCTCATGCACTAAAATATCATTGTACAGTGTGTCCCCTGTAAATATGTTCGTAAAACTATGCATTGAACATCCCTGAAACTTATATAGCAAATACATTAAGCAATATTCCCCACAAACTGAAGTCCAATCATTCTGAATTCTATCAACATTCCAGTCCCATCTTTTACAATTCCTTTTTAAAAACTCGAGATGATATCGCGCAGGTGTTCGTCCATATGAATCAAAATATTGTCCGATGCCATTCGTATCGATATGTACAGCTATCCAGTGTGAGCCTGGTTTATCAGCCACATCCAAATTGCATATTATATACGTTGGTACATGGGTATACATAGGTAGTCTATTAGCAGCATAAACATTATTTTCTAGACTGGGATGAATTTTTTTCAGATGTTGTTGTAGTTCTAGTGTATTCATGATATTACTGTTATTAGCAGATTATTACAATACCAATCAATTCAATGGTTCATGAAGGAATGTTATCATAAATAAACAATATTAAAAACTAATTTAGATAAAGTTCATGTTGTCATGAATAAGCTACATTAAAAATAAATTAAGATAAAAATGTTGACCAATCATTAGGTACATGGTATTTATAGCTCAGCAATCCTCAATTTTCAAGACATACAATTGAGTCGGTGGAAGTAGACAGTTGGTATTACTTACGGTGTAACAGTGAATTATAACTCTCAACACGCAGCAATGGAGGTAAGTGTTTATTTAATTTTATATTCCTTACTACATATGTTTAGACAATTAACTATACTAGTTCTAAATTATCACTGTGTTGTTACAGAATTCATTAAATTTCGGTGATGATAATACTTACAAACATTATTACTATCCACTCTCCCCTCGCGATGATGAATGCAGTGGGCAGATGGTGATAAAAACAAATAGTGATACGATGAAAAGGAAGTCTTCAGCGAGCAATTTAGAAGATTTTTTTGAAGTACAACCAAAGAACAAAAAGAAAAAAGCAATATCATCAACAGTGGCTCGAGCTGCAGCAGGAGGAGTGTCTTTAATATCTACTAATGCAGATGACGGTAGCCAGTCATCACACCTAATCAAAATCGAGATTTATGATACGAAAAAGCTGGCGAAAATTCCTAAAACGGAGCATTGGAAACATGCTAATTTACGAATCAAGTACTACATCAAAGAAAACGATAACAAAATATTCGACAGCACCAACAATATAATATATAAAATTACGAAAGAAATTGCCGAGAGTGATAACGCGAAAAAATATTTTTTTAATAGTGAGAAATAGGGTAACAATTCACCTAATTGCTTGCTGATAAGTTTGTGTTTTGTATAAGATTAAATGCAGGTTTAAGAAATAAAAAATGGTAAAATACATACAATTTGTTTTATTAACTTTTATAATATTTCTTATAGTTACATACACACAACATACATTAGACATAACACATAAATCTAACACAATATACATTATAACCTTAACTACTATAGTCTACAGTAACATTTCTGTTTTTATCTATTTCAATAATGTTATCAAACTCAGCATAAACTATACAGTTAATTGTTTGTATCAGTGAGGATTCAAATCGTACTTCTAATCTTACACTACCATGCTTTATGAGGTTCCAATGAGTTGATGAGTTAGCTGATAAATCAGGAGTTAAGTCAAATGCTAATAGGCAGTAACCTTTGGCATATTGTTCACGAGAGATTGCATTTCCTTCATTAAGAAAGTGAATACCAGTTCCAGAGAATAGAGTATGATATGCTGATGTAAATATGCTATTATTAAAAGATGGTTGCAAAGCTTTTGAAGGAATCTGTTGACCATCAATATATAGACTGAAAGAATTAATACCATAGTTTTCAAAATTAAATGGATTTTTAGTAAGGGAACCATTAAATGCGGCATTGTTCACAAACCCAATTATACATCTTTTGGGTACCTGTCCTAAGAATATATTATCAAGAGTTTTTCCTTGAACACCTGAAGGAATTGTTAAAACTTTGACTTCAGCTCGAGTAATTGGATATTTAGCAGTAGTAGAAGCTAAAACTTTCTGATGAGCAAGTAATACACTTGGATTAATTCGTGCTCTTCGAACAATAAGAGTTGCATCTGTAATGCAAACTTTAAACTTTACATCGTTTGATCCAGCAATTAAATTAAAACTCTCTCTTGATCGAACTAATTTAACACTCATTTCAACACCGTTAATTAAAAATTTATCTTGATTGAAAATGTCACCATGAAGATGTCCAATCATTTCTATTTCCTTACTTTCAGTAACTAATTCCTGTCTTTTAACAAATCCTATGTTTTTGTCATCTGTAGAATCCATTTTTCCTGCTGTATCCTCATACCAAAGACTACAAGTAAGATGAGATTGTTTAGCAGCAGGAGCATAGTTTAAAAGGGTTTCCATGTATGCTCGATAGGCATAGGTATTATTAGGTGGCGATACAAGTTTTTGGTTTAAATAAACATCAAGTTGACTAAAAAGTGAGTGCAACCAATTATTTACGGGTGCTACTACTGTAGCTGAGACTAAGTTAGTTGAATCTTGATTTATTACTTTTGCCTTTATGTGGAGTAATGTATGAGACAAATCTATGTAGTCATCGCCTGTACCAGGAACTTGAAACTCGATAGGTCCATCATCAGCAAGAGATGAAATTGGTTTATAGTGAATCCACAATCCATTTTCAATACTTGTTTGTGTAGACGGAAGTGCAAACAAATCCAATTCTGACTTAGCGCATTCACAAGAATGATTATGTAGAAAAGACATACTTAATTTGAAAATATATCTTTGATATTCTTTGGTTTTAGACCAAGTTTTTTCGCAGCTTTCACTTTAGCAGCCAATGGTGGAATGAACGAGGGCAATCGTTTTCTTTTAGTTATATACCCAGCTCCTGTCATGTTAAATCGATCAATTTTGTCATCAGCCTTTATTTTTAAGTTCGTGCTAACTTGCTTTAGACGACCTTTTATTGAGGCTTCCATAGGACGTGCTTGAGCCATATCCGATAAAAGACCAACTCCAGCGTTTAATGCCTCCTTACCAATCACTCGAGCACCACTTGAAAGTAAGGGTAAAACTGATCTAAATAAACCCCCTAAGAAGCTCCCAATACCATGACCGCGTTGATATGGTGAACCCTTATAAATTACTCCAACTCCTGATCCAGCTTGATGTGTATAATAATTTTCATATGAACAATTATGATGGTCACGAAGAGAATACATTACAATAATTTTCGGAAATGTAGTTTAATACACACGGTTCCAAACTGGAATGGTATTTTTTGTCCTGTGCTCGATCTTATATCTATTTCCAGTGTATCAAACTCTCTTCGCATAACAGGTAAGTAATGAGGTGGGGAGAAAACGTGCATTTTATTTGCACCATAAATGTATTTTGATGGATCTAATGAAATTATTCTTAATAAAGGAGTCATAACATCACCTACAATCTGAGGATCGATTATATCACAATATACAAATAGTTGAGATGGTAACCCTAAGTGTAAATTAGCAGGACACTTTCCAAAATTTCTCTCTAAGAGATTTGTATTTGGCTCATAACCTAGTTGTAAACTTAATTTTGGTGATAATGTTACGGATGATATTTTTTTATCCAAAACAGCAACATGCACAAATTTAGTTATTTCATCATAACGAAATCTTAAGTTCTCTTTGATACCATTTAACGCTTTCAAAATATGTTCCACGTTATCATAGTTGGTAGCTGGAATATGTTTTTTGTAGTACACTGTTGAGGATTTATCTTCATTAGGCATTAACATGGTTTTTGTAATATATATAACATTTTCATGATCTTGAACAGTAAACATAGTACATGGATATTGAAACTCAACAACCCCAACTGTCCATTCGCCTTCTAATTTAATAGCTTTTGGTAATTTTGTTGAAAAATTTGTGGTCTTGTTATCAGGAAAGTAGTCCATTGAACTATTGCTGAGCAAAGTTAAATAAAAACTTTCTTTATTCATATTTCTTTTAAACTAGAAGCTAAAATCCAACTGTTAAATTTATCTGGATAACCTTTCCACTTCACTAATACTTCTTTTCTGTTGCCCGAATAACGAGAGTCAATTATTTTATCTATTTTATATTGTGAGGTGGGGTTGTAAGTGATCTTCTGTAATTCTCTGTCATAAAAAGTACCAACTATTGGTTCATTTTGTAAATCTGTTATTGTATATACAACCCATGGAGATCTATCAATTATTGAAGATATAATAAATACTTCATCACTCCAATTTGATTCATATCCTTTTTGGAAAACATGTTTGTATTTAGTTATTCGAACATGATCACCCACATTGAAATTTGGTTTTGGATGTTCTAAAGAAAGTTTGTTTGACCCCCTATCATAAAGATTAGTCCAAACTGTCATAATATTGTTGGAATTTACATCACATGGACACATCTTAATACTAGAGTGAATGCTGTGATTATAAGAGTTTATTAAATCTTGTAAAACATCTATATATCTATAAGTATTATTATGAGTGAAATAACGCCACATTTTCATTTTTAGAGTTCTTTGAAATCGTTCAACAATACTAGCCTTAATATCAGGATTGTTAGTGGTATAGTAATTAATCTTTTTGGATTTAAAGTATTTTTGTACATCTTTTGAAACAAATTCTGTACCTTTATCAGATTGTATGTGAGTAGGTGTTGAATTACTTTCAGTAAATATACTTTCGAAACATTCTTTAGTTGTTTCTGAGTTTTTCTTTTTCATTGATCTTGCATAAGCATATTTACTAAATACATCAATAACACAAAGTATGTAGTTGAAACCATCATTATATTGAGAATAAGTTCGCATATCACTTAAATCAGCTTGCCACAGTCCATTAATATCTGATAGAATGTACCTATTACGCGGGATTTTTTTCCGAATGGGTTTATGTAATGTATATGTTTCCTGCGATTGTAACCATTCCTTTACTTGATTTTTATCCATTTTACCCTTCATAGCTTTTGATAATTTATTAATACTACTAAAACCAGCGGGGTTAGATGGATCATAATAAATTCTATTAATTTCTTCTAGTACGGCGTCCATTTTTCCCAATCGATCTTTTTACGAATTTTATTTGTAAATTTGTTATCTCCACTTTTCGGTGTAGAAAACTCTTGATCTTCAATCTGAGAGGTTTTGTTTAGATCTTTTGCTTGAAGTTGATTAATAAACTCACATCTCTTTGGGTTTCCAATGTAAGTAAGTGGTACTTTAATATCTTTTAATGCTTTAGCAAATCTATCCCACCCTATCGGATCACTTCTTTTTAAGGGCCTTAGTGAATCATTTATTAAATCAACAATATTACTTCCAGGAATTTTTTCATTATCAATTATGACTGTACCTTCATTATCCCAATGTATTTTACTATTATTTGTTCCAACTAAGTTTAATAATAACTGACCTTTTTTATTATAACTTTTTGGTATTAAACTGAGTATTTGAGTTGGTGTGTAAAGTGGATTTATGTCATTTTCTTTACTTTTCATGGATCCATTCTCCTCCAACAAAGATTCAGCATCAACTATACTTTTTAGTTCTCTGTCTTTATTTTTAAAGTCAATTTTAGACTCATTTAGTTCTTCATTAGATATATCAGTATAAATTGGTAATCTGAGTGGTTGTCGATCCTCTTCGGTAAAGTGCAGGTATCGTTGTAGTGTTTGTAAATATAACATCCACTTCTTACGGTCCTCCGTCTTACTATTCATAATATTTTGCATTTCAATATCTAATCGAGACAAATTACTGTTAACCTTATTTTCTTGTTTTAATTTTTCAATCAATCCAGGTTCTATAAGTATCATTTTCTTTGCATTTTCCATTTTAATTCTTTAAGAAAGAACTAACTAATCCACTCAGAATTGAACCTAATATTATTGGTAAGAAAGCTCCTCCTTTTTGTATGATAATATTTTTTCTTATTTTAGTCTTACACTTACGCACCAATTTTCGGAGAATATTTTTATATTTATTTAATTTTTTCTTATCTTGTTCTTTGAGAGGCACCTTTCCCTGAAGAACGTTATAAATACATTCACAAATACAATTGATTTCTTCTTCATTGCATGATTTTAATAGCGCTTTTTGATATTTTGGTTTAAGTGTATGCAAGGCTTCCAACAAGTTCCTATGTGTGGTTAGTCTACGCGACATTCTTTACAAATGACTTCAATTGTTTGATTCTTTGAGTATTTAAACGTTTTTGCGGGGACATATACTGTGCAATATCCGTTAAATGGAAATATATTCGTTTTTATACGACACAAGTCATTAGTATCCTGCTTTAAATCTACCATTAAATATCCATGGGCTTCTGTAGTAGCGTCTTTGTATGCATCTTCAATAAATTTTGTATTATCTGGAGATACTTGTCGTGCTAAATATCTTATTTGTGTCTTATCACGAGGATTTTTGAAATAAATAATGTAACTAGAATTCAAAGATATGTCTCTCTGACCTTTACCTTGATGAAATAAATTTTGCGTAATATAAAATACGCTAAGGTTTCTGTGATGACTACCTTTGGTAAATATATCAACTATTCTACCATCCGATTCTCTCATTAGATCATCAATAATAACAAGATGTGGCTTTTCTCCATCAAACATATTAATGTTAGGAATTCCTTGATGATAGTTGACGTTTTGTAAGTTATATAAAGGTTGCATTTCATCAAAGCACCATGTAATTTGAACGAAATTACAATTACTAATTTCCTTGAAAAATTTAATAAAATTGTTTACAAAAATTGATTTGCCGCATCCACTCGGTCCAGCTACAATTGCAGTAAACGGATGAATAAATTGTAACATTGTATACATGTGGTGTTTGGAAGGTTGAAATGAAAGTAATGGATTTAGTGTAAAATTATTATATTTATTCGGAATGTAAAAAAAAGAGACAACAATATAAAATGAAATACTTAGTTACTAACTTACATATATTACTTAAATTACATAATATTTACACAAGTAAATTTTAATTTTAATGACTTACATAAAATTAAACAAAATAATTCATAAGGTCAGATATACATAATTTTAAAACCTTACATAAAACGATACAAAATAATACGTCAGTTCAAACATACATAATATTTGAAATATTAAATAAAACTAGCACAGAACTGTAAAATAAATTATTTGGTAGACTAAAGAAGTATTTAAAGATTATTGTAAACTTATAACTAATATCAATAATTATCGTAATGTATAATGACCCCAAGCCAATGTATCAATGTTGTTATTCATAATACATCGTTTGGTATCATTATATGATAAAGATGCTTTATTTATTTTTTGTGTGAATATAGTGTGTTTGATTGACTTAAATCGAAGCATACTACAATATTGTACATTTTTATTAAACAAACACGATTTGTAATTTTCCATATTCATTTTTTTGGTGACACTTTTGTTAACACCTTTTGCCTTTGCTATAAATTTATCGTCTACTTCCAAGGCATACATTTTTGATCGCAACCCTACAAATTCCTTCAATACTTTGCCATTATTCTCATCTTTAAAAAAACCTAACTTTTTTTTTTTTATTTTTGGATAACCATAAATATTATTTTCCGGATAATCTGATGTATCAAAATAGTGAAGTAGATCTGGTTTTATATCCTCATAAAAATTGTCTGTAAAAATTTGATATATCAAACTATCAGTATCGGTGTACAATAACTTAATTTTATTATTAAACTTTTTAATCATGTAGTTATAATGAAATTCATACATAAGAGTCTTAGATATATCTAAAATACAAAATCCTAAATAAATTGGCTTATCATAAATTAATTTTGTTTTTCGTAATTGTATTGCGACTAAATGTTCTGAAAATATTGATAAACTATGGAATTCTGGTTTTGCAATCAAATCCTGGGCACCTAAAACTTTACCATGATTATCCCAGTGAGTTAGTAGTTTAACGTTTACTCTTTTTTCGATATTTTCCATTGTCTTACCGAAGACAGAATTGTTCATTAATTTAAAAAAGTCTTTTTCAAAGTTTGATGTAGCTAACGTTCTCAAACTAGTATTTAAGTCTATGTATTTCTTTAGCCAAGAACTCTGTTTAAATTTTAAAATTCTATGTACTTTAATTAATTTAATCCCCATTTCAATGCATTGTTTTAAATACCTGTAGTGAATGATATATTGATTTTTATTATTTAAATTAGGAACTAATTTAGTTTCTTTAGTATTACCCACACATATGTTTTCAGGACATAGCGGAAAGTCAGAATGCAAATTATGAAGTTCATCAGGATATTCCAAATCAACTTCTAAAACATAACCGAAATCAGACGTATCCGACACATTATAATCTGTATTGCAATTTACCCATTCGAAACCACCAACAGGAAGAGATTGGGACATTGCCCAACCATATAAATTATTCGCATCAAAATATGTTAGATATGAATTAGGTTTTTCACTATCATAATCTTCCATGAATTTATTATTTGCTCTAGCAAAACGATTGCTACACTGAGATACACCCCCTCTAATACCAGCTTTAAAAAAAGCAATTTTGTCATAGTCCGTTAACAACTCTAATTCTACTTTCGTAAATTTTAACATTGCATCCCAACTTAAACCTGGAGCAGTGTAGTAATGGGCAGGATCTAATCCATAAGTTTTAATACAAAGCTTTCTGAAGTTTTCGAATACATCGGTCAAAAGTAAAACATCCGTTTTTAAATACAAATTGGAATAATCTGACATACTACTACACTTGAAATGTTGCCAAATATCTTTTGCGTGATTATAGTCATCATTTGAAATAATTGAATCTGTGAGTGAACTATAAAATTGGTGTTCATCAGGAAGTGATGGATGTTTCAAGCAATCACTATTACGCATAAATTCATAAGGATAAACACCTTTCCGTCTCAAACGTAAAAAATCTTCATTATTAGGATAGTTTCTTTTTAGTTCTATAAACTGATCATCATTAAGATTTTTAGCTAGTTGGTCTAAACTACACGATAAAAATTTCAATGAATCTACGAATCTTAAGCTTACTGGTTTATTATTTATTGTTACGTGTTTTGAAAATGATATGTATCGTTCTTTATTTTGTGGGATAACTTCAATTTCGCCATCATCGAGGTTTAATGCATGAACAATAAAATGAGCATCGTAGTGACTGAGGTTATGTAAGAATATTGGAATATGACGAGGGGTTCTGAACTTAGAAATACACACTTGATGTGCAACACCCCTAAAACTACCAGTGTACCAATCAAAATCATTAAAAGGATCTTCATTTAACTCAGATTCACAAATATGACATATGTTTGAATTTGAAATTTTAATTTTATCTTCATCTGATAATGGAACAGGGCATTTTTGGAAACAATTTTTTTTAACTATTGTTTTCACATCTTCACAAAGGCGATTCATAAACACTTGTGCACAGTTTGGCCCACTATACGTCTCATATTTTGATAATCTGTTATCATATGAACATTTAATGTAATATCCGAAACTATACACTTCATGTTTTTGTATATTAATTGTGCTAGGCTTGGATGGATCGTTACTACATGATTCTATCGGATTCAAAAATGCCTCAAAGTCTGCATAAACCACAAAGGGCATTTCCAACTTTTTCATGAATTTATCAAATTTCAATTTATTATTTGAAGTTGCCTTACCAAACCAATCCTTTTTGGAATCCTCACCGTTCGGCAATTCCGTACAAATATGAGTGCAATCATATTGTTGATGGTTATTAAGTCTTACCTCTGATGGGAAATGAAGTAAACATGAATCGCATATATAAACTGCATGATGATGACTTGATATTTGTGAGCTAACTAATCGCGATAAGTTTTTAATATAACAGTAATGATTGTTAGTACCATTCGATATATATAGTAGGTTGATATGATTAGGCATACGACATTTTGTTAAATATAAAGGACCTACTACTGAATTACGTTTTTTTTCTTTATTATACTCTAAACCAAAAACATTTATACTAATATTGTTTAATTTCTCTATTTTTGATATATCTGTAATTTTAACCGGAAAAGAAATACCAGTAAATTTTAGTTTATTTCCATGAATTGCGTAAGATGTTACCCGATCTACACTTTTACATACAGGATATAAGCCAGAGAGTAATGCCCATTTGAAACACATATTATCATTATTTTTAACATTGATTACAGCTTTTTTTGATTTAATATCTTGAGGAAGGTCGATATATGAACTACCGCGTAGAGGGTTGAATTTACCAACATTCATATCTATGTATTTAATTTGATTAAGACTCCAACCACTATCTTTTTTTTCAAATTGACAAATTTTACCGACTACAGTGTCTATTAATGATGAATAAAAAATATTTAAGTCATCACCCAGACAAATGATGTAATTAAACGTTTGGAAATCAAACGTATTTTTAATATCTTTAGTTTGTTGTATGAAATCAGCATGCAATATGAAGTTTATTTTAAAAATTGTATGTTGTTTAATACATTCATTTATCAAAAATAAGATATCAATTTTTAACGAATTTAAAAACGAGTCCGGTGTTTCAAAATTTTGCCCCGATTGAGTTGTTTTACTATTAATTCTATATGTTAAAATTCGGTTGCCAAAAGCGGTTTCAACAACTGTAACATTTGTCAATGAACTATGTGATTTTAAAAGATTATTTTTGTGTGCATTGCTTTTTAAATGGTTATTTAGATACCTTTTAGTAACAAAAACATGACATGTGTCACATTCCACCTTATTGTTGTCGACGTTATTGGTTTCAACCGATGATGTAGACGACGATGATGTAGAAGCTCCTTCATCAAATTTTGCTTTCTTGGTAACCTTATTTTCGTCAGTAGTGATACCTTGTTTGATACCTCTTCCAACTTGTGACTGACTGTAACAAAAGAACAAGAAAATTATTAGACAAATTTTATTCTAAAATAAAACATCACTACAATATTTTATCTTATTGAATTTGTATTCTAATACTTACATTAAAGTTGTTTCAACCATTGCACATTGGTTATATAACTCATCATCATATGATGAATCAAACAATTCAGCATGTTCTAGTTGTTCACAAACTTCAAACAGTTCTTGATCCATGTCATCGTTTAAAAGTTCTAGTCTCTCATCGATGACCGTGGGGGAGAAAAAGAAAGCACTGACACAAACTTCACTAGTGTTTTCCATTTTGTATGAAAGTTGAAATCGATAGTTTAGTAAGTAACAGCAAGAGGTTGATACACCAACTAATGTTTCTACTATATTTACATTTGGTATTTATAGTATTAAAAGATTTGCATTCTACTTGTCAACACATTAAGATACTAACGTACACAATAGACTCACTAATTACAAACAAACACTAAATATAAAAGAATTACTTAGAATGCATTAAGTTACCAATGGACATACTAGTTATCCAAGTTATGCAAGCAATTAGGTGAATTGTTACCCTATTTCTCACTATTAAAAAAATATTTTTTCGCGTTATCACTCTCGGCAATTTCTTTCGTAATTTTATATATTATATTGTTGGTGCTGTCGAATATTTTGTTATCGTTTTCTTTGATGTAGTACTTGATTCGTAAATTAGCATGTTTCCAATGCTCCGTTTTAGGAATTTTCGCCAGCTTTTTCGTATCATAAATCTCGATTTTGATTAGGTGTGATGACTGGCTACCGTCATCTGCATTAGTAGATATTAAAGACACTCCTCCTGCTGCAGCTCGAGCCACTGTTGATGATATTGCTTTTTTCTTTTTGTTCTTTGGTTGTACTTCAAAAAAATCTTCTAAATTGCTCGCTGAAGACTTCCTTTTCATCGTATCACTATTTGTTTTTATCACCATCTGCCCACTGCATTCATCATCGCGAGGGGAGAGTGGATAGTAATAATGTTTGTAAGTATTATCATCACCGAAATTTAATGAATTCTGTAACAACACAGTGATAATTTAGAACTAGTATAGTTAATTGTCTAAACATATGTAGTAAGGAATATAAAATTAAATAAACACTTACCTCCATTGCTGCGTGTTGAGAGTTATAATTCACTGTTACACCGTAAGTAATACCAACTGTCTACTTCCACCGACTCAATTGTATGTCTTGAAAATTGAGGATTGCTGAGCTATAAATACCATGTACCTAATGATTGGTCAACATTTTTATCTTAATTTATTTTTAATGTAGCTTATTCATGACAACATGAACTTTATCTAAATTAGTTTTTAATATTGTTTATTTATGATAACATTCCTTCATGAACCATTGAATTGATTGGTATTGTAATAATCTGCTAATAACAGTAATATCATGAATACACTAGAACTACAACAACATCTGAAAAAAATTCATCCCAGTCTAGAAAATAATGTTTATGCTGCTAATAGACTACCTATGTATACCCATGTACCAACGTATATAATATGCAATTTGGATGTGGCTGATAAACCAGGCTCACACTGGATAGCTGTACATATCGATACGAATGGCATCGGACAATATTTTGATTCATATGGACGAACACCTGCGCGATATCATCTCGAGTTTTTAAAAAGGAATTGTAAAAGATGGGACTGGAATGTTGATAGAATTCAGAATGATTGGACTTCAGTTTGTGGGGAATATTGCTTAATGTATTTGCTATATAAGTTTCAGGGATGTTCAATGCATAGTTTTACGAACATATTTACAGGGGACACACTGTACAATGATATTTTAGTGCATGAGATGTTCCGCTCATATTTTGTAGACAATAAGTAATAAAATTTAGCAAATAAAAATGTGTTTTATTGATGATTCAGAAAAGCACTCATAATGAGAGTTACCAATTAGTAAGCGATAAGAACACCAAAGCAACCGTAATGAGGGTAATTAGTATGAGGCTACTAATGACTATAACAATTAAGAGCGACACTAGATCCGTAATTGATTTCTGTATCTCTGCATCCGTGCAAGCTACGTAAAAATGGATTACAGATTCGGAATCAGCGCACCCCAAAACCTTTTTTTTTTTTTTTTTTTTTTTTTTTTTTTTTTTTTTTTAGGTTCTGGCGCACCCTCGACCACCCACGAGATCGGTGTTCTAGAACCGGCGAATCCCTACTACTCTTGTTACCTTTCAGTTTTTGTTTTTGTTTAGTGATTGGAACCGTTGCATTTGATATATATAATGAAACAATCATATTATTTGTCGAGAGAGACTGGATTCTGCGACACAGGGTATCCTAGTGCAGAATCCAGTGTCACATCTTAACACTGTAACACTCTTTTATTGAATATTTTTTTTTTTTTTTTTTTATAGCACATAGGCCTGACACTTTTTATCCCGGGGATATGTTCCCTCGGGATAGTTTTCGATTTTCACGCGAGCGAAGCCGCTGGCAGAAGCCAGTTTCTATAACTTCTAAGCTGGATTAAAACTGCTGTTGGCCGTCATCTACCAGTCGATTATGATTGAATCAAAGTCGATACGGTCTCTCGACGCTTCAAAAATATCGATAACACGTTGCTCGATGCATGATTAGGTAGCAGAAATCGTCGATCGATGTCGATACAAATCGAGGATTGTCTCCATACGTACCTTTGTTTAACCTTGAACTGTTTTTTTGCGCTGAATAATTTATTTGAATGAATAAAATTCATTATTATTCTACCATGTAACGTGGTTTTCCTTATTATGGCTGAGAGTTTATTTAGTTTCTTAGTAGTATGTGTAATAATGTACTCAT
Source organism: Orthosia gothica (assembly GCA_949775005.1). NCBI lineage: Eukaryota > Metazoa > Arthropoda > Insecta > Lepidoptera > Noctuidae > Orthosia > Orthosia gothica. Next base: position 32,021,651 of record OX459041.1, on the reverse strand, counting down.
TATTTACGGATTCTCAGAGTTATCACGGTGACATTAACGGGCGAGACATACGGTATTATAAGATGACCAGCAGGGACTGTAGTGCGAGTTTTATAAGGAAAATTATTAACCAGGCGAATAATATACTGAATGGGTGACTATACTTAGTAAGTTACAATTTATCCGGGATAAGCAATACCTTTTAGTAGGTTTTATATAAATATATATGAAACCTCCTACAACCAGTTACGAAACCCCGGTTTCCAAGACGGCCTAAGCGACATATACGTATATATATAATATTGTTACATACTTTAATTGTATTTGGAGTTCGAGGTTTGAAGCCTTTTTGGTCTCGCACGGGGATTTTCTTTTTTATTGTTAATTTTTTGGGTTTCGCTAGTTTCTCGTGTCTCCTGTGCGGATCACAAATAAATATATATTTTTTCCTTTTCCTTTTTTCCCTATTTTAACATTATATTATTTTGAAAAAGCAGAACAACCGACGTGGCGACATCGCTGTTCAGTGCGATATTCGAGTGTCACGTGGGTTCAACAAATTAGTTAAAAAGCTAACTAAGGTGCCCCTAAGCTTCCCCTTCCCGCATTGTCGAGTCGGGGGGGGGGGGGGGAACCAGTAACCGTGGCTTGGTCACCCACGGTGAAGCGAAGAGGAACCCGAGGAGGGGCCGCTCGTCAGGGCTTTTGCCGATTAAGCCGACAACGTAGCGGCCAACTTGTAGGTTGCGGTGCCGCTTGGTAACAGGCGACATCGCAACTGAGGCGGGCCGCGATATCTTATGGAGCTTCCCAGGTCCCATACGACATCGCGGCTGAGGGTTGGAGGCCGTAGCGAGAGAGGAGTGCCGGTATTGCGATGCGCCGCTCTCCTTACCTTCCACGGCCTAGACGGGGTCGCCACCGTCTGATGGCGGACGCGGTGGGGCAGCAGGGTAGGAGGAGTGTCGGTATGTAGTTAGCCGCTCTCCCTATCCCCTGCGGCCGCTAAATGGTAGGTGGCAGGGCCATTGACGGGCCATACACGGGGTCGTCAAGCACCCATATGCTGATTTGGTCTCTGGGGTGGTCACGGCGTATACTGTGTTCTGGTGCGTCGGTGATGGGGGGTACTCCCCCGAGGAGGGTCCGGTGACGGACAGCCGCGGCGGGTTCGCGGTGAGTGCTAACGCGTACCCGTGTTCCCGCCATAAGTTTAAGTGGGTAAGAGTCCCACATAACTGCACTATCTCCCCGTGGTAGTGCAGTATGCATGAGCATTTCTCCAGGCAAAAAAAAAAGGGCACCCCGACACCGACAAATTAAGTTCGCAGGGGATGACGGGAGCTGAAGTGAACGAGCAAACTCAGCTCCCGAAGTTCGTGATTTTTTTATCAGGTCGCTTTTTTGAAAATTTGTATTGGCCCAATGTTTGTCGCTGACTTAATATTTAGTGTTTTTGACACCTTTAATATAAATTTATTTTGGCTCTTTTAAATACTATCCGTTTTTTAACTTAAGTACTCCACCACGTAAACATAAAAGTTTTCCTATAACAATTTGTAGGTTTACTAAAAACAAGTTTTCGCTGACTGTCAGTGTCACCAGACGGTGGGTATACTGTTTCAATATTAATTGAAGTTTACGTTAAAGCGGTCAAGCACGAGCAAACATTTAGGTTTATTTATCACAAAATTAAAATTTAGGGGCAAACGCTTTATTGACATTGAAGTTGATTAAGAATTGATGTAGCTCAACATTAGATAAATATATTAGCTATTTCTGCACAATGATTGGTAATTGAGTGCATTACTTGAAATCGCCTATACCTGCCGGAGTCTGTGTTTCCCGATAGCTACAATCTAGGAGTCTTTAAGTCAAGAGTGAATAGGTTGCTTCTAGGCAAGCGTGCTTCACCGTCGACCACATCATCGCTTACCATCAGGTGAGACAGTGGTCAAGCGCGAGCCAATAATTTATAAAAAAAAAAAAAAACTTATTTGTACCCTGATAATTTGGGTTCTGAAGCTTATTTTACCAAATCATGTTTTCGGTATCATAACACAGTTTGATCCCCTTTTTTACCCACATCATACGATAGCTTAAACCAGTTTACCGTTGGTCTAGCATATTTTCTCGGCAATGGCGAAGCGAATGGGTAAACGTAGTCTTAAAAATTATCCATAAAATACAAGCAATTATTACGGATATGAGCGAACAGTTTAAAATAACACGTTATATTGTTATAAAATACATAATATTAAGAGTTAGCTCTGCATTCATGTTCAGTTGATCATCCGTATCGTCTGTGTATCACATTATTATTTGTGTCACTTGCGCACGATTATCACTACTAGTGACATTAACAAAACGTTTGTGACTAGTGCGTGTGTACAAAATGTCTTATTGTGTATTTTTAATTGGTGAGCTTATTTACTACTTTTTAATTGCATTAAACGTAGTTATTATTTTATTTTTATTTACTTTATTTTTAGCCTGTTCCATCCCACTACGAGGCAAATACCTGCCTTCCTTTCCATAAGTACCTAATAGAAGTAGTTTTTAGTTTCCTAAAAAATATTCAAATAAAAAGTAGGATTTGCATGTGCCTGTAGTGGTAAATTGGTAATATACATGTATGGAAAATAAATCATAATTTTTTGCACTTTTCGAAATTTATTTTGTGTTGGCATAGCATGTCTTGTTCTTCCATATATCTCAATCACAGTAAAATGGTCATCTTTCTTACAATCTATAGAAAATAAATGAATACTGACGTTCGAATAACGTGATGTGCTTTTGTTTTTTACCTGACTGCGCGACACATAGGAGGGTGATGTGTTTATCAGTCCATGTATGTTTGTATGTATATATGTTTGTTGCTATGTGGATTTCTAGAGACCAAACGCTGATTTGTATGAATCTTGATTCGTCTTAACATTGCGAGTGTCACTGGCTACATTAAAAATGAAAAATGGGGGCTTTTGGGTCATATTGTAGGCGGCTTAATTTTTTATTTCTGCCAAACACTGTGGTGTATCCAAATTAAGGGCTTTAAGAGATGATTTCAAAAATGAATAAATGTTTAAAAGTAATTCTAAAAAAAAAGATAACTAAAAAGTTATAAATAAAAATTATCTATAATGATGTATCCTTCGAATGCACAGCATGATTTTCTTCTTGTTTAAGTCCTTTTAGATCGCTTCTTAAGCAGTCGGTTATTTATATTTTTATTTACGTTTTTTATTGTGAATAAATTATGAATTATGAATTGTTTTTCTTGTGTTGTGTATCAAAGGGAGGAGCTCGTGGCTAAATAATAACAGCCGCACGGGCCGTTCATCAAGGTTAAGCAACGCTTGACGAGGTCGGTCCGTGGATGGGACCATTTTCAACATACCGAGTTTCCTCCGTGCCTCGGAAAGCACGTTAAGCCGTTGGTCCCGGCTGTCATTTGAAGATCTTCGACAGTCGTTACGAGTAGTCAGAATCTTTAGATCTGGCACCAGTCTTGCCAAGGGGTACCGTGTTACCCAGTTACTGGGTTGTGGAGGTCAGATAGGCAGTCGCTCCATGTAAAACACTGGTACTCAGCTGAATGCGGTTTGACTGGAAGCTGACCCCAACATAGTTGGGAAAAGGCTAGGCAAATTTGATTTTTGTGTTGTGTATCAAATATGTGGATATGCAGAAAAGGCAGCAATATTATTCAGTGTGCAATTAACATAGTAAAACTATAGACCAAATAATTTTAATTTTGTGAAGTGAATTAATTGTTTATTGTATAAAGACACGTTCGTTCGTCGGCAGTGGGTGTTTGACGACAGGAAAAAAAAACTATTCTTTGTATTGATTGTCTGTTAGATACTTGGCAAAAAAACAATTTACAATCATGTGTCGAAGTCTTCGCAGTTTAAAACTTATTGAACGAGTATTTGTTTGGTACTGTGATCTTGAGATCACAGTACCAAACAAATACTCGTTCAATTTACACTTTGAAACTTCAAAGTAACAAAAACAGATCCCAGTCTCTTCCTCACAACTTTCTATTTGGATTACAAAGTACTCACAGATAAAACGTCTACTTACAATGAACAATCATAAGTCAATGTTTTGTTCAACTTAGAATGGTTGCTGAGTGAACGTTAGTGTTCGACTGCGAATTCTTCGGCTTCGGGGAAATTGGGCCGAAGTTTAGGCCGAAGCCGAAATGCCGGTTAGCAAGCGCCGAAATTAAACGAACTGTAAAGAGAGTGTGATGGAAGAGGCACCAGTTGCTATCGCCAGAAAATAACCAAATTCATAGGTACTATCCATACTTCCTACTGTACAGTACAGGTGGCCCAGTGGTAACGGTTACGATTTACAAGTTGTAGATCGTGGGTTCGAACTCAAGCAGGCGCTTTCATCATCATCATCATATCAGCTGAAAGACGTCCACTGCTGGACATAGGCCTCCCCCAAGCATCGCCACATTGACCGGTCCCGTGCGTCTCGCAACCAGTGGATCCCCGCAACCTTCACCAGGTCATCGGTCCACCTGGTGGGAGGCCTTCCAACGCAACGTCTTCCGGTTCGCGGTCGCCAGCAGGCACTTTACTTTGTGTAAATTATCTCATCACCACTGCTCTCAAAACGGTGAAGGAAAACATCGTGACGGGACGGCATGTCCTAGAACCAAAAATTCGAAAACATGTGATTACGGCCCATTCCCTCTCACAGAAAGGAAGTCTGTGTCCCAGCAGTGGGAACATTAAAAGGCTGATGATGATCTTTACATCCATACTAATATTATAAATCCGAAAGTAACTCGGTCTGTATGTTTAATACGTTTCCACGCTAAAATCGCTGAGCCAATTTTGTCGATTTTTGGTAAAAAGATAGATGGGATGGGATTGGGTGTATATCTACAGGTGCACCTCTGCCTAACTCCTTAGAGAACACAGGCGTTATGTTATGTATTGGACCTTGGCTAAGCACATAGGATACTATATTATCTAGGGAGTACGTTCCCTTGGGATAATTTTCGAATTTCACGCGGGTGAAGCCGGTAAACCAAAAAAAAAAGCTTTTTCACAAAAACTATAAACCGACTTCCAAAACAAAACACTACAAAGTGATAAAAAAAAACATCTTTTCGGAAGTCGGTGTCTTTGGTACCACTTTTTTCTTTGATTTTGACTCCGACTTCCGAAATGAAAGCTATTTTTCGCTATGAGGTGTTTTGTTTTGGTTTTTTTTTAATTTTACTTTTTTTGTTTGGTACCTTAAATTACCATGAAAATACGCATTAAATTCAATGTAACCACATGAGAAACACCAGCTTACAAACAAAAAAATCATCAAAATCGGTTCACCTAGTAAACAGTTCTAAGGTAACCCACATAAAAAAATATAGTCGAATTGAGAACCTCCTCCTTTTTGAAGTCGGTTAAAAATAACCTATCTTGTACTGAATTTCTTAGGGTTATTATACTATTGGTTTTAGGGAGTCCCACAAGTGCGGAAAAGGGATTCCCACTACTACTAATAACTAGCGCCAGAGAGTTATCGGCTTCGGTTTTGGCCGAAGGTTGGGCGGTAGCCGATCAATCGGGTTCGTCTTCGGCACCTTCAGTGGGTCACTACTGAGCATTCTTGAATTCCAATGAGCTTCATAAGCAAAGCCATTAATATTAATACGAGGGCTTGGCACCTCTCCCGAATATTTTACTTGAACTGAAATCAAAAGTTATGAAATTCTGATCATTGAGATCTTTATAAATTGTTTATTGACTACGCTTCGCTTTGATAATGATTATGGAAATGAAGTAGCTGGATTTGCGAAAGGTTGAGTGCCTTTTAATCGTCGAAGAGATTGTTTCTGTTTATCCATCTGACACTTACCTTTAAATAACAAAATACAAAGAATAATGATCAATTTAGTATCAATAAAGAAGCTAATACTATATATATATAGGTAACTACTGATAGTATATCCTTTCTGAGTTAAATTTTCTCTTTATATTTTTCAGCATTATCCCTGTTGGGATTCTCCTCCTGCCTCATCATCAAGGGTTCCTGTCCCCCGACCCTACCAGTAGATGTGTGCACGGCATCGTGTGGACCTGAGACTCCTTGCACCAATGAGACGCAGCTGTGTTGTCCCACGGCGTGTGGAGGAGCCATGTGTGTAGATCCTATGTCACAGAGGCACTTTGTAGATTTGGGTAAGTATGATAAAATTAAATAATTCATTAACCTACTAATTCCTGCCAGCCGCTTCGTCCGTGTAAAAAATATCCTAAGGCAACATACTCCCGGAATAAAAAGTATCCTATGTACCTGTGTGTCTAGTTTCCTCCAAATCCATTCAGCTATTACGCAGGTAACTGACCAAACCAACAAAGTTATTATCGCATTCATAATATCCGTATGAATTATCTATAGTATTCCTCCTTCAATGTTCAATGGTTACTGATGCCTCAGGATATTTGCCATACCAAAAGCATTGCCATTTCAGGGGCAAGCCCAAAGTGTTGTTATCTCATGAAATGTTTTTACTAACTACTGTTCAATATAATACACAACCATAAGAAAAATGAGACGAAATTGTAACCAGCACGCCCAATATTTACACCATCCGACACTCGCCATTCGACACTCTACATTCGTGCGATTTAAACCTTTACATGGCGATGAGGTGAAACACTCAACGTTTACAAGTATTTCGTCGAAATTCCGGTCGTAGTTCGAGACGTATTTTAAGCACGATGATATAAATGTCGCTCAGGCAAGTTTTTAATATTTTTATAACGTTGCCCCACACTAGGAATTTCTTCCTGTATCGTGGGTGCGTTTACAAACATTTAAACTCATATACACAAGACAACAGGTTCCGGAAAAAATATATGTAGGTCATACGAATATTTATCGATGTCTGGGGGAGGCCTATGTCCAGCAGTGGATGTCTTTCGGCTGAAATGATGATGATGATACATATATTTGTTCTGTGCGGGCATCGAACCCGGCACACGCAGCGCAGCAGCCTATCGCTCAACCACTACGCTAACTGAGACGTATATATACATTACTATACTAGTTTCTGCCAATGCTTCTGAAAACGTACTCCTGGAAAAAGTTAAACAATATACTATGTCGTTCTTCAAGGTGCCTACAAACTTCGCCATAACAAAATTCATCAAGATTGTTTCAATGGTTTAGGTGTGTTACTGTTAACGTAACAAACAGATAGACAGAGTTTCTTTTATTTTTCTAATACAAGTAAGGATTTTTAAACTACTAACTTATTCCCTTAATTTTTATAATTCCAGTGAAACCAGGCCTCTGCCCAGAGTACCCGCGTGGCCCCTGGGTGTGCACCCACATGTGTACCAGCGACTCCGACTGTCCTCGAGCGCTGAAGTGCTGCCCCAACCGGTGTGGAGCGCAGGCCTGCCAGAAACCTGACCAGGAACAACCGGTTACTGAGAATACTGTTTAGAAGTAAAGATGATTTAAATATTACAGATGTTTTCTTTTTGGTATTTAACTACTTACAAGAAGAGCTCTTTTATGCAAGGTTCTATAGTGGAGATATTTAAAATTTCCTTAATTTTGTTTTGGATTGGTTTCATTGCGTTTATTGAGGTGATTCAATATTGTGGTAAATTATTTAAACAGCAAACTTAAATTAACCACGCTATATTACAAAAACATTTCTTAAACAATTCTATTACTTCGCACTATTTTCCTTTTCTGATCTCTCTGTGTCGCTTCCAAATCGAAACTGACTCACGACGAACCCGGCCGCTCTTTATATAGCACGGATGATGTTTCTAGAACGTTTCATACTGTTCCAAATTCTTCGAGAATCTTCCAGAACAATCGACTTTCGAACTCATTGTTCCCGATGCGAATAGAAACTTTCAGAATGTTTGACTCGAACATTCTGGAAAATTCCATTAGACACGAGCTTTCGAGAAGATTAGTTCCGCTATTCGAAACTAGATGGCGCTACTAGTTACTACTAGTTCTTCCTCTCTTCACTAGATGGCGTTGTCCTATCTTGTAACAATATGTTTCAAATTACTCAACTAACTCACGGCTCATTCTAGGTTGATCGCAAAGGTACTTTATTTTATGTAGGGAGATAAGTCATGAAAACCTAAATCAAATCAAAAATATTTATTTGCTAGAATATGGTGTTACAGTAAATTAGTTTCAGCATATCCTGCCATAACATGGCGTACAAATGTATTGACAATCAGTGATGTCACTTAATCTAACTCACAAATTACAGATTCTATTGACTTGTCTTCCAAATAGTCCTTAATGATATAATATCTTTTATATAATAATAGTTTGAAAAGTATTTTTTTAAACATAGTCAGCGGTAGGTCTTGAAAACTATTAGGTAAATGGTTGTAAAGAATAATCGACATGCAGTATACATTTTTCTTAAATAATTCTAACTTTATTGATGGCATCTGAATTCTATCTTTATGCCGTGTTCTGCTATTTGGCCTGTCAGTGTTAGTTTCAAATAAATTGTAGTTTATTTTTACAAAAGTACATATTTCAAAGATATATAAACATGGGAAGGGAAGAATTTTAAGTTTTAAAAATAGTGGCCTACAGCTGTCTAAAAAGTGAGCTCCACAAATTGCTCGGATACATTTTTTTTGATCTTTAAAAACTCTGTCAAAAACTACTGAATTACCCCATATTATAATGCCGTATCTAAGTACGGATGATACATATCCATGATAAGCCAGCATAGCAGTGTTAAAGTTTACTGTTTGTCTAATTCTTTTCAAGACATATATAAAACGATCTATTTTTGTAAGAATTTTATCAATGTGTATTTTCCAGTTACAATGTTTATCGACCGTTATACCCAAGAATACACAATTATCGACAGTGGTCAAGTGAGAATCTTTATAAAGAATGTCTTATTTATTTACGTTTGCATTGTATGTTTGAAATTGTATTATGTTTGTTTTAGTCATATTTATTTCCAAGTTATTTTTTTCTAGCCAATCGATTGCTTTATCCAGAGTTTGTACGATTTCATTCTCTAAGTTTTTGTTATCGTCACTCTTAATAATTATTGTCGTGTCATCAGCGAATAGTATGCAATCTTTGCCTATTGCATCTGGAATGTCGTTGATGTAAACTAAAAAGAGTTGTGGGGATAGGATACCTCCCTGTGGCGTGCCATAATTATTTTGTTTATATGCCGACCTATAGGTTTTTTTTTCCTTTTGACTTGTTTTTGTTATTTCCTAGACATCTATTTCACCATATCCAGGTAGCTTATTTATGAGCCGTGCCGGATACCTTAAATGCTTGTTCCTCTAAAGATCCTGCACCTGTGACATGTGCACCAGTGACTCCGTATGTCCTCGAGCGCTGAAGTGCTGCCCCAACCAGTGTGAAGCGCAGGCCTGCCAGAAACCTGACCAGGAACAACCGGCTACAAAGAATACTATTTAGAAGTAAATATGGTTAAAACACACTATTACATCACACTAATATTATAAAGGCAAAAGTTTGTGAGTGTGTGTGTGTGTTTGTATGTTTGTTACTTCTTCACGCTCAAACGAAAGACTCAACTCAACTCTGTCTCTGTCACCTCTGACCTAGACTAGAGTCAAGAGCAAACCCATCATAAATAAATAAAAAAAAAAAAGACGGCTGAATCGGATCGGAATGAAATTTGGCACAGAGATAGATTATAGTCAGTAATAGCACATAAGTAAAGTAAAGTAAAGTAAACGTTTATTTGCATAGATTGTAGGTACAGTAAATAAGATGTGACAGTTAAAACATGGGTGATCCTTGTACAGTCTACCATATATTAGGCATGCAAACATTATTTAAAGAGATGCAATAATATTATAATTAGATTATTTTTTATATAACAATAGTCGGCATGGTGCATTCACATAACAATATTTTAGGTTAAAATAGTTTTTTAATTCTACCTCCTCATACTAAATATAAATTTATTATTATACTTCTCTTTGACGAGCAATTGCGTTTATTTTGTCTTGCTATTCAGTTTTACAATGCGTTAATATTTCGGAATGATAAATGTAATTAATCGGTATTTTAATAATTGGCATTCGTATTTTTGATATTTTTAATTATCATTAAGTCGGCTTTTTTGTTATTTTACTCGTATCTATTGAAAATCGGTATTTTGAGAATAGTAATAATAAACGTTAGGAATATCGAAATTTTGGCATTATAAAAATAAGATGAATGATAAATAGGAGTTATTACGAGTATATTACGAATTTTGAACCTTTCGGAATTACGAAAATCTGTGTTTTGAAATTCGTATTTGTGACTGACGGAATAAAGTTTTTCATATTTATGTAGTGTACCCCGAAAAACCACAAAATCAATCCCTTAGATATATCCTTAACAATAGTCTTGACATTTCAACTATCGCCTTCATCATCATCAGCCAACATCAATAGTCCACGGCTAGACATATGCTTCTCTAATTGCACGCCACTGGCTTCGATTTTCAGAAATTTACAATCAGCCACCCGGCGAAGGTCGTCGCTCCACCTAGCATGAGGGCGTCCTACCTTACGTTTACAGTTCGCGGTCTCCACTCAAGAACACGTTTACCCCAACAGTCATCGGTTCTACGACTTATATGGCCGGCCCATTGCAACTTCAGCTTACTTAATAATTAATAGTGTGAATAGTTAATAGTGTGTCATGCTGTAATCGTTAATACTTCATAGTGTGTCATGCTCTCTCTAATGTATCTCTGATGGTGGCACATGTGTTGGATCATTCGGTTCCCTTAATGATGGTTGAACTGAATGGTGCCGATCCATGTGTCATGTTCGTGAACGGGCGCCATCAGTTGGGATTGGTCATAACTTAGCTGCCTCCACATGTTTTTAATTACCTATTTATTATATTTTAATTGTTTGTTTACTGTAAAATTATTTTAGTTTTTTTTTTTTTTATTGTTTTACTTCGTTCTTACATACATATATTTTTTCAACAAGAATACAACAACAAGACTATTGTAACACAAATTTTCACATAATTTGGTTAACTCAAGAATAAGAAAAAATCTGTAGCAGATTTTAATTGATTAGTTACCCGGAACTGGCCCTTAATATCCTTGTTCTGAACAATTTGAGTCAAGTTCAGTAAATACAAGATTGTTACTAATATTCTTGATAAGCTCTTCAACTAAGAGCTTATGCTAGTAGTTAACCGTAAGTTTAACCGTGTTTCTATTAGTTAATTTGTGATGTTGAAGTGTTTATAAGGATTGAGGTATTGAAGATGGAATATTTCGAGATTTGGTTAATCAAGATTACTTAAAGAATATTTCCTGTGTACTCATCTCCGAAGCCATAGTAATATAATGTCGAAGAAAATCGAATTAGTTGTTTGTTCCGGTTATCGTCTCTAACATTCTATTTTATTTTAAAACGCTGTATGTTCAATTTAATTATCTAATATTTGTAAAGAAAATTATCGCAAAATTTATGACATGAATTGTCAAGCCATGACAGAGTTGAGTCAAAGTCAAAAGTAATTTTTTTTTTTTTTTTTGGCTTCACACTTTTCACTTACAGTTTTTTTATTTTTTTGTGCATTTAGCCAGTGTCACGTTGAAAAGTTCTAGTTTCTTTAAGTCATTCGAAGTTTTTAGTCCAATGTTCTAGTTAGGCCCCAGTAAAATGGCGGTAACTTTACTGGAAGCCTCTACGGAGTATTGTCGACAACATGAATAAATTCATATTCTAACGCTGTGTTTCACTTTCCCACACTCGTGCACGTTTACTTATATTATTAAAACAAAACACCACTATTTTTACACTATTAATATTCAATTAAACACAATTTTAGGAAAATAAAACAGAGAAGCAACATAGACGCCATCACGTTCCCGCCAAAACTCCCAAAAGTCAAAGTTAAAATTCTTTATTTCAACTAGGCCATTAAGCGGCACTTTTGAATGTCAAAAATGTTAATTTAAAGGTTATACGTTGACGGTAGAATAAATAATAGTTGATTCTACCGTCAATTCGGAAAAGTAGCTTGATATGGAGAAGAACGGACCAGAAACGTCACATTTACAATCATAATAAAAAAGATTGTGTAGTCAGTCGCATCAATAATTTGTGACGTGTCGACAAAAATCTTTTTTATAAACCGAGTACTTAGGCTTACTCGCAAAAATCATTAGTAAACTAAAAACAAAAAACAAAATCAGCAAAAATTCATTACTATTACAACAAAGAGGGTGAAGGATTTCGTAGCACTCGTAGCACCCCGCTTCGTAGCACCCTGCTACGCCATCCGCGTAGCAACAGCTACAGCCTACGACCGCGTAGCTAATCTACTCCATAATTCTTTGTACTCCACATTTTCAATTTCGCCCTAATGCGTTCCTGTAAAATATGAAAATTGTTTTCCGACATTTGTGAGTAAATGCGAATGTTTTACTTGAATTTATGAAAGTTTTATTTAGTCAGATTTGTTGTTTAAAAAATCTAAGTTATTTGAATGTGGTTAATATTCTAATAAGGCTTCATGTAAGCGACTTCATTATGTATATTGTAGAATACCTTTTACGAAAATTATGTATGTATGACGCAAGTTTATATGACATGTGTAGAAAGATATTTTACAAGCTTTTTATTAACTTGCAATGTATGTATGCATGCATGTATGTTCGGGTCAAATCTTGCAACTGAATTTTAAAGCAATTATCCTTAACCGATTAAGATGAAATTTTGCGTACACGTTTTGTTTGGATGACAATGTACGTAGAGCTAAAAAGATTGTTTTAAAAAAAATGGAAAATAATATTATGTTTAGTGAAGGAAAGGCCTGTGTTTTTCAACCAATTGTGAAAAAACATCATTATTATTTCAAGTAAGTAGTAGTCATGCTAGGTAAAAGCTGGAAATAAAGTGATAATAAAACACAATACTACGAATTGTTAAAAAAATAATTTTACTGTTATTATTTAAGTACTTATTGAATGAGTGTTTCAGTATGATAAGACCACGAACAATGTTTTTGTTGATGTTTACCTGAATGAGTGAAAATCAGAATGAAATTTTTATATTTCCAGTTCATCATCATCATTTCAGCCGAAAGACGTCCACTGCTGGAAATAGGCCTCCCCCATGCATTGCCACATTGGCCGGTACCGTGCGTCTCGCATCCAGTGGATTCCCGCAACCTTCATTAGGTTATCGGCCCACCTACAGGGAGGTCTTCCAATGCAGCGACTGCCGGTTCACGGTCACCACTTCAAAATTATTCAGCCCCAACGATCATCCGTTCTGCGAGCAATGTGCCCTGCCCAGTAAACCAAATTATTTATTACAACTGTTGTTGGTTTTTGAGGACCTTAAAAATTGCACTGATGACCCACATTTTCACCTAGGCCACTAAAACGCACCTACTCGAGAGTTTCCAGTCACAAAATTAATAAGAACTCCAGACCCCGAGGTGCTATTGACCTGTGACGTGCTACTCATTAGCACGGTGCTTGAGAGTATTTAATTAAGTCTAAAGTGACAGTTTTATATCATGGCAGCGTAAGGAGGAAGTGTGAAGATAAACTGGTAATTACGTGTTATGTGGAGTCATTATGGGGATGATGCAGCTTAACTTGAGGAGTATTTTCCTGTGTAGTAGTGTTTTGCGTATTTGCATACATTTTGGACACTATTTTATTTAGTACTAGCTGACCCGGCAAACTTTGTTTTGCCATAAAAAGACCAAACATTTATCTACCCTACCCTACCCTACCCTAACCTACCCTACCCTACCCTACCCGACCCTACACTACCCTTCCCTACACTACCCTACCCTACCCTACCCTACCCTAACCTACCCGACCCTACACTACCCTACAATACTCTACCCTACACTACCATACCCTACACTACCATACCCTACCATACCCTACCCTACCCTACCCTACCCTACCTATATATATGCAGCGGTTTAAGCGTGAAAAGGTAACAGACTGATTGACTGACAGACAGACAGACAGACAGACAGAGTTACTTTCACATTTATAATATTAGTATGGATGCAGTGACCAGGCCCTAGACAGTTGATATTCTATCATTGTAAGCGTGGCGATAGCAATTATCAAAAAGGTAAAATTGTATGTGGTAGACAAGTGATATCGAACAATCAATTTTACCTTTTTGATATTTCCATATCGCCTTCGCTTACATCGAATACCACTTGCCTAATGCCTCAGATTGTTTCTGCAGTGGCCATTCTGGGCCGGCAATCGGTTAAAAGATTTTCAGAGTGTACACTGCAAATCGTGTCCAGATGCAGATGTTTTGCCGGAATAACGAATTGCGGAGGGATGGGTTTGTTAGTTGGTTTACTGTCAAACTACATTAATAAATCATTTACAGAAACAGTTCACGACATCTCTACACATACATCTCAAGATCTTGTAGTAGAGTTATCGCGAACTGTTGAGGTGGGCATGTGTCCAGCTGATCACTTTATCATCTGAATTCACTGATTCGAAGACACTTTTTTACCGCAGAAAAAAAAGAGTTTACAATGCGTGTCCTCGAAAAGAGCGGTTTTCCAAGCAGCCAAACTGTGCGGCAAGTGTAACTTTTTTTCACTAGTGCATTTTAATTTCCTGTATTTTTTTTATTTTTGACTCCAACGTCAGCCCGATGCATAGACACATATAAAGTTTTACAAATTAGTTATATACAGATTAGGCGTTTTTAATTACTCTAAAAAATCAATAAATTAATTTTAAATATTCATTAAATATGTTTGGCAGAACGTATATTTTGCTCGTGCCTTATTGCGTTACGATGTGACAGCTATTCGCACATGCGCAGTAGATATGCCCGAGGAACTATTAGTTAATCTGTGGATATGCTGAACGCGCTTGAATATGCCCGCCATTTTATTAATTTATTTATTTCCTCGCACAATGCATAGTAAAATGTTGTATGATACACGTACGTAAGATGATTTCCGACTTGTGTCGATTTATCCACTCACTCGCTTCGTTCGCTCGTGAATAGAAATGCCACTCATCGGAAATCACCTACCTTCCGCACTTGTAGCATAAATAACTATCGCGTTTTTCGTTAATAACAGACAGGAGTAACAGACCCTGAAGGACAATTACTGTCTATCATTATTAATCCCTGAACAGAATACTAAGTTATATAGCTTATATCACCAACAACCCCGGATCAAAGATACCGTAAAGAAATAAACATATTTCTCCCGTAATGTTGGTACACAAGGCCACATTCGGTGTCAAATGATTGAATTATGTGAGAGGCGTATTCCATTAAGAAGGTAACGCGTGCCGAATTCTCACTGCCTGGCTTTGAAGTTATTACATATTGAAAAAAATATTGCGTAATACATAATGTGTTGTTATGTATGTTTTGTGATACGGATAGTATATGAAAATCCAGATCAAAATGAGTAGCTAACAATGTTACTCGTGCTAGTTTTTTATCTGGGATTTTTCATAATACATATTTGTTTTTAACCCCCGCCGGAAAAAGAGGGGTGTTATAAGTTTCACGTGTGTTGCTGTGTATCTGTGTGTCTGTCTGTGGCATCATAGCGCCTAAACGGATGAACCGATTCGATTTAGTTTTTTTTGTTTGAAACGTAATTTTGTCGAGAGTGTTCTTAGCTATGTTTGAATAAAATTGGTTCAGCCGTTCAAAAGTTATTGGCGTTTTACTGTTTGAATCGGGGTGTTTTCGCAAGATAAATGTGTCTGGGGATTTTTAAATTTTGAAATTTTACTTGTATCTATACTGTCACTAGAGCGAAGAAGCAATACACAAGCAGCAATTGCATAGAGCGGAAATGGTGAAGGAAATCATCGTGAGGAATCCGGCAAAAAATCGAAAACATGTATAATCCACCAACCCGCATTGGGCCCGCATGGTGGACCATGGTTCATTCCCTTTCACACAGAGAGAAGGCCATTTTCCCAGCAGTAGGAACATTAAAAGGATGATGATAATATTGTCACAATATCGGGCAAAGGTTACCATATCTATTGTAAAATATTTTCTATTATACTGAAATGGACAAGCAAAGTTAGTTCTGGGTTTGAATCCAGCTTAACGTATTCTAAAGTTGAGTTTCCAAAATGGGGTCTTATATGTCTTGCCGATTCTCTTAATAGACTTGTTTGCGTTGGATCCTCGGCTTTCTAAGTCTTGGTATATCTGAACAAATATTTACAAATCTTAAAGCAGAACTAGCTTTAACCAGTGCGTGAAAGTCGAAAAATATTCCAAGGGAACATATTCCTGGGTTAAAAGTTATACCAGGACATGGTCTACCCGTGTGCATTCAGACCCGTTTCATCTAAATATCCAGCCATTAAGGCGCGAAAGGGTATCAAACAGACAGGAAGACAGGCAGACAGAGTTTCTTTCGTAATTATGGTAAGTATGGAATGTATGGATAAATCCAAAGGTTTGCTATCGTTTGAGAAATGCTGGAATGTTTAAAAAAAATTAATTGAAAAACAAAAATCCTGACTGCTTAAAAAATAAAAAAAATAAAAAAGCCTTTTATTCCATGCATTTACACAATTTTTCCATCGGAAAAAATAAATAAAACATGCTTTTCATTTTAAATCTCTAAATAATTTTCTTTGTTAGCTAAGTGAAAACATATACTTATTATTATTGTATCGCGAACATGTATCCTCCGACTGCACAGCATGATTTTCTTCTTGTTTACGTCCTTTTATTTCGTTTTTTAAGCAGCCTGACTGCTATTTTTGTTTTTTTCAATAACTTTTTTTATTTATAACTTTTTAGTTATTTTTTTTTAGAATTTGGGCATTTAAACATAAAAGTATTGAATATTTTTGAAATCACCTATTAAAACTCTTTATTTTGATACCCTACACGAAAGGTTTGAAATAATAAAAAAAAATATTGCCCCACAATATGGCTCCCAAAATGCGCCAATTTTTATTTTCCAATTTTAATGTAGTCAGCAAACACTCGCAGAGTTTAGACGAATCGTCAATCGATAGAAGTGAGAATCATCAAAATCGGTCAACGCGTTTTGTCTCTAGAACGCCACATAGGAACAAACATACATACATACATAGACTGATAAACACATTACGCTCCTTCGGCAGTCGGGTAAGAAACCGCTTCAACCAATATCCTGTTACACCCCCGCGTTAATAAGTCATCATACAGATTTAGAAAGCAAAACACGATTTGCGGTTCCCTTTTCACCCCTGCCTTAGTACTTCTTCTTTATTTATTTACTTCAGTAACAGCATTATAAATTGATGTATCGACTTTTTCCATTAAGGGAACATGTTCGGGCTGGCACACCTGTGCTTAATCACGGCGTGCCAAATCTGGGACGTTTTCAATCAGTCCATGACGGGTTTTAAAATTTACAGGCTTTGATTGAAATACTGATGTATGTATGGTCAAATTATTTTTAAGGTTCCGTACCCAAAGGGTAAAAACGGGACCTTATTACTAAAACTCCACGATACGTCTGCCTGTCCGTTTGTCACCAGGCTATATCTCAGGAAACGTGAAAGCTAGCCAGTTGAAATTTTTACAGATGATGTATTTCTGTTGCCACTATAACACTAAATGCCTATACATAATGCATAAAAACAAAATAAAATACATATTTCAGTGGGGCTCCCATACAACGAGTCATCACCTCCGCCCCGCGCAACGCGTCCCCGCCGTGGCCAGAACCGCCTATAAAGCTCCTCCCAGAAGCCAGCCGGAGGCTAAGAGATTAGTCTCCACAGGGAAGCCCGGTTAAGCATATGTCGGTCACTCTGACCGTTTGCGAGACGCCACGTATAAAAAAAAAAAAAAAAAAAAAAAAAAAAAAAAAAAAAAAAAAAACAGCAGCGGCAGTTCGAGTTCGGCACGCTTCGAGTGTACTCTCAGTATCGACTTAGGTCGGTCAAGATTACCTCGCCTCTTGCTGGACTTGGGCTAGCGGCGTATATTGGTTGTTTGGCTGTGTTGGTATCGTTAGCGGTCCGCACACCATTCAAGTAATATACAACGCGCGTAGGGACTCATTAGATAATTTCAACATTCCCCTGTTAGTTAGTATTAAATCTTGTAGATAACTTTATTGTACATACTGTATTAGTCTTATTATCCAACGTTTAGTCTTGTTATTGTAATTCTGCCTACGATAATTTAAATAAATAATTGTTGTTACATGAACTGTGGGTTTACTTTATCTCTCTACACATACCCCCCTTACAAAAATAATATTATTTTTAGTGAAGGAAAGGCCAACTACAGTTTATATAGCCACTGTTTTATATAACCTCTCGTGTTTTGCAACCAATAGTGAAAAATACATCATTATTACTTCAAGTAAGTATTAGTCATGCTAGGTAATACTGCTGGCTCGGCTGGGAATGATAATACAATACAATACAATACCAGGAATTGTTAAACAAATAATTTCACTGTAATTGTTTAAGTACTTATTGAATGAATGTTTCAGTATGATAAGAACTCGAACAATGTTTTTGTTGTTGTTTACCTGAATGAGTGAAACTCAGAATATTTTTAGGGTTCCGTACCTTAAAAGGAAAAACAAAACCCTTATGGTATCACTTTGTTGTCCGTCCGTCTGTCTGTCGTCTTTTTCTCAGGAACTTCTGGAGGTATCAAGTTGAAATTTATATCAAATACTCAAGTCTACTGTCCCTTAAAGTCAAAAATAAAATGAGAAAATCAAACTTCTAAGCCAACACAATAAAAAAATACAGCCGGTTATGCCACAAATTTTCGACACTCGCAAGGGAATCAAAACCTACAGGGTACTTCCCGTAAACTCAGAATCTTGAAATTTGGTACGAAGCAACGTCTTATAGCACATATATAGGAATAATTGCGAAAACCGTAAATTTTGGTTACTCAATATCAATATAATTAACTATATAATAAAAATATTTTTAATAATTTTAAACTTTCTACCCCTTTCATCATGAACGCGTAGGTATTAAATTGAAATTCATATCAAATACTCAAGTCTATAATACCTTTAAGGTGAGGTTTGTACGGAACCCTCGGTGCGCGTCTGACTCGCACTTGGCCAGTATTTTTTATATTTCCAGTACACTTCATCATTATCATCATTTCAGCCGAAAGACGTCTACTGCTGGACATAGGCCTCCCCCATGCGTCGCCACATTGACCGGTCCCGTGCGTCTCGCATCCAGCGGATTCCCGCAACCTTCATTAGGTTATCGGCCCACCTACAGGGAGGTCTTCCAATGCAGCGACTGCCGGTTCACGGTCACCACTTCAAAATTATTCAGCCCCAACGATCATCCATTCTGCGAGCAATGTGCCCTGCCCAGTAAACTAAATTATTTATTACAACTGTTGTTGGCTTTTGAGGACCTTAAAAATTGCACTGATGACCCACATTTTCACCTAGGCCACTAAAACGCACCTACTCGAGAATTGCCAGTCACAAAATTAATAAAACCTCCCGACCCCGAGGTGCTATTGACCTGTGACGTGCAACTCATTAGCACGGTGCTTGAGAGTATTTAATTAAGTCTGAAGTGACAGTTTTATATCATGGCAGCGTAAGGAGGAAGTGTGAAGATAAACTGGTAATTACGTGTTATGTGAGTCATTATGGGGATGATGCAGCTTAACTTGAGGAGTATTTTCCTGTGTAGTAGTGTTTTGCGTATTATTTTGCGTACATTTTGGACACATTTTAGGGTTCCGTAGCCAAATGGAAAAAAACGGAACCCTTATAAATTCGTCATGTCTGTCTGCCTGTCTGTCTGTCTGTCTGACTGTCTGTCTGTCTGTCTGTCTGTCTGTCTGTCTGTCTGTCCGTCCGTATGTCACAGCCACTTTTTTCCGAAACTATAAGAACTATGTTGTTGAAACTTGGTGAGTAGATGTATTATGTGAACCGCATTAAGATTTTCACTCAAAAATATAAAAATAACAATAAATTTAGGGGTCCCCATACTTGAAACTGAAACTAAACATTTTTTTCCATCAAACCCATACGTGTGGGGTATCTATGGATAGGTCTTCAAAAATGATATTGAGGTTTCTAATATAATTTTTTTCTAAACTGAATAGTTTGCGAGAGACACTTCCAAAGTGGTAAAATGTGTCCCCCCCCCCTGTAACTTCTAAAATAAGAGAATGATAAAACTAAAAAAAAAATATGATTTACATTACCATGTAAACTACCACCGAAAATTAGTTTGAACGAGATCTAGTAAGTAGTTTTTTTTAATACATCATAAATCGTAAACCGCAATTTACCAAGTACGGAACCCTTCGTGCGCGAGTCCGACTCGCACTTGGCCGGTTTTATTTAGTATACAGTGACCAGGCCCTAGACAGTTGATATTCTATCATCGTAAGCGTGGCGATAGCAATTATCAAAAAGGTAAAATTGTATGTGGTAGACAAGTGATATCGAACAATCACGTGATCAATCCCTTACATTTCGATATTTCCATATCGCCTTCGCTTACATCGAATGCCACTTGCCTAGTGCCTCAGATTGTTTCTGCAGTGGCCATCCTAGGCAGGCAATCGGTTAAAAGATTTTCAGATTGTACACTGCAAATCGTGCCCAGATGCATATGTTTTGCCGGAATAACGAATTGCGGAGCGGTGGGGTGGTTAGTAACTATTTACTGTCAAACTACATTAGTAAAACATTTACAAAAAAAATACAGAAATTTTCACATACTGTGAAAATTTCACTGACTAGCTATCACAGTTCATGAGATGCCTGGTGGCATACAGACAGACAGATGGACAGACAGACAGTGGAGTCTTAGTAATAGGTTCACGTTTTTACTCTTTAGTTATGAAACCCTAAAAAAACAGTTCACGACATCTCTACACATACATCTCAGGATCTTGCAGTAGTAAACTGCTGAGCTGAGCACCTTATTATCTGAATTCACTGATTCGAAGAAACTTGTTTTACTGCTGCAGTAAAAATAGTGTTTGCGTTATTCGTAAATGCCCGGCGTAACAGACCCTGAAGGACAATTACAGTCTATCATTATTAATCCCTGAACAGAATACGAAGTTATATAGCTTATATCACCAACAACCCCGGATCAAAAATACCGTAAAGAAATAAACATATTTCTCCCGTAATGTTGGTACACAAGGCCACATTCGGTGTCAACTGATTGAATTATGTGAGAGGCGTATTCCATTAAGAAGGTAACGCGTGCCGAATTCTCACTGCCTGGCTTTGAAGTTATTACATATTGAAAAAAATATTGCGTAATACATTATGTGTTGTTATGTATGTTTTGTGATACGGATAGTATATGAAAATCCAGATCAAAATGAGTAGCTAACAATGTTACTCGTGCTAGTTTTTTATCTGGGATTTTTCATAATACATATTTGTTTTTAACCCCCGCCGGAAAAAGAGGGGTGTTATAAGTTTCACGTGTGTTGCTGTGTATCTGTGTGTCTGTCTGAGGCATCATAGCGCCTAAACGGATGAACCGATTTCGATTTTTTTTTTGTTTGAAACGTTATTTTGTCGAGAGTGTTCTTAGCTAGATGTTTGAATAAAATCGGTTCAGCCGTTCAAAAGTTATGGGCGTTTTACTGTTTGAATCGGGGTGTTTTCGCAAGATAAATGTGTCTGGGGTTTTTTAAATTTTGAAATTTTACTTGTATCTATACTGTCACTAGAGCGAAGAAGCAATACACAAGCAGCAATTGCATTGAGCGGATATGGTGAAGGAAATCATCGTGAGTAATCCGGCAAAAAATCGAAAACATGTATAATCCACCAACCCGCACTGGGCCCGCATGGTGGACCATGGTTCATTCCCTTTCACACAGAGAGAAGGCCTTTTTCCCAGCAGTGGGAACATTAAAAGGATGATGATGATACTGTCACAATATCGGGCAAAGGTTACCATATCTATTGTAAAATATTTTCTATTATACAGAAATGAACAAGCAAAGTTAGTTCTGGGTTTGAATCCAGCTTAACGTATTCTAAAGTTAAGTTTAAAAAATGGGGTCTCATAAGTCTTGCCGATTCTCTTAATATACTTTTTTTGCGTTGGATCCTCGGCTTTCTTAGTCTTGGTATATCTGAACAAATATTTACAAGTCTTACAGCAGAACTAGCTTTAACCAGCGCGTGAACGTCGAAAAATATTACAAAGGAACATATGCCTGGGTTAAAAGTTATACCAGGGCATGGTCTACCCGTGTGCATTTGTACCCGTTTCATCAATATCCAGCCATTAAGGTGCGAAAAGGTAACAAACAGACAGGAAAACAGGCAGAGTAGAGAGTTTCTTTCGTAATTATGGTAAGTATGGATTGTATGGATAAATCCAAAGGTTTGCTATCGTTTGCGAAAAGCTGGTATGTTTTAAATCCCGTTTCAACCAATATCCTGCTACACCCCCGCGATAATAAGTCATCAAGCAGATTTAGAAAGCAAAACACGATTTGCGGTTCCCTTTTCACTCCTGCCTTAGTACCTGTTCTTCATTTATTTACTTCAGTAACAGCATTATAAATTGATGTATCGACTTTTTCCATTACGGGAACATGTTCGGGTTGGCACACCTGTGCTTAATCACGGCGTGCCAAATCTGGGATGTTTTAAATCAGCCCATGACGGGTTTTAAAATTTACAGGCTTTGATTGAAATCCTGATGTATGTATGGTCAAGTTATTTTTAGGGTTCCGTACCCAAAGGGTAAAAAGGTTACTAAGACTCCACGATCCGTCTATCTGCCTGTCCGTTTATCACCAGGCTGTATCTTATGAACCGTGATAGCTAGACAGTTGAAATTTTCACAGATGATGTATTTTTGTTGCCGCTATAACAACAAATACTAAACTAAAAACAATAAATATTTAAGTGAGGCTCCCATTTATAAAACGTGCTTTTTTGCCGTTTTTTGCGATAATGGTACGGAACTCTTCGTGCGCGAGTCCGACAGGCACTTGGCTGGATTTTTATTTCATTGACCATTTGACCAAAAGCTACATACTCCGAATTTTGATGACGATGACCAACCTCAATGGTGATTATTCAAGTATGCAGGCGGTATTAAGTACGTAGAGAAAAAAAAATGTCCTCCACTGTAGACATACTTTACATTGACAACACAAATTAGCAGACAGCTAAGCGAGCTTACCGCCATCATACCAATCGACAGCTGACGTACGTCTCGTTTACCACGCGCTTCAAGCGAGTGGCACGCACGCTGTACGCACCTAGACTGCTCGCTTGAATCTCATTGCTAGCTGGTCGAAAAAGGAAGGCAAAAGCGGTCGGCGCGTAGACAGACAGCTGACTGCTAGCTGTAAGCGCGTGGGCAGCTGGTTGCCTGCTAGCTATCGACGCGTGCACAGCGAGCAGTCATCTCCTTTTGAGGCGGTGTTGTGCGGGAGTAGTGTTGGAGTGGGGACGTGTAAACGAGCTACGACCTTTAGTATGTGCAAAATCACTTCTTTTTATTATTTTACTCTCAGAGTCAGACGGAACGGCAATCCGACACCACCAGGGAAAGATTGACCGGGGAGCCGCGCAGCTTTACATGCATCCTGAATCGGGGACGACGACGCAACATCTTCCAATTTCGGGCTACTACTAAGAAATTCCTAATGGTAAATCAAATAACACTTTTATAGTCGAATCCAGGACTCCACATTTGGCAATTACACCAAAGTCAAAATTCTTTATTTCAATTAAGCCATTAAGCGGCACTTTTGGATGTCAACAATTTAAATATAAATGTAATATTATAATTTTAAGTAATTAATAATAATTATTTGATTGTACCGTCCATACGGCAAGTAGATTGTTACGAAAATGAAGGACAAGAAACTCCATAATTACTCTTTTAAAAAGAAAGTGTTTTACAACATTTTCCTACATACATACATTAATTCATATACGTGAGAACAATGCACCCAGACTAACACTACTATACTACGTATAGTTTTAAAGTATTACAAGCACTAACAGGTAAATTCATTCATTTGATAAATAGGAACATGGGTCTCCCATACTTACAAATATTGCAAACATAGGTAAATGACCTAATTTAACAACAACGGAACATCCATAAACGCATCATGGTTTCTGTGAAACGCAATTGGATAGCATATAAGCTTTTGTAATAGTCACAAGAAGTAGCCGTTTGATATGGGTTTTCCCCATAGACTTCCATAACGAAGACAGGAATAGATAGAAAAGATTTTTTTAAGTACATCCCTGGAGATATAATAACCTTTATTTGTTGGAATATATTATTTCTTCTGCCCACCTCTATCGGTTACGAATTGAATCAGTGAGAGTTCAGAATTAATACTATTTCATTAAATTTTATGCTATTGCCAATATTACAAACATACGTTTATAAACTTGTACCTTTATTCCTTTGTGGAAGGTAGAAAATATATATCGGAATCATACCTCATGGGAGTATATTATAGTATGTTAAGCAATGGTGCTTCGTTTTCGTTCATACACATATGCCAATTTTGTAATGATTTAACAATATATTTTTTTAATTTAATTGTTTACCTTTCAATAAGAAAGTATATCCACCTCAGATCAAATAAAAAGTCAAGATGGAACGTTGCAAACAACAAGGTAATGATAATTAAGTAAATGATAATTTTTAATATTTCGTGTGCAATAAGCATTTGCTGTGATTATTAAATATATTTAAGAAATCTGTTTCTCTGTTTTGGTTAGATTTAATTGTAGATTTTATTAAGATATTTAAATACATTTAAAATAGTTTTTTTTTCTTTTTACTTTTCTTGTACCTACTCAAGTATTTAATTTTGTTTTATTCTGTTAGAATTTTTATTTTCCTTTATTTTTTGCTTTTATTTTCAATAATATTTGTACGCCTTCACGGCAAAACATAGCGGACATGATAATAAACCTAAGATCTTTATGTAAATACCTATGTTTCACAAATAAATATTCTGATTCTGATTCTGAAAAAAGGTGAAAACTACACTTTGACGTATAAATACACAATTAAATGTGCACACGCACCACGAAACTACTCCTTAGCTTGTCAGTCGAGCTTTATTATTTGATCTGTGAGCTCAAATGACAAGCTGAGGCGTAATTTCGTTGTACGTGAGTGCGTGTAATTGTGTACTTGTACGGCAAGGCGTAGTTTGAACCGGCGTCACTTTGTTGTTTGCAACGTTCCAACTTGTCTTTTTTTTATCTGAGACATCCACACAAAATTTAACATCCGGATTACCTATTTGATAGGTATTATTGTATAATATGCCGTTGCTGTGTTTAAATAAATAACTTAACATTTGACTACCAATTAACTGTGTTTGGATTATAACTATACTTGAATATAATGAATTCTTAGAAGATTTTTAGCAGACTAAGATTAAACATTAAACATAGTTTCACGGTGGACGGGGTACCGATGGCTGGGGGTCACCAAAGTGAGGGACCTAGGAGTCCGTTGTCACTGGACAAACGTTTCATGATCATGTAGTTAAGGTATGCAAAAAAACATATAGAATCCTAGGATTTGTCCTGAGAATGGTTAAAGGCTTCACAAATATGAAAGCTATAACAGCATTAAATCTCAAAAATTACTCTCCTTGTGCTTTGAGCTTAAATCTTTATTTTTTTCTCGTAGTCATGGTATAAAGTATAGTATGCAACTCTTGAATTAAACGGATTTATATCGAGGGCCATGAATCATTTGCGTTGCTCAGGATTCTAGTGCTTGAATCCCTCGCTATGCTCGGGATTCAGTCATCAAGTATCACTCCCTATGGTCGTGACTCAGTTGTAAGAACCCTTCACTTGCTTTTGATTCATCTATGGCCCTCGCTTTAAAGCCGTCCTTTAATCACTAGTTCCATAATATACTATTATAAAATTTCCTCGATGCCCAAATAATACTCTCAAACAACGAATTATATAACTTCAAAAACCTCAAGCCCGCTTTCGCAACACCGAATACAAATTCAAAAGTCGGTGCGAAAAAGACCAAGTACCGATATATCATGCAGTCTCAATTACCTCCAACAGTATCGGTGTTGCCGCAAGAAAAATTAATGTATTGTAAAGATGGATTTATTGTTCGGACATGATAAATGGACGGTAGTAGATAAGGTTTAGTAATATAGTGGGGGATACCCAAGGGATACCTGTTGAGAAAATAATAGGAGGGAGTTATAAAATATTTATTGATTTCTCTACTGGCATTTGTTGTGATGATCTTTGTATTGAAAATCAACGAATTTGATGATTAATATGGTCGGGACTGCATAGTAAAAAAATATTCGCTTCTAGAAAAATATTGGTATTTAGTCTGGTTAACTATTATAATTTGTAAAAATTAACTGACAAAGGTTTTTTTTTAAACTTAGTATTCTGTTAGATTGGAAAAAGGCGTCTTTTCCAATCTAACAGAATACTAAGGTGATGATAAGCTAGTCTGCGAATTGGACGCACTGCTATATATTGAGGTTGTTTCAATGTGTAGGTATGTTAAGACAAAATACGTACTGCTCTCTAACATAAAAACACGTACAAACATTTAAGAAAAATGGTAATATTTATTGTCCAGTCCAGGCCCAGTTGTAAAGAGCAGTGGTGGCCCAGTGGTAACGGCGCCGACTTACGTTTCGTAGGTCGTGGGTCTAAACCCAGGCAGGCACTTTACTTTGTTTAAATTATTTACTCCCCACTGCTCTAAAACGGTGATCGAAAACATCGTGAGGAAACCGGCATGTCCTAGAACCAAAATTCGAAGATATGTCACCAGTCCGAAAAGGACCCGCGTGGTGGATTACGGCCCATTCCATATCTCAAAGAGAAGAGGCCTATATCCCATCAGTGGGATCGTTAAAAGGCTGATTACGATGATGCTAAAGACATAGAAAAGATGGTAAAACTTGTAGCTAAAACAAGCAAAAAACCCAAGGTTCCGTATTAATTTAAAGATGTAAGGACTCTCTTCAAATTAAATCGATCGGCTTTCTATAAAACAAACGAAATCATCTGAAGTCGAAGTCTCAGCATTCCAAATCAATTCTTAATTGGTCGTTCGCTGTTCACCAGACATAGCATAGGAAAATCAGTTCGACAAGATTTTTATTTCGAATGTGACAGTTCTTTTATATTTCTATTGAATTTCCGTTTCCATCAGAATGTTTATTTCATATCCTCTGCAATATTGGCACTCGAGTGATACATAAAATAATGACATATGATATCATTAATGCTGGCGTGCCATGCTATCCGATCAGCGCTCTACTGCAGGATAGGCCATGGTGTAAATAACAAAAAAAAAACAATTAACTACTTTTAACCGCGAACTACGGTCCACCTGTTGTTCTGTCCTCTGTGTCCCAAAACATGCAGTCATCAAAATCAAAAATCAAAATCAATTTTTTTATTTCATATAGGCCTACATGGGCACTTATAAAACGTCGACAATGTGCACGGTTCGGGTTGGTCGTTTCCTATGGAGAAGAACCGGCAAGAAACTCCATGGTTACTCTTTTAAAAAAATGGTTTGGTTTTACAATATTTCCTTGTTACAGCATTAGTACTTAGATATGTGGAGACAACGTAGGCCCGACAATAAGTCGTAAGAAAACAAAAAAAAAAAGAAAGATTACATATTATTTAAACAAAAGAAAATAAAACGAGTTAAAAAGTTAACAAGCATCTAGAAGGCCTACAATGTTCACACATTTACAAAATAATCGGTAAAGGAATCTATACAAAAGTAAAATAAAAAAAAGACTAAATCTAACATGTGGCACAAATATTGTTATCAGTGCTGTAACTATTCTTAGCAAAGGGCTATGAAGATGATTGAAAACCATTGTAAAAAGAATAATCAAAAGAAAGAAAAAAAACAAAGAATTAATGAGATTGAGAATAGTTAGAGACAACCACATATTTGTGCCGTTTATGAGTTACCAGGGAAGCCGCATGCGCAGAAGGAGCTAAAGCCAAAATTTTTATCTTCAACGTAGTCCTTGATTTTATAATATGCTTTTTTAACAAGGACACGTTTGATGTAGTTTTTGAACTTTCCATCGGTCAGTTCTATAACTGACTTTGGCAACTTGTTATAAAAGCGTATACTGTTTATATAAAAAGACTTGCTAGTTTTTGTTAATCTGAATTTGGGTATTACAATTTCGTGCTTACTGCGTGTATTTAAATTATGTAAGTCGCTTCTAGTTTTGAAAAGCCCTCGATTTTTGCGGACATACAAAATACATTCCAAAATATAGAGTGATGGTAGAGTCAGTATATCGATTTCTTTAAATTTTTCTCTAAGGGACTCGCGAGGACCCATTTTATAGATCGCGCGGATTGCCCTCTTTTGTAAGATGAAAATTGAGTCAACATCTGCTGCTGATCCCCACAGCAGAATGCCATAAGACATAATACTGTGGAAATAAGCATAATATACTAACCTAGCTGTGGCTACATCGGTTAACTGCCTTATTTTCCTTACTGCATATGCAGCTGAACTTAACCTACCCGAAAGAGTTCTAATGTGCGCGCCCCACTGCAGTTTTGAATCGATAGTAATCCCTAAGAATACAGTTTCAGCTATAACTTCAAGACTTTTGCCGTCAAGATTCAAATTCAGGTCTCGTTGTGGTACATTTGGTAAAGAGAACTTAAGACATTTAGTTTTTGTCGCATTCAGTAAAAGATTATTAGCTGCGAACCATTTTGTGAGAATAATAAGACTTTCGTTGACATGTAAGACATCCGTATCTTTCCTATCTATTTTAAAAATTAGCGAAGTATCATCAGCAAATAGAATTATATCCGATAATTTGGCCATCATAAAAGGGAGATCATTAATGTAAACAAGAATAAGGAAAGGGCCGAGAATTGAACCTTGGGGCACGCCCATCTTGACTAGAGACCCGGAGGACGTCACCCCATTAACATTCACTTTTTGCTGTCTGTTTGATAAATATGAAAGCACAAGATCAGCAGCTTGTCCTCGAATTCCGTAGTGGTATAATTTACAGATCAGTGTGTTGTGGTCGACGCAGTCGAACGCTTTTGAGAGATCACAGAAAATGCCAATGGCATCCTGGGACTTCTCCCAAGATTCCAAAATGTGACTGATGAGTTTTACTCCCGCGTCCGTAGTCGACCTACCTTTCGTGAAACCAAACTGCTGACTATGCAGGATCCCATTTGAATTGAAGTGAGACAACATCTGATCCAGCATGTTTTTTTCATAGATTTTACTCAATGCTGGAAGCACGGATATAGGTCTATAATTAGAGGGATCACTCTTACAACCTGATTTGAAAATTGGTACTACTTTGCTGTGTTTCATTAAGTCAGGAAACGTGCCGCTGTCCAAACATTGATTGAATATGGCTGTTAGGATCGATGATGTTGTGGAAGTAGCAAAGATCTAAGTAGCAAAGGTCTGGGCCGGAACAATCTAAATAACTGTCATGTTGGCGACACGGAGAATGAAAATAGAAATTCTTGTCTAACCGAATTTGAAAACTATTTTTTTACTCTGTGTCCTAAATCCTGTTAATTAATTTTAGATCTACCGTTGAAGAGTCGAGGATGTAGGTCATGCTAGATTCCGATTAGTTGAGCAAAAATAATAACCGCAGCCGTGAAGCGGCTCACTTGTGGGCTTGTGGACAAATAGAGCAGGAAATAGGGATTGATTGGTTCCTAGATTGGGTTTATAAGTGCTTTTTCAGTTTGAAAGGGGAGGGGTTCTTAACTGTACTTAATCTCGACTCGAGAGTTTCTTATTTAAATTACTATTATAAAATAATATGTAAGTGACATGTTGCTTGAAGAGAACTCTTAAATAGATGATATTTTTGTTTTCGACTTATAGTTTTTCTAAATGTTTGATTGAGGCTGAGTTGAGGTGTGGTTGAATGGAAGAAGAGAACAGAGGTAAGAATTTCGTGGTTGAGGGATGAATATTTTTATTTTTTTTATTTTGGCATCAAACAGTATTATACAATCAATACAATACTTCAGAAAACTGGTTACTTACAAAAGACCTATAGTGCCGACAATGTGAAATAATGGTAAAAATAAGTTACAATAAACTCTTAACATAGAAAGACGTGCAAGAAATACATATTAATTTTTGTATCAGAACATAAGTTCAATGAAACATCATTATCAGTTTACACAGAATATGTTGAGCTAGTCTATTATACATACAAATACTACATAATTATAATACAAATAAATACAATTTAAGTGTCTGTATGTAATATCAACATAACAACGTTTTATTGAATAATGTGAAAGTTACTACGGTACTTATAACAAATATGCAATTGTTAAGATTATTGTCTTTCTGTCTGTTATTTCCGGGTAATCTACGAGACTTTCACTGGCTGATGTTATAAGGAGCAAAATAGGTAAACGTTTTATTAAAAATTACAGTTGCGCTAGTTTATTAATATTAATAAACTACCTGACCCCCGCGGATAGGCTCCCGTCAAAATTATAGCCTATGTTACTCGGGAATAATGTAGCTTTCCATAGGTGAAAGAATTTTTAAAATCGGTCCAGCCATTTCAGAGATTAGCCGGAACAAACAGACAGACAGACAAAATTTAAAAAAATGTTCTTTTGGTGTATGTACCGTATATATATTCATATACATGTAGTAAAAAACGGTTATTTCAATATTACAAACAGACACTCCAATTTTATTATATGTATAGATTGACGGCGATTGAGAGTGACGATTCACGCGAAAGGCGTTTATGTTTTGTTGAAGCGGGTCATTTACGTGCTTTTAACACACTCAACAAAACGTTAGACAAATACTTGCCTAGATACATAAACGCGCATTTTATTCCCATTTCAACAGTACACTACTCCCACTAAAAACGCTACAACAATCGCATCACTCAACGTTGCAAAAAAAATATGAGCGTTCGTAAAGTTGCATTGTCAGAAACTCCGTAGCAAGCACAATGCGACACTATTGTCGCGATTATTGTCGACCGGCCGACTGTACTTGAATGGGCCGCTTTATAGCTGGGGTTTTTAATGAAAAATAAGATACGTATTTGCTGAAATGTTTCGCTGTTTTCGTTTTTGAAGCAATTTGGTATAAAGGTAGAGGGGAGGATAGCTGGAATAGGGAAAAATAATACTTAGTTGTTTTTTTCTGTTTTTGTTCCGTCTGGGGTTATGACGGAAACGTAGGTACAATTATTTAGGTATAGGTCCAAGCTTTAAAAAAATG
Organism: Orthosia gothica; assembly: GCA_949775005.1. Lineage (NCBI taxonomy): Eukaryota > Metazoa > Arthropoda > Insecta > Lepidoptera > Noctuidae > Orthosia > Orthosia gothica. The sequence goes on along the minus strand of OX459041.1, from coordinate 31,990,342 downwards.
TATTTCTATCGATATCGATTGTCGAAAAGTTAAAATGTAAGGTATTGACTATATTTATAACTCCGTGAGCAGAGAGCAGTGGTGGCCCAGTGGGTTCGAACCCAGGCAAGCGCTTTACTTTGTGCAAATTATTTCATCACCACTGCTCTAAAAACGGCGAAGGAAAACGTCGTAAGGAAACCGGCATGTCCTAAAACCAAAAAATCGAAGACATGTGATATCCACCAACCCACACTTGGTCCACATGGTGGATCGGCAGAGAGAGAATGGGCTCTCCGTGATAGACTGTCATTTTGTTAAGATCCTCAGGAAAAGGGAGATAACTATTTTTGTTGTATTTTGTTGCTATGTTCTTCTGTTCTGACTTCCGTTCCGAGCGAAGGAATGAACCGTTTGCAGAGTTTTAAACCTTGTTTACACACTTTCCGTATTTTTAATTTTCTTATTCATTTGAACGGTTTTACCGGTAAATACCGGGCCTATAGCCTGTTCCTGATGACACGACGCAATTTAAATACGACGCAACATCGCGTACGTAGTTTCTAAGAATAAAATTATTCATTAATTGATTTTCGCGCACTCGTCGCATACAGACATGCTCATCAATGCAGTAAAAATAATTTTAATTAACGTTTTAGCATAAATCGTGACCTAGTTTTAGTATATTGACGTGTAATATTGACATTCTTTGAAATTGCAAATAAGTGAATAATGGACTGACTGGATTATATATTATTATAATCTGAAAGATGGAAGGCAGCCCCTTTAATCGGAGTGGGTTGATGCGGCGCAGCCCTCCTTCAACACCTACACCGACCCAGCCCCAACAACCCAGACGTCTTCAAGCCAAGGAAGAAATTGAGGTAGTCTCAACTGCGGAGATACAGAACTGGATGGGTTCCATTGAACAACACTTGGGTGAGGTGTGTGCTATTGCATCTGAAGGAAAACTTAACTCAGATCAGAAGCTAAAAATAACCAATTTGTGCCGTAAGGTTGGATATGGAGTCTCGCAACTGGCTGTTCAATACCAGTCGCTTAAACAAAATGCCCTTAGGACCCATAACTCCCTAAAAATATTGACCGAAGAAAGAGACTGCGTAACGGACCTAAAGGAGTGTGTAATGGAGATGAAACGGACTTTTAAGGAATCCTGTGCAAAGCAGCAGGAAACAGCTGCATCATCTTTTGCAGACATGGTGAAGAAGGGGTCTAACAACTTCGTTCGTCCTAATACGTTTAGCTCCGTGGCGATTTATCCCACCGACAGTTCAAAGACCAGCGATGAAACCAAGAACATAGTCCAGAAAATGATATGCCCTGGTGAAATGAAGCTGAAGGTGAGAGGCGTACGCAAGATAGGGAAAGGGGGACTCATAATCAGCACGGAGACAAAAGAGGACCTAGATAAGCTGAGGCAATCAGTTCAAACTGCTTCGTCAGGGCTTATCGTCAATGAACCGAAAAGGCGCAACCCCCGTATAATAGTGATTGGAGTTCCAGCATCAATGGCGGAAAATGAGGTTTATAAAGCCATTTACGATCAAAACTTAGCCGACAAACTGCCATCTATATCAAGAGATACCTTTTTGAACTTAATCAAACTGAGCCACAAATCTGGTAGGAAAGATGGTGAAAACTGCAACGACATCTTAGAAGTTCCTGCGATCATTCGCAAGGCTCTCATCACTCAAGACAGATTGTTCATAAATTGGACTTCCTGTCCGGTACGAGACTTCACACTGGTAACGAGATGTTACAACTGTCAGCAGTACGGTCATGCGGCCAAGACATGCAAAGTTGCTGCCCCCACATGTGGACATTGCGGTGAAGAAGGACACACTATCCACGACTGCACAAAGAAAACCGAAGCGCCAAAATGTGCAACATGTCTGCGCTTCAAAAAACCAGCCAGCCATAAAACGGGCGATCAAGAGTGTCCTGCAAAAAAATCTGCCGAAAACAGGTACATTAACTCGATTGATTATGAAGGCGCCTAAGAGCGCCACATATTCGAATATATTTAAGACTTAATTTTATTGTTTATTTTTTCTCTTATACTATGGATAATACCTTATTTAACGATATAGATAATACTTTTCGTACCGATGCAAAGTCATGTGAGGTTGAGGACTGCAGGCAATATCTTTCTGAATATCAAAACTCACTAACCATACTGACTCAAAACATTCGCAGTATTTATAAGAACATAGATAGCTTTAACGTTTTTCTCCATAGACTTAACTTTGATTGTGACATAATGGTACTAACCGAGTGCTGGCTATCTAATCGCCAGGAACACCTCCCAAAAATGCCGGGATACAACTTATTGTATACAACAGTAAACAACAATCAAAACGATGGTGTGGTTGTTTATTGTAAAGAATCATTAATAGTCACAATCGAAGAACCAATACTTCAAGACTGTGTGGGTAATTGTTTGGTTATCAAAATTGGTACAAGTACAGCAATAATCACTATATATAGGTCCCCTTCTGCTAGAAACTTAGACTCTTTTCACGCATCCTTAAACCAGATTTTTGAAGCACTAAGCTCGTTTAAGAATGTTATATTAACAGGTGATATAAATATAAACATTAACTCTGAAAACCGCGATCTTGGGACCCAAGATTACCTTAATATTTGCTCATACCATGGTTTTCTCCCCGCACACACTTTGCCTACTCATCAGAGCGGTTCCTGTCTGGATCATATGATGATCAAATCCAACTTTTCATATTTTACGCTTGTTACTAACTCAACTATTACAGATCATCACGCTGTTCTACTAACCCTTAAATTAACGCTGCCTAAGCTAAATCGTCCCCAGACGAAAACGCAATTAAACACAAACAAACTCGAATATGATTTATGCAATCTTGACTTTAACCCAGTTTACAATACTGCTGACGCTAATTTTGCTTTATCGTACTTAATAAAACATGTTCAATTAGCAATATTACGTAATACGACTTCTATTATAGTAAACAAAAAACTTCGTAACATCAAGCCTTGGATGACTCCTGGCCTAATTCGGTGTATAAGACACAGAGATAAACTTCATCAGAGATCTAGGAGTAACCCTGATAATCTAATCATTAAAATAACCTATAAGAGATACAGAAATTTTTGCAACAACCTCCTAAAGAACTTAAAAATTAATTACGATAGAAATGAATTAAATAGAGCAGGAAACAATAGTAAGCAACTTTGGAAACATATTAAGAACGTCACCTACAGGACAAAACAGCGTGAATCAAATTCGAGCTTGCTGCTTTATAATCCATCACCTCTCTTGTCAGCCAACCACGTTAATAACTTTTTTGTAAATGTCGGGAAAACTCTTGCCGAACAGATTCCAAAACATTACTGTGTTCCTCCATGTTCCCAAAATAATAGATGTGCTTTAAAATCTTTTGGCTTGCTGGATACTGACGAAGACGAAATAACCCGAATCATATCTGGTCTAAAAGATGACTGTGCAGTTGGATGGGACAATATAAGCAATAAGATCCTTAAAACCTTTAAGCATATCCTAGTACCTCCCTTAACGCATATATTTCGTATCTGTTTATCTGAAGGTATTTTCCCTGGATAACTGAAAAAAGCAGTTGTAATCCCTATCTTTAAAACCGGAAACAAAAACTTAGTAAATAATTATAGACCGATATCTTTACTCCCTTCAATATCTAAAATACTAGAGAAAATTGTAAACAATAGACTAGTTAATTATCTAGAAAAAAACAATCTATTATCATCTGCGCAATTTGGGTTCAGAGCCAAATTATCCACAGCCGATGCGGTGCATAGTCTGACAGATTATACCGCAGAAGAACTTGGCAAAGGAAACCAGACCCTGGGAGTTTTCCTTGATCTAGCCAAAGCCTTTGATACGGTGTCTGTTCCTATGCTTCTAAAAAAATTAGAGGCTTTAGGAATTAGGGGAACTCCGCTGAAACTTTTTGCTGACTACTTAGACGATCGATCTCAATATGTTAAAATAGACGATATTACTAGCGATGAGCAAAAGAGTCCTGGTTATGGTGTTCCTCAGGGAAGCATACTGGGCCCAACCCTATTCCTGATTTACATTAACGATCTGTGTAATTTAGATATTAAACAAGGCAAACTCATATCATATGCCGACAACACGGCGTTAATCTTTACCGCGAAAAACAGTGATGAATTGTATGAATTCGCTCAACAAGGTTTCAATACTGTGACTAATTGGCTACAAAGCAATTTACTAACACTAAATGCTGACAAGACAAAATATATTCACTTCTCCATGCGCAAGCCTCAAGTTAACATTACTAACTCTCATCTGTATGCCCATAAATGTGGTTTCCACCCAGTCAGCATGTGTAATTGTCCTTTCATCCTCAAAACAGGCAACATAAAATATCTCGGGGTTATTATAGATGAAACACTCTCCTTTAGACCTCATATAGATAGCCTAGTTAATAGAGTGCGCAAACTAATTTATGTTTTAAAAAAGTTGAGAACGATTGCAGATACAAAATTGATCAAACAAGTCTATTTGGCCCTAGGTCAATCTGTAATCCAATACTGTATCACCTCATGGGGTGGCGCACTAAAAACGCATCTACTGCCTCTTGAAAGGGCTCAGAGAGCAATTTTAAAAGTAGCCAATTTCCACCCTTTTCTCTACCCCACTGATCTGCTTTACAAATCCTGCAACGTGCTGACTGTTCGGCAGCTTTTCATTATGCACTTAGTATTAAAACAACACACCATGCTTTCCTATAACGCCGAATACATAAATAATAAGAGACGAAATGACATTGTCTGCGATTCTAATGCATCCTCAAAATATGTCTTTGTAAATAGATTCTTTACTTTCTTAGGTCCATTTCTGTACAATAGATTAAATAGAAAATTAAGTATGTATAAATTAAATTATTTTAGCCGTAAAAAGACTATCCTTGAACATCTACTTGGAATCTCTTACGGAGAGACAGAAGATCTCCTGGCTGTAACAAAATAATAATTTTGCTGTGTCTTTAATTTAAGTATTCATATACCATACCTAATGTTAATTTATTATAAGTTTTAAGCACTTTAAACCCTGAAACACAGGTTCAACCTAGTTCAGGCAAATAAGAAACTGTCTTCTTTTATATGTTTAAGATATTTTATTGTAAAATGTGCCTTATGTTATAAATAAACGATATTATTATTATTATTAAAAAAATCTTCTCAGCAAATACTATCATTTGATACCCATATCATGGCAGTGCATGAAAAACAACTAGTCAGCCATATTGGGTTTAGAATGACACACCTAGCTAACCATGCAATTTTGCATACACGTTTAGTTTTGACCATTCATCAAAACTAAACGTGTATGCAAAATTTCATCTTAACCGGTTCAGGGTAACTGCTTTAAAATTCAGTTGCAAGATTTGACCCAAACATACTTACCTGCATACACTGCAAGTTAAATAAAAGCTTGTAAAAATTCAAGTGCGTGTCGATCGAATTCTGAATCCGACTCGAAGGACCAAAATGTTAGAAGCTTTAAATGCACTGTATGTGATGTTGGCTGGAAATTGATACAATCTCAATCTGCTTGTTTTATTAATATTTTACTGTATCTTATCTTATCTTATGGAGGGACCGAGAAGCAACTGGGATCTATTGTGGTCCCCTAGATAACTTACTCCTCTCCAATCTCGTTAAAAATTCTTTTCATGAGTTTTACAACGAGACTAGGAGATATGAGCCTGTAGTCTGCTGGTTTTGGATATCCAACCCCTAAGAGACTCATTCGCTTACCAGCCAGTGTATCGCATGTGCACAGAAGGTACTCCATGCGTTCCGTATGTCCCCACACAACCGGCACATGACATCATCATGATGGTTAGACCCATCTTCATGAGCATGTCGTTGGTTCCAGTGCCCAGTAAAGGCCACAAGAAGGTAGCGGATTTTCCCGCTGCTCAAATTTCAGATGATTTCCCGGGCTTTAAACGTAGAGCCTAGGAATTTCTTGGAGTTTTGTAGACCAGTAGTAGACAGCCAATGTGTTCGTTATCTGTGATCTGCAAACTCCTTAAATGTGGCTTTTACAAGACACGTCTAAATGCCTACACATGGTTCTGGACCCACGAAATCATTTGCTATGCCCTCTCTTGCCAGTTCATCTGCCATTTCGTTACCATGGATTCCTATGTGCCCAGGGACCCACATCAGTCTCACCCTATTATGCTTCCCAAGCCTGTCTAGGGCTTGGATAACATCCAGAATGAGTCTGGAGTCCACTTTGTAGGATGCAATGGCTTTGATTGCAGCCTGACTGTCACTAAGAATATATATGGATTTACCTCTGGTTCCTCTATCTATATTCTCTTGAGCACAGGTTATTATTTATTTAAACTTCATGTACAATGGTGATACATAGGCGGACTTAATGCAGCAAGGCATTCTCTACCAGTCAACCTTTGGGTTAAAAAGAACACAACAGTCGTAGGAGTCCAAAACAAAAAAAAATGAACAATAATTAAAATTGGTTATTAAACTATCTAACTAATAAAATACATAAATAATTTCTAAAACAATAGACTAATAAATATTATAATAAATACTATATTCTAAACGAAACACAAATTTAAATATAATATATATGACGAAGACCGAGCTATGTAAGGTTGTATGTAAGAGATTGCCCTGTGCGATAAGACCGCCCATTGTACACTTGTTTTTGTAAATGTTTTTCCTGTATGTGTTTGTGGTGTACAATAAAGTATATAATAATAATAATAATAGTTCCGGATTTTACGCTTAAATGAAAATTTACTCTCAGCTTTTTTATGCCAAGGGGAAGCACGTTCCAGAGTTTTATAGTAGAGACAGTGTAAGAATTCGATACAAACCCAGTGCGGTGAGAAGGAATATGGAGAAGTAATTTTTTGGAAGCTCGAAGGTTAAGATCATGAGAACTGCCCAACAGTTTAAAGTATTGTTTTAAATAATCAGGAGTACGAGGATCATTCATGATGTTGAAGATCATGCAGAGGAATCTGAGGGATCTCCTCTGACGGATAGGCAGCCATTTAGCCATTATGGCATATGTTTCTGCTTGGAATACAGTTGCCATCTTCCCTAAGCTTTTGCTACATTTGTAACCTTTTACGTATATGCCCGCTCCTGTACCTGATCCCATTTTGGATCCATCGGTGTACCACACCAGACTATTTTTGTCTGGTGTTGCTGATCGAGTCCCGTCGTCCAGTCCTCTATTGTTGAGATTTGGACCTTAAAAGAACTTTCAAACCCAAACATAGTTTGCATTTTATCGGCTATCATGATAGTTACCCGATCCAGTCCTTCATTGCCATCGAAATTTGTATGGTTAGTTTTTGGTTTAGAGGCATCCCATAGTCCAGCAACAGCAAGACGAATATTTTACTGTAACTCACACACAGAACATATATACCCTAAGAACTCACATGACAATGAAGAGAGTGATGACAGTAATTTTACACAGATAAAATATAGTCATAGACTAACCAAGAAAGATAATAACTTGGTGTTGCTTTCAACACATCGCATTGCGTCCATGTGAACATTCTTGTGATTTTACTTAGTAAATATCGCATATTGGTGTGATATAAATCGAATTGCTTCGAACCATCAGGAAAAGCTCTTATTCCACGCTAAAGGGAAACAAAATGTGTTAGTAAAAAAAGGTCTTAAAGTAAATGAAAGGCATCATTTATTAAAGCACTCCCACACGAAACGATTTCCAAAGACTTTTGGAATAAAATTAAAAAGCTTTTTTCAATACCTTGCAAATCGATGTCCATCAATCTGGATTATTAGACGGATTGAGTTGTTCAGATCGACTCATATGTTAGACGAATTCGGTTGAATAGTCCCCACATTAATATGGATCGGGGTTTTAGTTGTTTTTGTAATTTATTTTGTGTCGTCAGGGTTTCAATTTAATGTGATATTAATAATTGTACATCGATATATTCCTAACTGCTGAAAAGATTTTCATGTTAATTTTGCTTAAAATATTGTATTTCAATGAAATAATGTTGTAAATAACAACAGCTGTACTGAAACTTTTATGACCTAAATGATTATCTATGGTCCTTAAATGTCTGGTATCGAGAAATAAATAAGTGATTTTAACTCTTCTGAAGCATCGTACAATTAAATATAAGTCAGTAAGGCCGAGTTTCTTACCTCAAAATTATCTGCTGTGATTGGTTGAATGAATTTTCAACAGCCAATCACAGCAGATAACGCGTGCTTGACAAGTTGTCACATTAATTCTGCGATAATTTAGAGGTGAGAAACTCGGTTTTAGTAGTAGCACGGGCACCCAAAGCAAAGAAAGAAAATTTGTTTCAAATAAATTGCACTAGATGGCGTGATAAGCATCGGATTTTTGTTGAGTTTTGTGAAAAATTAAGATTTCTAGAGATACTTATAAAAAAATTATGTTCTTGTTTAATTAATAAAAATAAACAATTTTGGGATCTCAATTCTCATTTTAAATTTGAGGGCTGTCTCGTGTAACCTAGCTAGTCCCATATTTAAAAACTGGATTTCTGTACACCTGAACGAGATCAAAAAATTACGTTAGACTATATAGTTTTATAAGACTACTGTAAAAAAATACTATGAAAAAAATCGTCACTGTATAAAAAAATAAGTATGCAAGTAGCACCACCTCTGTATCCGTGGAACGGAACCGAACGCAATCGATGTTCAAAGAATAAATAATCATTTTAATCAGACGAAAAACGCCGGTACGATTTCTTTGTATGGTATGAGGCATCTGAATGCCAGTATTATAATATCTGTGGTAGTAGTAATACAATTACAGAACCTGTAAAGAAGTCCTGTAATTTTATATTTACTTATGACACACGTAAAATGTAATTGTATCCTATAGTTGAACTGTATCTTACAATTATACAGTTCAGCAACGGATTCGCAGGTTTGAAATTCAAATTCTTCATAAAATTATTGAAATAAAGATCCACTTATCAGTTGCCAGATAGCTTCGAGGTTTTTGAATAAATAAACTGCACCAACGAACATCTCGATCTAAATAATCAAACCCAACCTATCGCATCTTATTTATCTTCAGCAATTTTTTTTCTCGGTACAAATTCTAAAAAGTCCACCCCGCTTACATCCGCCTCACAGCCGGGAGGCACGACATTTTTTTATTGAGGACGGAAGCTGTTCAGCGCCTTGCGGTCTTGGGGCTACTTTTTTAAATTTTCTTCTCTTACTGCCTGAAGTTGCTGTTTATCTCGTTATAAAGTTTTGCTAGGTTTTACCGGTAGAATGTCTATTGAGTAGGATTTGATTATGGGTAGTATAAAATGTGGTAACATTTTGTAATTTTAATTTTACTCGATGTTTACATTGCTAGTGTTCCTAACTGAAACTAAACAAAACTGTTGTATCTATCTATCGTAATTGGGGGGTGGCCGATGGGAATAAACCTCTAAGACACACCGGTCAATTGTCCGGTTTTTGATCAGCTCTAGGTACCGAATGCGAAATCTTTCAAGAGTTTTAATCCTAATTTGTTGCAGGAAACCATTTTGGCTGTACCCGATTTTTTGCTGTTTGTTTGGTTTTTATCGAAGTTCTCGTAAAAGGGGTTTTACATAAAAGAGTTCTTAGAATGACAACCACGCTATGATATCTACTGTAAAAAGTGTGTGTGTGTATCCTGGTAAAACTTATTGTATGTTTTCTTTTTTCCGCCCAGAAAACCCGTAAATTCCGTATTCATTTCCTCCGTGTTCAGGCAAGACGGAGGGTTATAGAGGGTTATCATAGGGATGGGATGTAAACATAGAATACCTATCTATGTTCTTGACATTGATGGTGATGAAAAAAGTTGCCTTTTTACGGGCATGGGATAGGATAAATAATATAAAGCGAAAAACCACTACTTTATTATCTGGAGTTGGGGTGGTTTCTGAATTGATAATTTGGAGTTAGGAACGTGTCAAATCCAAAGCGTGACGAATACTCAACATTGAATTCTCAATACAGAAATCGGGATCCACATAACCAAAATTACCAAAAACCCGAATTGACTCTACCTTTTTGCTTATGATATCATCTAGTCTATCTAATTGAATAGTTCAACCGTTAAGCTTAATCGATGTAGGTGGGTGTAGGTGGTGGTTGGTGATCACGGAGTCTCATAAGCTTTTACTTTATAACCTGGCAAAGTACAGGGTTCCTGTAGGACAGGTCACAGGAGCAAAGCCGCGGGAAAAGGTAGAATTGTCTACAAGCAACAGCTGCCATTTTGCACAAGAAATTACAGCACAGACAGATCACAAACTCTAGGCTTCAGAGCTACCTAAAAATGCAAGGTGCCTGCAGAAAAGGCTACAGCGAAGCCGCGTTGGAAAAATAATAGAATTTTCTTCAACAATATATATACTATCTGTTATAAGAGCAGTGGTGGCCCGGTGGTTCGAACCCAGGCAGGCACGTTACCTTGTTTAAATTATTTCATCACCGCTGCTCTAAAACTGGTGAAAGAAAACATCGTGAGGATACTGGCACGTCTTAGAACACCAACCCGCACTGGGCCTGCGTGTAGGGTTAAGGCCCATTACCTCTCTCACGAGAGAGGATGCCTGTGTCCCAGCATTGGGACTAAACTTATCTAATAGCAACAGCCGCTCTTTTACTCACGACATCACCTAGGCACTTCACAAACTAACACAGCTTTTAAAGCTCCCTTAAAAGCCTCCCAGCCTGCAAAACTCCAGTAATTGAATAGTTAAACCGTTTAGCCTGGCGCGTAGGACACAGGACGGCACAGAACGACACTGCTTTAAAAGCGAAGCGCTAAACAATGTCAGGGGTTCCGTATAGCTTAATCGATGTAGATGGGTCACCTACGCTAACGGTGTACACTGCTTTTTTGGTGTGTGGGGTAAGTTAAGAGCGGGGGCCGTGTGTGTAAGATATTTAAATATTAGTTCGGCGGTCGCTGAAAACCAGTGCTGTGGCCTTGTATCTCTTACGTGTCCCAGCATTATGTTGAGTGATGACCGTTTTACACTGATGTGACGCACATTTCCCTATAGGCGTTACTTATTTAGTGTGTGCCACACATTGTGGCGAAAAAAATGGCGTCCATTTTCTTTGTTTGCTATATGGGCCTTACTCATTAATGATAAAAGCTGCAGCAAGTTTAGAACTGACTACTCAGGGTAGTCAGTGTGCGATTGGCTTTTTGTGTTTAAGGTTGAACTAGTCGACGGCACGAACTATTTTGTGCGCGGAGTTAAACTGCATGCTATCTTATCCGACAAGACGTGCGAAAGAAATAGATGCTGTGATGAGCAGTAAGAAGCTAGTTCGTGTACAAATTAGAACTTTTGCAAGTTTGTAGAGAAATGGATGACGATTTAGGACGAAAACGAGCGCGTGATTTTTTATAAACAGACCTTTGGGAGTCTAGATATCATGAAAAAACTACTAAATGTATATTTTCAAAATAAAATTATTTGCATTGTTGAATTACTAATCTATCCCTGCATGGAGGCCGTTTTGCAATTTTCTTTCTTCTTATGGTATTTATTTATTTCCGCCCAAAGATGCGTTAAAATTAGTGTTGAAATATGGAACTTTCAACGCTCATAACTTTCAAATATATTATTATTTTTACATTTTTGTTTCCATACAGGACTAGATGAAGATTAGACAAATTGATATCACTTTTTATTTTGAACGTACATCGTCAAACAGTGGAGTAATCTCTAGACTACGTTTGTATGGAAGAATTTTCGACTAGTGTTACCTTAAGTAGGAGATGTACTTGTAGGATAAAGAACGGAGGGTCGTTTCTGTTGATATCCGTTTTTTACAGTCTATTAAACTCAAAATTATCTAATGCGTGCCGATATTCACTTTTTACCCGACTGCCGAAGGAGGGTAATGTGTTTATCAGTCTATGTATGTATGTATGTATGTAAGTATGTATGTATGTATGTATGTATGTATGTATGTAAGTATGTATGTATGTATGTATGTATGTATGTATGTTTGTTCCTATGTGGCGTTCCAGAGACCAAACGCGTTGGCCGATTTTGATGATTCATACGTCAAACGATGCGTCTTAATCCTGCGAGTGTCATAGGCTACATTAAAATTGGACAATAGAAAAATGGCGGCTTTTGGGTGCCATATTGTGGGGGCCCAATTTTTTTTTTTCTTCCAAACCCATCGTGTGGGGTATCAAAATAAAGGGTTTTAAGAGGTGATTTCAAAAATATATAACACTTATATGTTTAAATGTATCTTATTCGAAAAAAACTAACTAAAAAGTTATAATGGATGGATGGCAACACTGGCCATGTAAACATAAGCTCCGTAATTAAAAATAATATTTCTAAATAAACTAAGTAAAACCACTAAGTAAAGCCGACAGTGCGTTTATAAACAGTTAAATATTCAGTGATATCGTTTTCCAGCAGTATTGTGAACTGAAAACGTATTTGTGATGCATTTACGAAATACAAAGTGTATGTGACAATATCCTTTTCTTGCAACTATAACAGGTGAAATAACATTAAAAACTATTATAAGTGATAAAACCTATATATAAAACAAAGCTTACGTATTTCGCAAGTTCCAGAAAGCAAAATTACGTACAACATTACACATTAACATTAACATTAGTACTTGGATTCGTTATTTTTCTGCAATTCAAATATAAACTTGTACAGTGTTGTGTTTATGTTATGCAATGATACCAACATAAGCGCAATCAATCAACACAGGGCGCGTTCCGTGTTGAAATACTTTGACTTTTAGCCTCACGTATTATAGCGCCATCTATAAACGAGGACTCCGTCATTTCTCAACGGGTGCGTTCCAGTAAAACACAATTTATATATTTCGCATAACATACCAAAGTGCAACAAATTAACCAGATTATTTATTGGATATTTGTTTAAACTAACATATAATGGAACTTAAAGATAACAACATCACTATGAGAAACCCCCGTAGAAATCGTCTAATGCGATCTCACTCTGACGCATCGATTGAGTTATTGGATACCTCCTCATCTTCGAATTTAAGTATTAAGAGCATGATGGACTTATCTACTCATGTCAAGAGTGACGAAGTGCTGGATTTGCAAAATTTGATTAAAACCCTAAGGGAGCAATTATTAAGTGCACATGCGGAAATTGAAAGCTTAAATTTAGATAATATCACACTGAAAGAACAATTACAGAAAGAAAGACAGAAAAATGAGCGACTTATGGAGATTAGCCAAAGCGTGAGAAAAATTGATAAATCATATAGCAACGCAAAGAGAAATAATTATTCGACAAGAAAACTAAATCTAAACTTGGAATTTCACACTCCTAAATCTACTACTCAATTAAATTCATCTATTGAATCCCGAAAATATGATAACAATTCAAAACCCGATGTTGACCATTCTAAAAATAAAGGTGAAAACGTGGACAGCTTTAATTTGGTGCACAATATTAGCAGCTATAAAACGGGTACACAAAATATGGTGGAACATTCAAATACCGCAGATAGCTACAACTTCGAACAAAAATGTAACAATACAAAAAAAAACTCGAACAGTGTCAACGCAGGAAAAACAAAAGAAAAGTATTGTAAAGCTGGTAAAATATTAATATTATCGGACAATCAAGGCAAAGGTATAGTTCAGATGTTAATCAAAAGTGGTAATAAACTAATATGTAAAGATTTTAATATACAATCGGTCACAAAACCAAATGCAACAACTAAGTATGTGTTATCTGATTGTTGCAACATGGCAAAATCCTTGTCTAAAACCGATAGTATTATTATAATGACAGGTAGTAATGACTCTAATCCGACGGAATTTATGTCTGAAATGTCAATAGCATTAAATTTCCTAAAAAATTGCAATGTATTTATAGCCAATGTATTTCATAATCGGATTCTTAACGAACGAAAATTGAATGACCAGTTAAAGCTTCTTACCCAATATTACAAAAATTGTACATTTATAGAAGCAGGAACAGAGGATTTTTTGCAAAAAATAATCTACCAAATCAATGTTAAGCATTATAACAATAAATTCCTTTCCTTTAACAACCACAAAAATAAGGGTACGGCTGTTAATAAGGGGACACATGATAGACAAAAAGTTAATACTCCAAATAAAAAGGTAGAACTAGAAAGGGGTACAATACCCTACTATTTTGAGAATCAACTAATACATTCAAAAAAGGTTCACAACTCATCTTGTCTAAATAATAACCTGGCATCATTGAGGGGTACAATCCCCTTTTATTTTCCAATTCTCCAAAAAACTTCACAAATGGATCCAAAGAACATGGCATTCAATAAGAAGATTTTTTTTCGTTCCTAAGCATTCTTTTGCAATAGTTCACCAAAACATTGCCGGTGCCCTAAATAAAATTCAGGAAATTGAGATAGTGTTGGATGAGTTAAAAGAATTAAAGAAAAATGTTGCAGTAGTATGTCTCAGTGAACATTTCATTAAAAAGGGTGATGAAAAATACCTTGATATAAATAATTTTAATCTTGGGGCCATTTACTCACGCCAAGAACAAAAACGCGGAGGCACATGTATCTTGTGTCAAAAGGGTTATGTTAGTACTGAACTGAGTTTTCTAAAGGATCTTGCAGTGGAGAAACATTTTGAAATATGCGGTGTAGAAATTGAACAAATCAAATTGATTGTGGTTTGTATATATCGAACACCAAATTCTGATGTAAATATATTTTTTTAAAATTTCATTAAAACATTACATAAACTACAATATAAAAAATACAAAATACTAATATGTGGTGATTTTAACATAGATTTATTAATAGATGATAAAAACAGTACTAAATTTAAAGAATTGTTACTTAATTATGGAATGTATTACTATATACATGAGCCGACTAGGCTCAAGCACTGTATAGACAATATAATTGGTAATGTAACAAATGCAATAGGTGAAACATACAATTGTTTCCTGTCTGATCATAATACAGCACAAATCGTTACAATTGACCAACAAATTAAGAATAAAACTGATTTCTTTTTTGAGGCTATTAATGATTTAAATAAAGGTAATGTTGCTAGGTTCATTGAATGCATAAGTTGCTTAGGTTTTAGTGAAATTTATGATATTTCAGATGCTAATGCAGCCTTTGATGGGTTTCATGATCTTATAACATTGATCTATAATCTTTGTTTTCCATGTATAAAAATTAAAAGAAAATACAATATAAATAAACAAAAATGGATCACAAAAGGAATTAAAAAAAGCTGTAAAACTAAGAGGTCATTAAGACACCAATATTATTTGAATAGAAATAATGAAAATAAGAATCAATTTAAGACATATTCTAAATTGTTAAGAAATTGTATGAATAACTTGCAATCTTTATGTAACCATAAGTACATTACTCATTCGCGAAACAAAAACAAAGCTACATGGAATATTGTAAAGCGCAATGCGGGCACCGCACCGTCTAGGGATTGCATCAATAAAATCGAAGACAATTGTATAACACTTACCTCCGGATCTGACATTGCTAATAAATTCAATAATCACTTCATTGACATTGCCATAAATAATTCCTCTAATTTTAATAATGATAATATTGACATGCAAAACATAGAAATTCATGATAATAGCATATTTTTAGAACCTACAAATGCTTCTGAAATTGAAACTATCATAAAGTCATTAAGAAATACTAAATCGGCAGGCTATGATAATATCACAACCGAACTTCTTAAAAGTATATCAAAATATATATCATCGCCTTTAGCATATATTATTAATCTATCCTTGGAACAGGGTTGTTTTCCTGACAGATTGAAACTTTCCTTAATTAAGCCATTATATAAAAAGGGCTCTAAATGTAATGTTGACAACTATAGACCTATAGCACTAACTCCCATACTTTCAAAAGTATTTGAAAGAGTAATGTACAGGCGGTTGTTAAGGTTCCTAGATAAATATAATATTCTAGTTAGTCAACAATATGGATTTAGACAAAATAAATCCACTACCTTAGCAATTTATACTTTAATAAAACAAATCATGAACAATATCAATACAAAAATCCCCTCCTGCGCACTATTTTTGGATTTAAGCAAGGCGTTCGACCTCGTTGATCATGTTAGGCTATTAGATAAAATGGAAAGATATGGAATAAGAGGTCCGGCTTTAAAATGGTTTCAGTCGTATTTACGTGACAGAAAGCAGATAACAAGAATAGCAAAGTTGAACCCTATGACAAATAGTATGGATAATTTCGAATCTGAACCAAGAATTAATAATTGTGGTGTCCCCCAGGGATGCATTCTGGGACCGTTATTGTTTCTTCTTTATATAAACGACTTACCTAAATCAATAGAACACCAATGTGTACTGTTTGCTGATGACACCACAATTATCATTAAATGTAAAGATCAACAAAACTATGACAATGAAATTAATCAAACATTGAATAATATTATAAAATGGTTAGATACTAACAAACTAAAGTTAAATATTGCTAAAACCAACGTACTCCACTTTAAAACATGGAAAAGTAAACCTATCCATCTTCAAGTTGCGTATAATAATATTAGCGTCAAGCAGGTATATAACACAAAGTTTCTAGGCGTAACACTTGATGAGCACTTAACATGGAAGAATCATATTGAGATACTCTGCAAAAAAATCAACCAATTTGTTTTTGCACTAAGAAAGGTCAAAAATGTTACGTCGAGAGAAACATCCATAATGGTGTATCATGCCTATGTCTGTTCAGTTATTCGCTACGGCATAGTTGTATGGGGAAACTCCTCAGAAATAGATCGAATTTTCATTGCTCAAAAAAAATGTATCCGCGCAATTTTTAATATGCAATGGTCTGATTCGTGTAGGCCTATATTTAAATCACAAAACCTTTTGACTGTACCCTGCATATATATCTTTGAAATTGCTAAGTTTCTGAGATCCAATCTTGCATTATTTGAACGAAGGGATAA
Source organism: Orthosia gothica (assembly GCA_949775005.1). Classification (NCBI taxonomy): domain Eukaryota; kingdom Metazoa; phylum Arthropoda; class Insecta; order Lepidoptera; family Noctuidae; genus Orthosia; species Orthosia gothica. The sequence goes on along the minus strand of OX459041.1, from coordinate 31,973,298 downwards.
TACAAATAAGAGGAAAGCTGCACATTTGGATTTCGAGATACCTGTTCCTAAGTTGCAACTCTTCCGAAAGAGTTGTATCTACATGGCTCCCCTAATTTATAATGCTTTGCCGAAGCCAATTACCCAATTACCCTTCAGAAAATTTTGTTCGGCACTACGGAAGTGGTTATTGCAGGAATGTTTTTACTCAATACACGAATTTTTTGCAAAATGTCCCTGTAAATATTTTTCTCTTGATCTGGCATCAAAATACAGACTTAAGTAATTATTTAAGTTAGGTGGTAATATGTTAAATGTATTGTTTTATTTCATTATATGGTGAAAATTGAATTGAGATATATAATGATTGAAATAATAATTAAATTTTATTATTAATAATATAATGTAATTGAAAATTTATGTAAGAATTTCATTAAATTGGAATTTGAATTTGCATGCCGTTAAAACGGTGAGACATGTAGCACTATGCAATATCATGAAATTAACACCTCTGTAAACACCATGTTTCTAGCAAATAAATATTCTATTCTATTCTATTCTATTCTATAAATAAAAAAACTTAATTCAAAAAATCAAAAAACCCGACTGCTTCAAAAGCGAACTAAAAAGTCGTAAACAAGGAAAAAATCATGCTGTGTAGTCGGAAGTTTTTTTTTTAATTTTATGCAGTTTCAAACTGAAAGGTTAGAAACAAATGATATCAGAATGAAGTGATAACTGCGACTTGGAAAATTGGTGACACAACTGTTATTTTTAATGGACTTTTCAAAAAGGAGGTTCTATGTTCGAATTTATGTTTTTTTTTAATTCTTGGTGAAGATCTGATGAAGGACTTCGGAGATATACAATAGAACTCTTCAATTAATGAGGGCACGTCTCTCACGATTGCTGAAGAATAAAAGATGAAAAAAAGTTATTTTTCACTTTGTAGAGTTATTATTTGGAAGTCGGTAGTATTTTTTTGTAAAAAAGTTTTGGATGCGGTCAATTGATTTAAGATTAGATTTATGTTTAATATAAAAACCCTACCTATACTAAATGATTACACGAGAATTACTAGAGTAAATTAAAAAAAACTCAAAAAACGTACGTTACGAGGAGCGGCTAGCGGGTACGCTAGCCGCTCCTAAATTGCAGGCACAACAAACGCCCCGCCGGAATGTAGGGCAGGTCCGCGTTATTTTGGTTCTGTACCTACACCCGTCCGCCACCGTGAGGTAATTGCGCAAATGCGGATCGGGCCTTATGCTACGCTACGCTGCGTTACGCTGCTTTCGCTAGCTCAGCGCGACGATTGGGACTTTGTCGGCTTCCCACAACGACGTGGACGGAATAACTTACGATATTGGGGATCTTTCAACTTTTTCGGTGTATCAGGGTCTTGGGGTGTTGTTATTTATAGGTTGTAGTGATAAATAATAACATAAATTTGCAAGAAACAAATGGTTTGTGGACTTTAAGGCGATTACGAGAGATTGCTCGGAGAAGACAACACATCTCGAAGAGTGAAAGGCTAAGGGGAGACATTTACTCATTAATGGGTTAATATAGTATTTTACTTCAAGTATAAACTATAAAATTATTACCATATTAAAAAGTCACACTGTTTGAATTTTACATGAGTTATCGCTAAATACTCGTGGCTAAATAATAACAGCCGCACGGGTCGATCTTCAAAGTTAAGCAACGCTTGACGAGGTCGGTCCGTGGATGGGTGACCATTTCAAAATACCGAGTTTCCTCCGTGCCTCGGAAAGCACATTAAGCCGTTGGTCCTGGCTGTCATTTAAATATCTTTGACAGTCGTTACGGGTAGTCAGAAGCCTGAGATTGACACCAGTCTTGCCAAGGGGTATCGTATTACCCAGTTACTGGGTTGTGGAAGTCAGATAGGCAGTCGCTCTATGTAAAACACTGGTACTCAGCTGAATCCGGTTAGACTGGAAGCCGACCCCAACATAATTGGGAAAAGGCTAGGTAGATGATGACTAGAATACAAAATCAGAACATTATAAGGTCACCTCGTACGCTAAAACTCGATTCAATTACGACCAAACACAGAAAATAACATTATTTTCTTTACATTGCCAATGTTGCCGTAGGTACTTAAAGTGCTTACTGTTTCAAAAGATCGACGGCAAAATAAATTGCCAGCACGATTCTGCAGGAAATACAATGCAGCGAGTATCTATTTTATTTAAGTGTTTGCTACTTTTTCTTGCAAGGCAATTTAATTTTCTTCAGTTGCATTTTGTGAACTAAATCTTGATGAGACACGAATTGTATTGTTGGGTGGGAAATTAATTATTTGCAACAAAAAAGGGGACGCAAAAGTTTTGTGTTTATGTATAAAACATTTAGGGAATTCTGAAAGAATTAAATAACCCGAAAAAATAAATAACAAAACTTTACAACTAAATAGTGAGTAAGTTCAATAGTAAGGTACCTAAAAAATTGACATAATATCCATAATGACTCATAGGATGTCCGTTTTGTGCGGTCGTAGTACAAATCCATCAAATGTTAGATCCGGCTTTCCAAAAAGTAGGAGGTACTAATTCACATATGACACAGTCATATATGAACAGATTTACAAAATTCTTGTTTTGTTCGAAAGAACTTTATTTCGAAATGATCCCATATAAATTTGGTATTAATTCTGATGAAGATCTTCGAGATATACAACAGATTACAGAACTCTTCATTAAATAACGGCAAATCTCTCGAATTGCTGTTCCATTATGATCAAATTGCATTACAACAACACTAGTTAGATATAAATGGCCGTTGGCCTTAAAATCAATACATATAATAAATCTGTAGAAAAGTCGTTTTTGTACATCGAAAATATTAAAAAAAAATTAGCCAGAGTGTTAAAGGATAACCTACAGAACCCATTGCCAGTATTTTTAATTTTTTTGTCAGTTGATCTGTTTATTTGTGCACGCATCACGTAAAATGTGCGAAACCAAATAGGTCATCATCATCATCATCATTTCAGCCGAAAGACGTCCACTGCTGGACATAGGCCTCCCCCAGGCGTCGCCACATTGACCGATCCCGTGCGTCTCGCATCCAGCGCCTTCCCGCAACCTTAACCAGGTCATCGGTCCACCTAGTGGGAGGCCTTCCAACGTATCGTCTTCCAGTTCGCGGTCGCCACTCCAGAACTTTTCGGCCCCATCGGCCATCCGTTCTGCGAGCAATGTGCCCTGCCCACTGCCACTTAAGTTTGGCAATTCTTCGGGCTATGTCGGTAACTTTGGTTCTCCTGCGGATATCATCATTTCTGACGTGATCACGCAAGGAAATTCCGAGCATAGCCCTCTCCATTGCCCTTTGGGTGACTTTAAGCTTTCTGATAAGGCCCATTGTGAGCGACCACGTCTCGGTCCCATAGGTGATCACTGGCAACACACACTGGTCATAGACTTTTGTCTTGAGACTCTGCGGTAAATTGGACGAGAAGATACCACGCAACTTCCCGAACGCCGCCCAGCCGAGTCGGATTCGACGGTTGACCTCTTTCTCTAAGTTGGACCTACCCAACTGGACCGTTTGTCCCAGGTAAACATAATCGTCTACAACTTCAAGTGTAGAGTCTCCGATCTTGATAGGAGTGGGTGTTACATGGGCGTTCACCATGACCTTGGTTTTGTCCATGTTCATTTTAAGACCCACTCTTTCGGAAGCTCTACTAAGGTCATCGAGCATTTTACTGAGGCTCTCCATGGTCTCAGCCATGATCACTATGTCGTCGGCAAACCGAAGGTGAGTGATGTACTCGCCATTAACGTTGATGCCAAGCCCCTTCCAGTCCAGAACCTTGAAGACGTCCTCCAGCGCAGCAGTGAACAGTTTCGGAGAAATTACGTCTCCCTGTCTTACGCCGCGCTGGAGAAGGATAGGTTTCGAGGTCTGATCCTGAAGACGGACTGACATGGTGGCGTTTTTGTACAGACACTTCAACACCTCAATGTACCGGTAGTCGATCTGGCACCGTTGGAGAGACTGCAGTACAGCCCAAGTCTCGATCGAATCGAAGGCTTTCTCGTAGTCCACAAACGCTAAACAGAGAGGCAAGTTATACTCTTCGCTCTTCTGTATAACCTGCCGCAGCGTATGTATGTGGTCTACGGTGCTAAAGCCTTTTCGGAATCCGGCTTGTTCGGGAGGCTGGAAATCGTCAAACCTGCGCGCGAGACGATTCGTGATGACTCTTGAAAACAACTTGTAAACATGGCTAAGAAGCGAGATGGGCCTATAGTTCTTCAGCCGGGCATTGTCGCCCTTCTTGAAGAAGAGTACCACCACACCCCTGCACCATGCCTGTGGCGTTTTGCCCTCGAGTATGACGGAATCAAAAAGCTTCTGAAGGGCCTTGAGGACCGGTTTTCCACCCGCCTTCAGGAGTTCAGCCGTGTTTTTAAGCTGTTTCAGAGCCATCCTAATCTCGTACATGCTGACGTCCGGGATATCTTCGGTATAGTGAACAGCGAAACCAAATAGGTAACTTATTTAAATACAAATTATGCGATAATAATAAACTAAAGAATAACTTGAAGTACGAGTATAACTTAGTTTTTGTTTTATCGCAATCGGTTCATTCTATCAAAAGTTAGATGAATTTAAAGTGTTCAAGAAGTAAAATATCACAACATACGCCATGTCTCTGAACTCTGACACGCAATTCAGATATAAGGACAGTTGAACTCTGTATTCGATAGATGGCGTTGTGCATTTGATGTCATTTTCTGAATGGCGGTGATAATGTTTTTCGCGGCAGAATGACACTTGAAAAAATTGGTAGGAAGGAAGGGTTGGTAGCAAATCAATTAGGGTAGGCAGATAGGGAGTGGGTGTCAACTCTATACTTCGAATCAACGACTTACCTTCAAGGGCTATTTCAGGTGTAGCTAGAGTAAAAATAATAATTCGGGACCTAATACACGAGACAAAAAAATACGTGTGTGGAATGTGGTTCGTAATTTTGCCGCCGCTACTGCACGTCTGAATAGATTCGTGATAAGCTCGATGGCTTACTACGCCCTAGGTTCCGGGTTCGAATCCCAGCTATGGATAGATATTTTTTAGGGTTCCGTACCCAAAGGGTAAAAATGGGCCCCTATTACTAAGACACCGCTGTCCGTCTGTCTGTCTGTCTGTCCGTCTGTCTGTCTGTCTGTCACCAGGCTGTATCTCATGAACCGTCATATCTAGACAGTTGAAATGTTCACAGATGACGTATTTCTGTTGCCGCTATAACAACAAATACTGAAAACAGAATAAAATAAATATTTAAGTGGGGCTCTCATACAACAAACGTTCAAAAAAATCTTTTGCCGTTTTTGCGATAATGGTACGGAACCCTTCGTGCGCGAGTCTGACTCGTACTTGGCTGGTTTTTATGTTTTCGTTTCGGTGTAGTGTTCTGGAGTGCTACGAGATGGCGCGCAGCAAAACTATATTTACTTTTTTAGGGTTCCGTACCCAAAGGGTATAAACGGGAACCTATTACTAAGAATCCGCGGTCCGTCGGCCTGTCTGTCTATATAATAATAATAATAATAAAAAAATAATGTTATAATGTTTTTTTGTTTTTTTTTTGTATGTTTTATAAAAATATTTAAAAATGTAGACAATAAGAAAGAATATGAATAAAGGAGATAATAATAATAATAATCTTTATTCAGATAATAAAATGGTAAAAACACTGTATGAATCTTAGATAACTAATGTAGGTATAATAATGGAAGATGCCTGTACTAGGTAATCCTGTATCACAGGCAGTAAGGAGCTCTAAACATATGCACAGGTTAGAACAACAGAATTTAAACAATATTTAACCCAAGAAATTCTTAAAATAGTAGCAAGACTAAATAATTTAGAAAAAATAAAATACATAATTTACTTAAACACTATAAACATAGAACTAAAATACTAGGTCATAATTATTTATATAATGAAATTTCTTATTTATCTATATTGTAAAACATAATCAAAGTGCATGTTACACACACAAATAAATTAGTTGCGTATGCAGAATTATAACAGTCAATGTTGTAAAATTAAAACACATATTTTTACGGTAAGTAGGCCACTGTGGTGTCAGCAGCACACGTTCAACGCGTGTGACCTTGAGCATGGTAAAATAATATTATGTGGCGCTCTTAGGTGCCTCCATAGTCTATTGAGTTAATGTAGTTGGTCTCTGCATATTTACGTGCCGGACAACTTAAATCACCGGTTGGATGGTCACATTTCCTCTTAAACCGCTTGCACGTCGCACATTGAGGGGAAGAAGATTTGCTGCTGCATTCCTTCAAGGAGTGTCCAGATTCTCCACAGTGGCCGCACGTAGAACTGCTTTCACGGCAAAACTTGGCTGCGTGGCCAAACTGCTGACAATTGAAGCACCTCGTGACTATGGTAAAGTCTCGCACAGGGCATGAGGTCCAGTTAATAAAAAATCGGCTTTGGTTTATAAGCACTTTTCTTATGCCAGCAGATAGTTCAACGATGTAGTTGCAGGTAGGAAGGCCCTTCTTTCCCGATTTGTGGCTCAACTTGATGTTCTCAAGGAAGGTCTCTCGGCTTGTATTGGACAATTTGTCTGACAGGTTTTGCTCATAGATATAGTCAAATACCTCCTTGTCGGTAAGGGTTACGGGAACACCAATGACTGCGATTCTAGGGCGTCGTTTATTGTATTTTAGAAGAGCCGTCTGGCTCTTCTAAAATTAGGTCTGAGGTGACAATTTTCTCCGACTTTTTTAGTTTTTCAATATCGCCTTTGCTTTCCGTGCTAATTAGTACGCCTCCGTTTTTCACTTTCTTTAGACCACGGACTTGGATCTTTAGTTGTTCGGGCGAAATCAACTTCTGAACGAGTGACTTAGTGTCGTCACTCGTTTTAGTTTTATCGCTCGGATAAATGGCAATTGAGCTTAGATTAGCAGGACGGACGAAGTTGTCGGAGCCTTTCTTCACCATGCTGGCATAAGAAGAGGAGGGATTCAGCTTCGATTCAAAAACCTCTTTGAATTTTTCCAGAGAGTTCACCACGTTCTGCTGATGTTGTAGGTGCTGCACGGTACTGTGGCTCTGGATCATCTTCTGCTTCAGCGATTGGTAAAGGACAGCCATCTGAGAAGTTCCACTTGAGACCTTTCGGCAAAGAATTGACACACGGAGTTTCTGTTCAGAGTTCATTTTACCGTCACCGACAATAGTGCACACTTCGTTCAGAATGCTTTCTATAGATCCTAACCATTTCTGGATGTCTGGCGTGCTGATAACTTCACTCGGCAACTCATTCTCCGCAGGTGCTGGTGGGTTTGGGTTTTCGGGGGCAATTGTTGGTTAGGCGTCGGCGGAGGGCTTCTTATATGGTTAAGACCAAACGGGCTCGATCCTGGGATATACATACTACCCGCAACACTTTATATAATGTAAATAGAAAGTAAACAATATTTCAGTTCATCTTGCACATGAAAGTTGGAGAAAACCTACTAGTCATACGTGACACACTTAACTTTGGTTTTAACTGACGCCCCAAAAAAATAATTTGTTGCAATTGTTTATAGATATTTCATTTTAGCAAGTACAAATAAACACGTCCACCTAGTCTCGCGACTGGTCGTAGGAATCCCTACATGTATATACATCGACATTTATATGTCTGTCACCAGGCTGTATCTCATGAACCGTGATAGCTAGACAGTTGAAATTTTTACAGATGATGTATTTCTGTTGCCGCTATAACAACAAATACTAAAAACAGAATAAAATAAATATTTAAGCGGGGCTCCCATACAACAAACGTGATTTTTTGCCGTTTTTTGCGACAATGGTACGGAACCCTTCGTGCGCGAGTTCGACTCGCACTTAGCCGGTTTTTTTTTGTATATTTCGATATTCTTCTCCCTAGATTAAATAATATTCTGTGCAGGTAGGTAAGTTGGGTAGGTAGGTAGGTAGGGAAGGTACGGCGTAGGTTGGGTATGTAGGTAGGTAGGGTAGGTAAGGCGTAGGTTGGGTAAGTAGAGTTGGTAGGTAGGGTAGGTAGGTAGGGTAGGTAAGGCGTGGGTTGGGTAAATAGGGTAGGTAAGTAGGGTAGGTAAGGTGTAGGTTTAGTAAGTAGGGTAGGTAGGTAGGGTAGGTAAGGCGTAGGTAAGTAGGGTAGGTAGGTAGGGTAGGTAAGGCGTAGGTAAGTAGGGTAGACAGTTGACGGGAGCGAAGCCGCGGACACAGCTAGTCAATGATAATTTCCATTTGCTTGCATACAGAACTATATCAGTGTTAGATCTTCAATATTAATTATCATTACTAATAGTCAATTTGCAAGTAATTGGACGGCTTAGCAATTCGAATTAAAACAATATTAGCGGTCGCAGGTAATAGGGATGTTTCCTGGGTAGGAAAATGATAATTCTATTTAGCCCCTCATGATAATATTGGATACGTTTTTAGGGTTCCGTACCCAAAGGGTAAAAACGGGACCCTATTACTAAGACTCCGCGGTCCGTCTGTCTGTCTGTCTGTCTGTCCGTCTGTCTGTCTGTCTGTCTGTCTGTCTGTCACCAGGCTGTATCTCATGAACTGTGATAGCTAGACAGTTGAAATTTTCACAGATGATGTAATTCTGCTGCCGCTATAACAACAAATACTAAAAACAGAATGAAATAAATATTTAAGTGGGGCTCCTATACAACAAAAAATATTTTTGTGCCGTTTTTTGCGATAATGGTACGGAACCCTCCGTGCGCGAGTTCGACTCGCACTTGGCCGGTTTTTTTTTGTTGCTTTACCCCTCTTCCCCCGGACCGCCACAAGGTGTAGACGTGCACTAGATCCTTAACAATCTATTTAAAAATAAAATTACAAATTTAAAGTATATTTAATCTCAGTGAAATAATAAGGCAGCATAATACGCAGGAGGTGTTCGGTGCAGGTCGCTTCGCGTGAGTACCGTTCAAGATACTACCCAACAGATCTGTCGCCCTGGTACACAAGACAGACAACTTATCAACGTACGCGCAGGAGGCAGTACCAAACTGGGTCATGCCCATTAATTAGCGCCCACTCAAGGCTAAGCGCCGCCTACCTCAAGGACAAGCACCGCCCCTCTAAACTGTCATTGATCGCTTGACCTGCGCTCGCGCCTGGTACCAGTTGTGGCTATACGTACATCTGCTTATTCCATTCAACCCGGCCCCGACAACTAATTACCACCTTGTACGCATCACAGCCTGGTACTTTAAACAGGTAAAATGGACAAATCTCTCTCTGATACAAATATCAGCGCAATGCCATACACAACTCCCCCTAATTTTACTTCTACGCGTAACAAGAGAGTAAGGGAAGAAAATCTTCCAGAGGAATTTTCCAAATTCAAAAAAGAAATCAAAGAAATGTTTTCTTCATTTATAACAACTCAACAAGATGAATTAAAAATAATTACCGCGAACCTCAAGGATATTCAACTCACGAACAACCACATTGAAACCGCCATCACTAACCTATCTTGTCAAAACGAAGAGTTCCGTAAGAAAATAGAATCTCTTGAGTCACAGGGAAAAAAGGACCGCAGCTATATTGCCGTATTAGAGGATAAGATCGAAGATCTACAAAGAAGCAGTAAAAAAACCTGCATCGAGATAAAGAACGTCCCTAAAAAGCCTCAAGAGAGTAACATTGACTTGGTTAATATGGTTACGCACTTAGGAAAACACTTAAGCCTCGAGATGGACTCGCGGGACCTCAAAGACATTTATCGACTGCCTAGCAAGAAAGCGGGTGTTACGAACACTCCCATAATTGTTGAACTGAACTCCACTATGTTGAAAACTAATCTACTAAAAAAGGCAAAGTCGTTTAACATTAAAAACACATATAAACTACAGGCGAAACATCTTGGACTAACAAACAACGCGGATGTTCCTGTGTTTATATCCGAAAAATTGACGCCTAAGGGCGCCCGACTATTTTTCTTGGCACGAGACCTGGCTAAAACTAAGCAATACAAATTTTGCTGGACTGCTTTTGGACGTGTCTTAGTCAAGAAGGATGAGAATGCTCGTGTGATCGTTATAAAAAGTGAAGAACAGATACACCATTTAATGCAGGAAGCCTGACTAATTTGTACTGTCGTCAGAGTATTCCTAATCATAATACTAAAAACTTTGTTATTCTCTGTTAGTATAATCACAATTATTGTTTTGCCTAACTTTAACTTTAAACTATCTAGATTTATTTTAAACTTTTATAACTGTAAGCATGATCGGCTCGTTTTTATACATTTAAATACTATATTTCACACAATCCGTTTCAAACAAAATACACGACTAACTCACTCAATACACTCACAAACACACTCACTCTACTTAGTGCCTAATATAGCATATTGTCCTGTTGTGCCAGTTCATACATATTTAACCAAACGAACTAGTACATATACGAAGACAGACGTCAGACGACTATTGTGCTATTATTCAAAATATCGGCAACGTACATTGTTTACTCTAGCTAATAATGGATAATAACTTGTGTAACTTGCAGGAATTGGATACTGCTGAGATAGCTAACTCTGCCATTCTTGATATTGCACACTTAAACACTTACCTACAACATAATAATTATAACCTAACCGTCCTAACTCAAAATATAAGGAGTATATACAGGAATATTGATGACCTTCAGATAACTTTGTCTCAAATTGGGGTGGAAGTGGATGTTCTACTTTTAACAGAATGCAGATTGAACGCTAATAAACAAATACCTGTGCTAAATAACTATACTTCGTTTAATACATCTACTCATTTAAACCAAAATGATGGCGTAGTTGCCTATATAAAAAACTGCCATTTACCCCAGGCAACTGAAATTAATTTGACACATGCCTCAGCTTTGCAAATCACTATCCCTAACTTCACCATCATCGGTATTTATCGGTCTCCATCGAATGTATCCGCAGATAGTTTCATAGCATCGCTTGATAAACACCTTCAAACTATTGACTCACACGGGGACACTATTATTACAGGAGATATAAATATTAACTTAATAGGGAAACCAGCAGAAACATCACAAGTACGGACTAACAGATTAAATTATTTAAATATGACGGCTTTACATGGTTTCCTCCCAGGACACTGTTTGCCTACCAGGGAAAATAACTGCCTCGATCATATGCTCCTTAAGCTGGATAAATTAAAAAACTCGGCTTTTGTGGCAGTTTTAAACACGTCCGTTACGGATCATGCAACGGTACTATTGAACATATCCCATACGTACCAAACCAAGTCTTATGTCAAATCTAAGACAGTGACTAATTTGGAGAATGCCTACAAACACCTTTTAAATACGGAAACCTCCTTTATTAATACATATAATGACCCAAACATTTTAGTAGACGCAATGATAGATGTAATTAGGTCATCTCTTCTCCAAAACACTAAAGTTGTCTCCCTCCCTAGTTCTAAGCGTACTCTAAAGCCCTGGATATCCATGGGGGTCCTAAAATGTATTAGGCTTAGAAATAAATTGCAACTACAGTCGAGGAGAGACCCTTTTAATGTCATTTTGATCATAACGTATAAGCGTTATCGCACATTCTGCTCTAACCTTATTAAAAAACTCAAAAGACAATATCACAAGAACCAAATTTTAACTTCTGCGAAAAATCCCAAACTGCTTTGGCGTAAAATTAATGACATAACCCATTATAAGAAACCCAAGACATCCAGTGTACACCTGCTTAAAATCTTGCCACATCCTCTAGACTCGTTAAACCGCGTAAACCACTTCTTCGTGACTATTGGGAAAACTCTGGCGGAAGAAATCATGACTCTAACTGGGAAGGAATATAGACCTGTTTTTAACACTTCAAATACACCATCTCAAGCCAACTCATTTGTGCTGCTGGAGACAGATGCGGCAGAAGTGGACAGTACAATCATGGCACTTGACTCAGCAAGTGCTTCGGGGTGGGATGGCATACCCGTGAGTTTTCTTAAGTTATCCCGAGACTTTGTGGTTCCTCTCATCTGCAAATTAACCAATCTGTGTTTTGAAACAGGCATATTTTGTAGTGCGTTGAAACGATCTATCGTCACGCCTGTGCACAAGGATGGGGACAAGACCGATGTTAATAATTATCGACCGATTTCTGTCTTGCCGTCACTTTCAAAAATAATAGAAAAAATAATAAATAAAAGGTTAACAAATTACTTGAACAAATATAACATTCTTTCCGACTCACAATTTGGTTTTAGACAGGGACGGTCAACTCAGGACGCGGTTATAGCGTTAACGTCTGAAATTACAGATAAAGTAGACAAAGGATATAAATGCGTTACGGTGTTTCTAGACTTGAAAAAAGCTTTTGACACCGTGTCCGTTCCCATCCTTGTGCAGAGACTTGAGGCTATAGGGATCAGAGGCAAGGCCCTTTCTCTTTTTGACAGTTATCTCCGGGGTAGGAAACAACAGGTTAGGATAGGCAACTCATATAGCAGTGAGGAGGATGTTGTTTTTGGAGTACCGCAGGGCTCCGTGCTTGGCCCGCCACTGTTTCTGGTGTACATTAACGAACTATGTAACCTACGGAACAGTGGCGGGAAAATCTTCTCATATGCGGATGATACGGCTATTGTCTACTTTGGTGACACTTGGGAAGCGGTACGTGATAGGGTCGAACAGGGGCTAGATGTTATAAGTAAATGGCTCAAAGAAAATCTGTTAACCCTTAATATTTCTAAAACAAATTATATTTGTTTCTCTCCAAGTGCAAGGTCTAAAGCGAGTGCTAATTTCGACATTCGTCTTCATATGTGTACAAATAGCTTGGACCTAAATTGTGACTGTAAATCCCTCAAACAAGTACCATCTACAAGATATTTGGGCGTTATAGTTGACGAGCGTCTAACATGGCACTCGCATATCGATGTTATTATGTCGCGTGTTAGAAAATTTATATGGCTCTTTAAAAATCTAAGACGTGTGATGCCTGAAAAGACACTCAATGACGTTTATATAGCACTTGCGCAGTCAGTAATAGCATACTGCTTACCAGTTTGGGGAGGAGCCAGTAAAACTAAATTTCTGGAGGTAGAAAGAGCCCAAAGATCACTTTTAAAAGTAATCTATTCTAAACCATATAGATATCCCACAATCGATCTATATAGAATTGGTGGCCAATTATCAGTAAGAAAACTATATCTTTTAAACATAATTCTTTATTTGCACAAATATGTCCCAGTTAACCCAGAAAGACAGGCTAGGAGGCGGAAAGATATTGTGGCTTATTCTCCTCGGGTACGAACTGTTTTTGCAAGGCGTCAGTATGTATGCCAATCAGCATACATATACAATAAAATTAACGCAAAACTAAATTTCCATCATGAGGTCTCGCATCAATGCAAAAAAGTGATAACTGAGTGGTTAAAAACTATAACATACGATGAAACAGAGCAAATTCTAGTCAGACTTACATGAATACTTATCTTCTTTATCACAGTGTTTATACCTTGTAATTACATAGTTGGTATTTTCCAACTTCGATTAAACAGGCACTTTCAGCAAAAACTTAAACACACGCACAAATACACACTAACAAACACACGCACACACAAACAAACACTTAACCCACACGCACACACTAATATAGACACACATACACATTCTCACAATCACACACTACTCAGAGCTGATAATTACTTTTTAAGTCATTGTTTTTCTTAATTTAAGTCTCAATATTGTTAACTGTCTATTATGGGAAGGAGCGAGTCAACCCCAACACAAGTATTATTGATTACTTACTGGGGCTGTCTCATTCACATGTGTTTATGTAACTGTTTGAGACACAATAAACAATTTTATTTTATTTATTTATTTATTTATTTACCAAATCAATAAAAATTTACGTTAAAGCGCATCATAGTTCGGAGTGGGGCCTTGTGACGTCACTAAGGCATTATAAAGTGTACTAACAGCGTGACTTCACACGATATTTCGACACATTATATCGTTGTCACTTGTTTAACTACGTGTCAAAAGAAAAGTAAGTGTCCAATATTTTTTACTAATCTACCTGACGGACAAAAAACTAATTTTCAACCCTAATTTCACTACCCTATTAGATTATCAGGGATTGGCAATGAGTAAATAATATATTTAGTTTATGTTCTTTGCCAAAATGTTAGACAGAGCTGCACTTAGACTAATTATAGCGGTTTTACATTAAAATAAAACCGATATTATGTACCGAGAGGGAAAACATACAGCATTGTTTATGAAGAAGCAGTGTATACTTAGCCTGATTGTCGCGGTTTCTTTAGTGTAGCATAAGAATACCAGATGTCGTAACTATCGCCAACGTTGTATTTACTCTGTGCCAGCTAGGACGCGGGAACCGCTGTCACTTTTCGAATTTATAGTCTTCACCAGGAAGAACTTCCTACAATGCTGTATGTTTTCCCTCTCGGCACATAATATCGGTTTTATTTTAATGTAAAACCGCTATATTGATGTGCCTCCGGAAAACATACAGCATTGTTTATGAAGACGTGTTTGTTATCTGCTGGTGAAATATTATAGGTGACACACAACGCTATGATGATTAGGTATCAAATGTTTATTCTGAGAATTAAGTATATACAGAAGTAATCATTTATTTATATTCTTACAGTTATAATCATATAATATATTATGTATTTTATTAAAATATGTGATCTTTACTGATAAGGTAACGATAATCACTATTTGTTCTATGAACCAATAAAATTCTTTGGGAATATACTAACGATGATTGATTAATTGATGATTGTTTACAAAATATTAAAGACATTATTCTTGTAATTTAAGTAGAAGTAAATGTATTGAAAAATGCAATGCGGCTATCCTTATGGAGTTCTATTTCGCGACAGTAATGATTAAAGAAGGTATTAGATGATTTCCAATTACCCCGTGATAAAATATCGTCAATTGGTTGATTATCTAACCAATTAAAGGAAGCTACTGCTGACCTACAGCTTCCCGGAGATGCATGAATGCCGCTATCTCTGAGAACTGTGCGTACCCAGTTCCCAATTACAGTGCGTGAGCCAGCTTTTGTATTACTAAATACGGTGATAAAAAGATTGTCCAAATTGTTAACTTCAGATCTCTTCGTTACAGTTTTTTCAATTAAAAGCCTAACTAAAGTGACAGGGCATATTTTTTTATCATTATGTTGTGAAAGTTTCCATGCGGACTGACGATAATAGTGTGTATCTGTTTTAGATCCAAATGCAGGTATTAAATAAATATAATCACCGTCATCCAAGAAGCTGTCATTAGAGATTTTCAACAAAGTTAGGTCGTGAACCCTACGGCCTGATGCCAATAATAAAACCGTGGCTGTTCTACGTGCTAAATCGAACAATGTGTCTTTAGGCGCATTTGATGACAGCCAATTTAGTACGATACGTGGATCCCACGTGAACGAAGGCTGTACTTCTTTTGGTTTGGCTACTCCTATTGCCTTAAGGGTGTGTTTTATAATAAAATTAGAAAATTCTGGTTGTTCCACATGAGGGCCACAGAAAGTTAAGACTGCCGATTTATGGACAAGGATAGTACTAAAGGACAAATTCTCTTTTAGAAAGAGAAACATTAAAAATTTAGCGATATCCGCAGGTTGAGGACATTTTGGGTTTACTTGAGAGTTGGAGCACCATCTCAACCACCGTCTAAGTGGTGACAAATAGGTTGACAAAGTTGACCGCCGCCAGCTCTTCTTCAGTAATTCTTTTTCCTGTGTGGACCAGTCTTTTATTTGGGCACCCCACCCCCAATTTTCCAAACTTTCAGGGTCAATGTCTGTACTTGTGGGGGAGGTTGTGATGTTGTAACATCTATCATTGTGTCCGACAGGTTCAGAAGTTCGTGTGAGTAATCTAGAGCTCTGGATTTCAGGTCTTGAAGCCAGAAAGCTCGAGGCCACTCCGGAGCCACCACCAAGTAAATTCCTGTTGCCTTGTTCAGATGTGCCAGAACTTTGGGCAGCAAGCTGGGAGGAGGAAAAACCCACGCTAGCCCATGGTTCCATGGTCTGCTGAAGGCATCTATATAGTTTGCCGAACGATCTCTGCAGTCTAGAGATACATAGTTTTTTACTACCGCAGTTTCTCGTGTCGCAAACAAGTCTATTTCTGGAAGCCCCCACTTCCGAAAGACTTCCGCTGTTGCTCGAGGTAGAAGATGCCATTCTGCGAGTGGTTTTCCCCGTGAGAGCCTGTCCGCTATTATATTGTATCTCCCCGGTAGATAATGGGCTGATAGGGTTATGTTGAACTTGTCCGTCAGATATAATAGTTTGAAGGTTAGGGCTAGTAACCCTAACGATCTGGTTCCTCCCTCCTTTCGGATATATGCAATCAGAGTACGATTGTCTGATTGGATCAGTACGTGTGACTTTTGCAACGTCTTCGCATTCATTTTGATTGCCGCTATTACTGCATATAGCTCCTTTTTGTTGCAGTGCCATCTACTTTGGTGAGTTGCCCATGAACCTGACATTAGATTTCCGTCTATGTGGGCACCCCAACCCCAATCTGAAGCGTCCGTCGCAAGGAAATGGGTAGCAGGCTTTTTGTGTACAGGTAATGTGTGATTTGTGGCTCCGCGCTACCACATTATCTCTTGATACACAACTTGAGGGAACAGCTGTTTTTGACGTGGTCGTGTCTTGTTGAAGTGTCGCAGGAAGATTTGCATTTTGCGACAGTGTAGTCTTCCTCGGGGAACCACAAAGTTGGCGAAATTTAACTGAGCCAGCAGACTTTGCAGTTCCCGGAGGTTGATGTGACTTTTCAACAACGACCGGTCTAGTGCATAGTTTATGCTTTGTCTCCTTTTTATCGGTAGGGACATTGTATTTACAGCTGTTTGCCAACGTATGCCAAGGTATTCCAAACCTTGAGTTGGTACCAGGACAGATTTTTGGCGGTTGATTTGCCAGCCCAGATGTTCCAAGTGCCTCACAGCTTCCGCAGCTTGAAGACATAACTTGGATTGGTCTTGGTTGACCAATAGGAAGTCGTCTAGGTACACTAGCACTCGACATCCCTTCGCACGCAAGGTCTCCGCGACCCAGCATGTTACAGAGGAAAATAGGTGCGGGGCTGAAGCCAGCCCGAACGGTAAACATGTCATCTCGTATAACTGGTCTTTGTAACTGATTCGTAAGAAAGGCCGGTGAGATTTTGCTGCTTGAAGGTGAAAATAAGCCTGGATCTATTTTTATCATCCAGTCTCCAGGTTGAAGAAAATCTGGGACTGAGGCGTGAGAAATCAGACGAAAACGTTTCGTTTTGACAAACTTGTTTAATTCTCGAAGATCGAAAATTGGGCGCATCGATCCGTCGCTTTTCTTCCGCAGAAAAAGCTTGGAGATAAAACTGGGCGTTTTCTTGGAAACTAGTCGCAAAACACTTTGATCCAATAGATCTTTGATAATCTGAGACATTCCAGGGGATGACTTGGTTGCATATTGCATCATGATCCTTCTTGTTGGCATTAACAGAGGAGGTTTCTTGTAAAGGGGTATTCGAAACGCCGAAATTGCTGCAATTATGAATTTGTTTGCACCTAGTGCTTGCCAACGGTTTTTGAAAATAGTTAAACAACCTCCCCTGAAATGTGTTGGGTAGTCATTTTTTTCCGTCTTTGTTTCGAAATGAATAATTTTTAATTTGTTTGTAACCGTCGCTTTTTCTTTTGTACGTTTGTTTCGTTTGATGTTTTTTGTAGGTATCCCGAAAATTATTATTTTTGATATTTTGTGTCTGTGATCTGTATTTGGGGGTAGACGGTGTTGGTTCCTTGTATTTTGTTTTAAGTTGGTCCTTAGTTTTGTGAGCGTGTGGTGGTGATAGCCAGAAATGAGGCCCTCCGAGGGACTGAATAAGTGACATAAGTTTTGTCTTGTCAAATAAAAACTCTTCACTAGGGGGTATATTGCTAAGCGCAGCTTGGATACTTTTATCCGGTATTTCGCAAATAATTCTTTTACGTCTAGTTTCAATACATTCGGCCCTTTTACCGCAAATTATTTGTAAGGTTTGTTCAGACAATTTATAAGACGACGATTTATTACCGAATGTTTCAGAAATTTTATTAAAAAGTTTATCGGCTTTTAGCTCGCCAGAGTTATTGTGAGCCCAATCAATGATACCCTGTAAACCGGATTGCAAAAGTTCCCTTTGATGTAACAAGGCGTTGGTAGTTGCAGCCATGATTTCCTCCGTTGAGGCCAGGAAATCTTTTCCTTTATTCAGACAACACAGTTCATCGTTAATTTTCAAATTGCAAAAGCCCGGAAACGCGAGCATTTCTACCAATTCTTTCTTATAACGGATATGCCACGTGGGGGTGTTAAAATGCTGCAAATTTATTAACTGACGTAACCGTTTTTCATCAGCTGATTTAAGAAATTTTTTCTCATCAAAACTAGTCTTACAGGCGCCCAAATCCAAGGCCCTAGGAGTTTCGGTTGATGGATTAGTCAAAAATTCATTGCTTATAATATCCGCTGGTTCGGTCACGTCACTTGTGTTTACAGAAGTATTCGGTACGTATTGTTGGTGCATTATAAAGTTTGTAAGAAAACTGACCTGGTTGTATAACGCGTCGATCCGAGGATCGACCGTTACCTGTGAGTCCCGCTTTTGTTTCTTGCGTGGAGGTGCTTCTCGTTCAGCTTCGCTGTCTGATGAACTGCTAGCGCCCGAGGAGTCCTCCTTTTCTTGTCCTTGTTCCCTCTCGGAAGTCGGCGAGTTCGAAACGATCGACCGATTGGCCCCGGCGGTGGCCTCATCGGGTTCGTCACTCGGCGCGGGATTCATAACGGAAAAAACCGCTCTTTTAATGTTAAGATTGAAAATACAACCAATAATTAATGCACTACTAAGTTGTCTAACACTATGATAAATAATTTTATAAAAATGTTAAACGATTAACGAAATATTTTTGGATTTCGACCGCACGCGGCGAAAGTATACAACGCTATGAATTCGAAAAGTGACAGCGGTTCCCGCGTCCTAGCTGGCACAGAGTAAATACAACGTTGGCGATAGTTACGCCATCTGGTATTCTTATGCTACACTAAAGAAACCGCGACAATCAGGCTAAGTATACACTGCTTCTTCATAAACAATGCTGTATGTTTTCCGGAGGCACATCAATACACCCATTTTTTCAGTACAGAACGTCTAAACATTGTCGGTAATAACGGCTCAAGCGATATTATTCAAACATAGCTAAGAACACTCTCGATTATGTCACCTTTTATACAAAAAAACTAAATAAAAATCGGTTCACCCGCATGGACGCTATGATGCCACA
Organism: Orthosia gothica; assembly: GCA_949775005.1. Taxonomy (NCBI): domain Eukaryota; kingdom Metazoa; phylum Arthropoda; class Insecta; order Lepidoptera; family Noctuidae; genus Orthosia; species Orthosia gothica. Next base: position 31,953,912 of record OX459041.1, on the reverse strand, counting down.
GTCAGACACACAGATACACGGCAACACACGTGAAACTTATAACACCCCTCTTTTTCCAGCGTGGGTTAAAAAGGGGCCCTTCGGACGTCATGTAGGCTAATAAAAAAATTCATAAAAATAATACCAAGTTGCAGTAAGCCAGCATGATATTCAATTTAAATTTCATCGGCATGAGAAGTCTGTAATTATAATTTCTCCAATTCTCATCCAGTCATTAAAACAAAAACGCACACTGCATAAATTCAGCATATTCAATTTCCTTTCATGACAAAAGGTGTTTAAGGAAATAAATGTTGCGGCTAGAATGAGGGAAATGGGCCAATTTCCAAAGCTATTATATTATATTGTAACGTGTCACATGGTTATTCGTGCCCGACCAGTTATTGGCTCGTAATGCGAATGTGAAAGGTTTAAGTGATGAGGGTAAGCGGAAAGGGGAAACGCTCAAGTGAAAAGAGGGAGCGCGAAAGAACACATTTTTGAGTAGCGTTTTTGAATGAAGGTTGTTGCTAAGGCGATTAACACACGGCACCGCGTACCGCCGCGGTTGGCGGTGAAGCGGATCTCATGTCGCATTGATCTGTATTAAATCCGTTGACGCCTAACACACGTACACAGCCCGACCGCGCGGGTCGAGCGGTGCTCTCTCCTCCGCGTCCGCGGCGGTGCGCGGTGCCGTGTGTAAACCGCCTTATGTTATTACTATGTCGGAGGACATATTCGGGCAAAACCTGTCGAGATTTCTTCAAAGGGCTAAAATAATTATTGAGAGAAGCCTGGAGCATGTTTAATTTAATTTAATTTATTGATGTATATTGTACTAGGTGTTCCCCGCGGCTTCGCTCCCGTGGGCCACCCCACAGGAGCTGTTTTCGGGATTTAAAAAATAGCCTATGTCACTCAGGAGTAATGTAGCTTTCTATTGGTGAAAGAATTTTTTAAATCGATCCAGTAGTTTCGGAGCCTATTCGGTACAAACAAACAAACAAACAAAAAAATCTTTCCTCTTTATAATATTGGTATTGGTATAGATGTAATTTTATTGCTACGTTATTTGTGTGTTTAAATTGTTTTTTGTAGCATCAAATTGGATCAAACTGTAAAAATGTTATAATTGGTGATACTAAATAAATAAATAAATGAATAAATAAATAAATTTTGCAACGCTGGCTTCCGAAACGTAAGTTATCTTTGCACTTTTTAGTGTTTTGCTTTGGTAGCCGGTTTATTTTTTGGTATATCTTTACAAAGCGATACTATTTCATTTACCGGATCGACCCTCCACGGGTTTGTTACGACCAAAATTTAACGGCGTATTTTTACATGTAAAATTCTTCGTTTTTCCCTAAGAGATAGTTCTGTTAAAAAACTGATCCGACAATGAATATCGCTATAAAAAAAATCATGATCGTTTTACTGTAGAAAAATTATTTCTTTTTACCCGACTGCCGAAGGAGGGTAATGTGTTTATCAGTCTGTGTTTGTATGTATGTATGTTTGTTCCTATCTGGCGTTCTAGAGACCAAACGCGTTGACTGATTTTGATCATTCTTACGTCAATCGATTCGTCGAGCTTGCGAGTGCTACAGCATAGCACATCGTGTCGGGTATCAAAATAAAGGGTTTTAAGAGTTGATTTAAAAAATATATAAACACAAACGCACACTCACTTAACACTTACATTTTTAAATGTACCAAACGCGATAAAAATGTTATTAATAAAAAACGTTCATTCAAAAAACCTGACTGCTTAAGAAGCGAACTAAGGGCCGATTTCACCAATTATAATAATCGCGATTAGTTCAACTAAACTCAGTTTACGCAAGTACAGCGTTCTGATTGGTTGAGATCGCTGAGAAACTACCAATCAGAAAACTGTATTTGCCTAAACTGAGTTTAGTTGAACTAATCGCGATTAGTTTTATTGGTGAAATCGGCCCTAAAAAGACGTAAACAAGAAAATCATGATGTGCAGTCGGAGGATACATCCGGTTTTGATCAGCCAGCTCGCGAATATGTTTTATAATAAGGCTGTTAGAATAATGGCATTCTATGCAGTTGCACTTAGAAATTTTGAACGAAATGTTCCGAAGCTACATTTTTGCAATTTCAAATCACAGCGAGCAGTTTGATAGTTATTGAAATCTAGATACTCGTACATTACTGAAAATGTAATTCCTGAATGCAAGATCAATTGGTAGGCACTTGA